>CM064549.1:33572792-33617792 GCA_032716605.1 Paralithodes platypus | reverse complement strand
ACTGTACATTCTGATAAAGCTTTGTATAGACCTCATATAACTGATAACATAGGTATTTGTATTTATCTATATTTGTAACGTGGTGATGCTCATAAATAGCTATTTTATCGGTTATATGAGGCCTATAAAAAGCTTTGTCCGAATGTGCAGTCTGGACAGCGACTTCGAATGACAATATAATTTCAACATATAATCAGGAAGGCTCAGATCTTGATTTTACCATTAAATTGTCATTATACAGAGTAGAAAACTGCATTCCTCACTTCCTCTACTAAATATGGTATCAAGAGTAGAATTAAACGTTTCAATGGGACGAAATTGGACAAGTAGCCTCCATCCACTTGTGAAATATATAAAAATCCAATATGTGAAATTTCACCGTAGGTGAAAGATATCTCACTATAGGCCTAATATTTTTTTTTTACCCACCTCTCCGAAGTTGCTCTTTGGCCTCGGCAGGTGTGTCTTGAGCATTCCGCAACGTCGCAAGGCCCTTCGCATGCCTCGTGCGGAGCATACCCCTGGCGGGTATACTCTCGGCGAGTATTCGTGCGCACGTCGACGACTAATCGACGAGGAAATCGCCGATGATCGTCGATGTTCTCGGAACATCCGAGAGCATCGGCGTTCTGTCGTGCGACGTTTTGGAACATTTCAACGATTTTCTTCGTGCGACAAACTCTGCGATGTCTCGCAGATGATCGCAGAAACCCTTCGGCGATGCTCGACGATGCTTGCGAGGGTAACCAATCATCGTGAGTCCTCGTCCAAAATTTTGAACTGTGCGAACATTATGCGACGACCCGCGAGGGCCCTTGCGAGGCCTGAAAGGCCTTGAGAATCAAACGATTTTTCATGAGAGGTATTGATACATGTCACGAATGTGCCAATTTATTGGTTTCGGCGACGAAAATCGTGACTTGTCTCACCAGTGGGAAAGGGGCATTAGCGTCCCGGTAGGAACAGTGTTGCCCTACAGGCTACGTCAGACATTGTGACACCCAGTATAGTTTTCCTACTTCCCTCCTACACCATTGAGCTCAGTCATCCGCCTCTGTATACACAATCTCCTTCTTCTTCATCCTTATTATCATTGGGTGGTTTTTTCTTTCTCCTTCTTCTTTTTCTCCTCCTCCTCTTTCTTCCTTTTCTTCTCCTCCTCCTCCTCCCTTCTTCATATTCTTCTCCTCTCCCTCTTGCTTTTCTTATTTTTCTTCTTCTCCCCCTCCTCCTTCTTCTTTTGTTTTCTTCTTCTTGTTCGTCCTTGTCCCCTCCCACACCATTGAGCTCAGTCATCCGCCTTGTATAAACAATCTCCTTCTTCTTCTTCATCTTTATTATCATCGTGTGTTCTTTCTTTCTTCCTCTTCCTCCTCCTCCTTCTGTCACTCATCCTTGTCCTCCTGCCCTTACACTTATTCCCTCGCTTCCTCTTCTTCCCTCTCCACCATCTCCTCTTCTTCATCCTATCTGTCTTCATTGTTTATATTTTCTGTTTTCTTCTTCCTCCTCCTCCTCCTCCTCCTCCTCCTCGTCCACCTCCTCCTACTCTCTCTCTCTCACCTCCTTCTCTTCACCCCTCCTCCTCTTACTTTTTCTTCTTCTTCTTCCTCCTCCTCCTCATTCTTCCTCCTCGTCACTCCACCGCCTCCTCCTCTCACTCGTCCTTGCTCCCTCTTCCTCCTCCTACACCTCTGGGCCCGTTCATATAATACAGTCAAATATACAGTATACACCACCTCCTTCCCACGCCTCTACACCACATTATTATTAATTTATTTATTCATTTAAGGGGGGTCACCAGCTTTATTTATCTTTTTCTCCTTTTTTCTCTTTCCCTGGCTTGTATCCATTCGGCCCCATTCAGCCAACTGTTTTAAGAAGTTTATCCCCATCCAAGTGTCGATATGCGAGCCAGCATTGTATGGAGAAATCCGGCTTCGCCGGAGAAATTTTTCTATCGAAAAATTTACAAATTTAGCTTGCTGTCAAAACAAAAGTATATATATGCTGGCTCGCTACCGCTCGCCAGGAAAATATTGACACCTGGATGGGGGTAAACGTCTTAAAACAGTAGGCTGAATGGGGCCGTATGGATACAAGCCAAAGAGAGAGGGAGAGAAAGAGAAAAAAAGCGAGGTGGGCTCCCTTAAGTTTTTTCTTCTTCGAGGTTTGTTGGCCTTCACTTTCTATGATTTATTGAAGGTGGATCTGGTGGTGGCTGGTGCTAGTGTTGTCTTGTGTTGAGTTGTGATGAATTGTGTTGTATAATCTTGAGTTGTGTTGTGATGTATTCTTGTGAGTTGTGTTGTGTTAGATTGTTTGTGTTGTGATGTATTCTGGGACGATTGGTGTGTGTGTGTAGAGTTCTTGTTGAGTTGAGTTGAGTTGAGTTGAGTTGAGTTGAGTTGAGTTGAGTTGAGTTGAGTTGAGTTGAGTTGAGTTGAGTTGGAGAGAGAGAGAGAGAGAGAGAGAGAGAGAGAGAGAGAGAGAGAGAGAGAGAGAGAGAGAGAGAGAGAGAGAGAGAGAGAGAGAGAGAGAGAGAGTACAAAGGAGTACAAAGGAGTACAAAGGAAATCAAGCAACAACAGATCTAGTGACCCTTCTAGGCTGCTTGTCCTCCAAAACACTGACGATCAAGTGTCCAAACAGTGGTTTAGAGTGGGTAAGGGAACATTGGAAAGGGAACTACTGCCCTGCCCTGACTAGGAAGTTAGTAGGGGACATATGGGTTAGTAACTGAGGGGAGGATAAAGTTATTCATTTACAAACGCAGTCAGTCGCGGGTTTGATGCGAGATATTTGTCTAGGCGCAATTTAAATGAATCAACGGTGCTGCAGTCTATAACGTCTCGGGGAAGCCCATTCCACAAGTTGAAACATCGATTGAAGAAGAAATTCTTAGATTCGTGCAGTTAAAAGATTTACCAATAATTTTGCAACCGTTTTCCCCGGTGTAATTAGATTTGTCGATAGGGAAGTACTTACTACAGTTCATATTGTCGATGCTTTGATGATTTTGAAACACTTGAATTAAGTCGCCTCTTAAATCTGCGCTGGGTTAAAGGAAATAAGATTTAATTCCTCTAAGACGGCTCTGTCGTATGGAAAGAGAGAGAGATAGAGATGAGATAGAAGAGAGAGAGAGAGAGAGAGAGAGAGAGAGAGAGAGAGAGAGAGAGAGAGAGAGAGAGAGAGAGAGAGAGAGAGAGACAGCGACAGACAGAGACAGAGAGAGAGACTACTACCCATATACAGTATGAAGGGTGGTGGCTGCCGTGTTAACCAAGTCCGCCCTGGGTTTTGCTACAGTTACCCCCCTCAAGGTTGGACAGTTTTCTCTTCCCACCCTCCCGGTTTGTGTGAATTTGTTTTGGGTTTCGTATTGTATTTTTGTGTATTTGTGTTAAGGGGAGGCAGACCGTTTTTTTTCTGGCCGCCCCTTTCTCCCTAATGGTTAGCCCCACTAGTTTTGAAATTCATACGACGTTTCGGCTCCATTAGTTTGGCTATTTTAAACACCTTTTCGCCCCATTTTGTTGTCAATTTGAAGACCTTTCCGTGCCATTTAGGGGTGGTTTCCCCTTTATTTCCTGGAGAGCGATAGCGAGCCTGCAATTTTAAGAGGAACCGGCCTTCGGCCGGATTTTTGTTTTTACCGAAAAATGCACAAATTTATCTTGAAGGGGGGTCTAGGGGGTGTTTTTCTAAGCTTGATGGAGGTCTAGGGAGGAAACTAGAACAATATATGAAGAAATGAATTAATAGACCAAACAAACGGCCAGCCTCCCCTTAATAGTAAACACAAAATAATAATAATAATAATAATAATAATAATGTTTTTTTAAGTTATGTGATAGATATGCTGTGCTGTGCTGTTATGTGTCGTGTTAGAGTTGTGTTGCGTTGTTCTATGCCGTTAATTTGTTTTATATTGTGTTAGCTAATTCCACCCTTGGTTTTGCTACAATTACCCCTCCACGGTTGACGTTTTCTCTCGGTTTGTGTGTGTGTGTGTGTGTGTGTGTGTGTGTGTGTGTGTGTGTGTGTGTGTGTGTTGTGTGTGTTTTTTTTTTTTTTGTTTTTTTTTTTTTTTTTTGTGTGATGTATTGTGCTGTGCTGGCATGTATTGTGTTGTATAATGTATTGTGTTTGTGTTGTATTACGTTCGGTAGTATTCTATATGGCTCTGCTATGTTGTGTACCGTGGCATTATTCTGCGTTGTGTTGATCTGCCTAGGGTAAGTAGCTTGCCTGTGATTGGTTGTTATATTGTCATGTGTTGTGATTAATGTGTTATGTTGTAGTAGTAGTAGTAGTTAGTGTGTGTGTGTGTGTGTGTGTGTGTGTGTGTGTGTGTGTGTGTGTGTGTGTGTGTGTCGTAAACATTGATTAGTATGGAATGAGGAACAGCGGAAGTGTGGCATACCACGTACACACACACACACACACACACACACACACACACACACACACACACACACACACACACACACACACCACCTGGTCTCCTGTCTACACACACCACACTCCACGCACACACACACACACACCTGCCGCACGTACACTGTCACACGCAAATGAGTATCCTGTATAAAAAACTACAAAACACACACACACTCGCTCACTCTCACTCAATCTCTCTCTCGCTCTCACTCAATCTCTCTCTCTCTCTCTCTCTCTCTCTCTCTCTCTCTCTCTCTCTCCTCTCCCTCATCTCTCTACTCCTCCATAACCACACACAATAAACCACACACCACCAACCAAAACACACGAACCAACACAACAAAAATATTAAGAGAGTTGTGTAGAAGGTCAACTTGGGCCCCTAACCCAATGGGCAAGGGTGCCCCTTATCCATACTTACAAAAAAAAAACCCCCCATCTCATCCAATTTTTACGATATTAGGGGTCTTTCCACCACCTTTACACCTTTGAGCCAACAACCTCCCAAAAAGACACCCCCACTGGGGCACCGAAAAGGGGTTATCAACAGTTGCATCCATAATATTCTACCAGGTTACCCCAGTTAGTGGGCTATTGGTGGGGGTCCATAGAGTGTATTATTCAAGGGGGGGGGCCCCCACCGGTTTTTTTCTCTCTCGCCGGTCTCCCGCTTTCCTCTCTGGGTTGTAACCAGTCGTCTCCCCTTTCAGCCCTAACTGTTTTAAGGGGGGGGGGGGGGCGTTTATATCCCCATTCCAGGTGTCGGGATTTTTTCCTTGGGGCGGAGCGGTTAAGGCGAGCCACGCCCCAGAAGATTTAAAAACAAATAAAAACCATTGACAGCAGGCTAAATTTGTAACATTTGTTCGATTTCGCCTGGGATTTCTTCCATACAATGCTGGGTTCCGCTTATCGCTCGCCCAATAGAACAACAGAGATAATTCCGGGACCACCTGGGGATTGGGGGATAAAAAACGTCTTTTTAAAACGAGTTGGCTGAATGGGGGGGCCGGAATGGGATACAAGGGCCAGATTTATAAGAGGAGGAGAAGAAAAAATAGGGAGAGGGGGGGGGACAAAAAAAAGAGCAGGTTCCACCCCCACCTTACCAACTCATTTCGTTTTCCACCCTTACCCCCCAGCTCTCTGCTTCCCGAAAGAATGGGTTTTAGTGGGGGTGTGAGTGTTGTTTGTAGAGAGTGGATTATAAACCACCACCGGGGGAAATTAAGGGCACTCCCAATTTCCCTACAAAGATAGAACGGTCCTTTGTTCCCACAATTTTTCAAGGTTTGTTATTTCTTTCCGTTTATTACGGGGGGGGCCCGGGGCGAAGGGGAAAGGAAAATGTTTAAGTGGGGTTGAACCTGCTGTTTTTTCCTCTCCTTTTTCTCTCTTTAGCTCGGGGGACTTGGTAATCCATTTCCCGGCCCCCATGTCAGTCTGACCTGTTTTAAAAGGGACGTTTAATCCCCATTTCCCAGGTGTCGATTTCTTCCTGGCGAGGCGACGGAGGGGCGAAAGGCCAAGGCAATTGTATGGAGGGGGGGGGAAAAATGCCGGCTTCGCCCGGAGGAAATTTTTTCTATGCGGAAAAAATTTACAAATTTTACCCCTTTACTGTTTTCAACAAAGCACTTGGAAAAAATATGCTGGCTTCCGCTAACAAAACCGGGGGCTCCGCCCACGGAAAAAAAACATCGGGCCCACCACCGGGCCTGGCATGGTGGATATAGGGCGGGGGGATGAAAACGTATTAAACACAACCATACACTAGGGCTGGATGATGGGGGCCGACTGGAGGTTGGTACAACCAAAGAGCGAGAGGAGACGGGAGGGGGGGAGGGGAGAGAGTCTGCGAAAAACCGTTAAACGAGACAACACACACAAAAATTACCCTGTACCTTCGCTAATAAACCCCAGGCTGCTTAGTTCGGGAACCATATGGCATTGAAGGTGGGAGACTGGGGAGCGTGCGGTATTTAATTTTTTTTCGTATTGGTTTACTCTAGTAAGTATATGTTGTACTTTTCCCCTCCATAATGAATTTATCCATTAAACTGGGAACTGATAAACCACAACCCACCCCCTAGACCCCCACCAACCCTTCAAATAAATAAAAAATGTTACATTTTTCGGTTAGAAAACAATGGGGTCCCGCGGCCAAAAGGGCCGATTACTCTTAACAAATTACAGGGGCTGCGGATTGTTCCCGGATCCGGCCAGTGGAATAACAACAAAAAGATCGGACACCCCTTAAAATGGGCAACAAAAGGGTCTTTAAAAAATGACAACCGACAATGGGGGCGGAAAGCGTGTTTTCCCAAAAAAATCCGGCCAAAAACAGCAATGATGGGCCGGAATGGTTCTTCGATAACCTCTATAAAAAACAAAACAATTGGGCGTAAAAAAACCCAACGGAGGGAGGAAAGAAAAAAGGGACCACACCCCAACCACCTGGGCCCATACGTCTAGCACACACACCTGCCCCCCACCCCACACGCACATACACACACACACACGCACATACACACACACACGTACAGACACGCACAGACACACACACACACACGCACACACACACACACACATCGTCCAACCAGCCAGACCGGTTGGGAAGGAAGGTGGGTTGGTTACTCACTCATGGGCGTCAACCCTTTACTGGACCGGTAGCAGAGGGCAGGGAAGGATGTGTGGGGGGGGGGGGGGGGGGGGGGGTAGTGAAGATCAAGAGGAGGAGGAGGAGGAGGAGGAGGAGGAGGAAGATAATAGGAGGAGGAGGAAGAAAAGAGGAGGTGCAAGATGAGAAAGAGAGGAGGAGTAGGAAGAGAAAAGAAGGAGAAAGAGAAGAGTAGGAGGAGGAGAAAGAGAAGAAGAGTAGGAGGAGGAAGAGAAGAGGAGGAGGAAAAAAGGAGGAGGATGAAAGAGAAGGAAGAAGAATACGAGGAGGAGGTAGTGAAGGATAACATGGGTAGCAGAGATGATAAAACGAGGTAGAAAACGGAGTGTGATTTGTGTCCAAGTCAGACAAAAGAAGTACTGGCGAAGGAGGAGGAGGAATAAATGAATATATTATTAGGAAGTGAATGGAGCAAGAGGTGTAGCAATAGTCAATCAAAAGGGGGAAGGGAGGAAGGGGGAGAAAGAAAGGGGTGAAGAGAGGATTGAGGAAGAAAGGGAGGAATAGGAGGAGAGGAAGGATGAGGATGAAGTGGAGGAGGGGGGGAGGGGGAGGATAAAGGGGAGGAAGTTGATGGGGCAGAGGGGAAGGCGGAGAAGAAACAAAGACAAACGGAAGGAGGAGAAAGAGGAGGATAATAGAAGGGAAGAAGAGAAGATAGGGAGGAGAAGGAGAGATGGGAGGAGAGGGAGGAGTAAAGTAAGACATGGATAGATAGTTGTATAGACTATATAAACAGAAGTATAACAAACTATAGGGGTTATTGGGTATAATCTAATATATTAATTTCACTCATAACACCAAACACCTCCCAATGAAATTAATTAAAACATATGATCCACCTTGGATTCGAACCTGGGTTACCACATACAGATCTTAAACACTCAAAGGAAGAGGAATAGGAAGAGGAGGATAAAACAGGAGGAGAAGAATGGAGGAGTAGAAGGAGAGGTGGAGGGATAGTGGTAGTAGAGTGAGACAGGAGTAGTGTTGAGTAGATTATAAACAAAGAGCTATAACAAACTACAGGGGTTATTGGGTGAGACAGGTAAGAAGAGGAAGGAGTAGGAAGGTAGATGAGAAGGAAGAACAGGAGAGGAGGAGGATAAAAGAGTAGAAGAGGATAAAAGAGTAGAAGAGGAGTAGGAAGGTGGAGGAGATGAATAAGAGCGAGTAATAATTGTATAAATAGAGGATTAGGAGGATGTGGTGGAAGTGGTATTAGATCATATGTAGAGTGTTAAGTAAGACAGAGGTAAGAAGGAGGAGGGGGAGGGGAGGAAGGATGAGGATAGGAAGAGGTCAGAAAGAAGGAGGCATGGCGAAGGAAAGGTGGGGGAGGAGGGGTAGGAGGAGAGGTGGGGGGAGGGGGAGGAAGAGAGGCCTGGGGAGGGTGGTAGTAAAGTTAAGACACGGGTAGAGTGTTGAGTAGCCCATAAAAAGACCTATAATAAACTACAAAAGGTTAGAAAGAGGTACAAGAGAAGGGGGGGGGGAGGAGAGGGAGGACGAAGAGGTGGAAAAGGGAGAGAGCAAGGAGGAAGAGGTGGAGGGGAAGAGGAGGAGAGGGAGGAGGGGTAGAGACGATATGAAGAGAACGGTATATAGGAAAGGAAGAATAAGAAGAAGGAGGAGGGATACTGTAAGAGTGATTAATATTGTAATAATGTATAGAGGGAGGATAGATGAAGGAGTAAGAGAGTAGGGATGAATAGAAATGAGGAGGTAGGAGAGGGAGGAAGAGATAATGAGGGAGGTATAGAAGGGAGGAAGAATATAATGAGGTAGAATAGAATGAAGAAGAGAAAAGGAGGTAAGAGTGAGGAAGAAAGATAAGGAGGTAGAGAGGGAGGAGAGAAAGGAGGAGGAGGTATAGAAAAAAGGGGGAAGGAAGAGAATGAGGAGGTAGGGAGGGAGGAAGAGAATGAGGAGGTAGAGAGGGTGGAAGAAGATAATGAGGTAGAGAGAGAGGAAGAAGAGAAGGAGGTAAAGAGGGAGGAAGAAGATAATGAGGTAGAGAGGGAGGAAGAAGAGAAGGAGGAGGTAGAGAGGAAGGAAGAGAATGAGGAGGTAGGGAGGAGAGAAAAAAAAAAAAAAAATGAGGAGGTAGAGAGGGAGGAAGAAGATAATGAGGTAGAGAGAGAGGAAGAAGAGAAGGAGGAGGTAGAGAGGGAGGAGGAATAGAATAAGGATGATGATGAGGAAGAGAAGAGAGCAAGGACAAGAAGAGGTGAGGGAGGATGGTAATAAAGTTAAAACAGGGTTAGAATGTGGAGTAGACTGTATAAAAAGAGGTATACAACAAATCTCCAAAGGTTATTGGGTAAGGAAGAGGAGGAGGACGTGGAGGAGGAAGACGTGGAGGAGGATAATAATAATAATAAAGTTTATTTCCACCGACTAGTGGTTATTCTTCTTACATAGTATTTACAAATATAATTATTTGGACAAAAATTATATAAAAAAGGAGGAAGAAGAAGAGGAGGAAGAGGAAGAAGAAAATAACATGAAAATAAGAATACGAGGGGACGAAAGATAAATGTAAATAGGAATAAACAGGTGTACATGAAAACAGGATATCGAACCTCTCCCCCGGTGTACCTGCCCCCCCGGCTCCTCGGCCGCTAACAGGTGTACAATGAAACAAGGATAATCGGAATAAACAGGTGTACAATGAAACAAGGATAATCGGAATCAGAATAATTATGGCAAAAATGTATTCATGTAACTCAGCCGAAGAGAGAAAGATAGTGTGAGTGAGTGTGAGTGTGTGTGTGTGTGTGTGTGTGTGTGTGTGTGTGTGGAGGGTGTGTGTGTGGTGGGTGTGTGTGTGTCTCGCTGGTAAGATAGATAGGTGTGTGTGTGTGTGTGTGTGTGTGTGTGTGTGTGTGGCTAGTAGGATAGGCAGGGGAACTCGTCCTGCTGGTTCGAGTTTTTTATTACAGCCGATTTATTTTTAGATTTGTTTTTATTTTATTGTACGAGAGAAAGTGGTCCTGATGTGTTAGTTTTGTTGTGGGTAGTTGTGGTAGTGGTGGTTGTGGTTGTGGTTGTGGTTGTTGTTGTTGTGGTAGTGGTTGTTGTTATTGTGGTAGTGATGGTTGTTGTTGTTTGGGGTTGTTATGGCTGTTGTTGTTATGAAGGAAGAAAAGGAGAACCACCACTACCACTTATCACCACTACCACTTATCACAACTACCACTACCACAACCAATATCACCATCTACCACAACAACTACCACCACCACATCTACCACTATCACCACCAACCACAACCACCACAACTACCTACCCCACACACCACCAACAACCACCACAACTACCTATACTACCCCATCCACCACCAACCACTACTACCACCACAACCCCATCAACGCAGGGCATGATAAAGCCAGGTATCCTACACAACCGTTAAGAGTTCACACTATGAATACATTACACAGATACATACCCATTTCTCTCTCTCTCTCTCTCTCTCTCTCTCTCTCTCTCTCTCTCTCTCTCTCTTTCTTTCTTTCTCTCTCTCTCTCTCTCTCTCTCTTTCTCTAAATTTGTTATATAACGTCATTGATTATTGTTATAGCCTATATACTGTAAATACTCGGGATATACAGGGAGATGAAGTGTGAGAGAAATTTGGTAAAGGGGAAAATAGAAATAGAAAGAGAGAGAGAGAGAGAGAGAGAGAGAGAGAGAGAGAGAGAGAGAGAGAGAGAGAGAGAGAGAGAGAGAGAGAGAGAGAGAGAGAGAGAGAGAGAGAGAGATGGAGAGAGAGAGAGAGAGAGAGAGAGAGAGAGAGAGAGAGAGAGAGAGAGAGAGAATAGAGCGAGTTGGTGTAGCCCACGCGAGGAGAAAGTGATTTGGGCTTCCTTGATCAGAAGTGGATAGGTTACGTGTTCATCTCTCTCTCTCTCTCTCTCTCTCTCTCTCTCTCTCTCTATAAGAACTTCATTTCATTTTTTCGACATGCTTTAATTCCCTCTTAGTCTTCCATTGCTTACACTCAATCAATCTCTCTCTCTCTCTCTCTTACATACAGTGGTTTATCAATACAATATAGGCCGATCAACCACATGCTTTCATCTTAATTTGCTTCCCCATAGAACTTCCACCAATCGTCAATCCACAACAGTGTAAGTATAGTCGTTGCACTTATTTTATGTACAACATATATTTTGTATTTATTTAGAGTAAGGAAAATAATGAAACTTTCTGTCTAGATTAGCCTTAAGGGGAGGTATTTAGTTTGTTCACTAGACCTCCATCAACCTTAAAATCACACCCCCTTGAGTCCCTTTCAAGATAAATTTGTACATTTTTCGGTAGAAAAATGTCCCGGCCGAAGGCCGGTTCCTCTTACATTACAGGCTCGCTATCGCTCGCCAGGATAAAATCGACACCTAAATGGCACGAAAGGTCTTAATATGGGGTGAAAGTTCTTAAAATCGCTAAACTAATGGGGCAAACATTTTATAATATCAAAAGCAATGGGGCTAAACATGAGGGAGAAAGGGGTCAAGAAAAAAATCCCTCAAGTGGAGACCTCCCCTTAACCATACTGTATAATCTAATTTATTTATTTCACTCCCAACACCAAAAACCTCCCATTGACATTAATCAAAGCATGTGATCCTCCCAGGATTCGAACCTGGGTTACCACATACAGATCTTGATAATATTTAACGGAAGTTTGTTTTTCTATCAAGTCATTGTTTTTTTCATCGATAGATAATACATAAGCATGACCCTCCACACATGTGCATAAATATAGTGATATATTCCATTCAACCATTCATGAGATAATACATAATAGATAATACATAATAGATAATACATAATAGATAATACATAATAGATAATACATAATAGATAATACATAAGCATCACCCTCCATACATGTTCATAAATACATGTGATATATTCCATTCAACCATTCATAATTACCTTCAACGCACTCAAAAACACAAAGTTTACCAACAAATAAATTAATCGTCCGTCCCACTTACATCTAGAATAATCATAGGAGACAGGAAGACACGTAGCACTATCTTTCACACCCAGTCATCAAATATATTCTCCTCCTTCACTACCGTACCTTCACAATCACATAAGATCAAAAATATACCCAGGATGAAGCTAAATTGGAGAGAGAAAGTAGACCCTCGATCCCCTTCCAACCACTCTCCCTTTCACCTCATCTTGTCAACATTACTACTCCAACCCACACCTAACATACATAGACCCACAACTACCACCAAGATCACCATTAACTACAACAATCACCACCATCACCACCATATATATATTTTTTTTTTGTGTTGACAGCAAGCTAAATTTGTACATTTTTCGATAGAAAAATGTTTCCGGCGAAGCCGGATTTATCCGTACAATGATGGCTCGCTATCGCTCGCCAGGAAGATATCGATACCTGGATGGGGATAAACGTCTTAAAACACTTGGCTGAATGGGGCCGAATGGATACAAGCCAGGGAAAGAGAGAAAAGGAGAGAAAGATAAAAAAAAAACGGTGACCCCCCTTAAGGGGAGGTATTTAGTGTGTTCCCTACTTTTTCATCAAACTTTAAATTACACCCCCTAGAGCCCCTTTCAAGATAAATTTGTACATTTTTCGGTAGAAAAATTTCCCGGCCGGAGGCCGGTTGCTCTTAAATTACAGGCTCGCTATCGCTCGACAGGAAAAAATCGACACCTTAACGGCACGAAAGGTCTTAAAATTGACAGAAATGGGGCAAAATGTCTTAAAATATCCAAACTACTAGGGCGAAGGTCTTAAAATCTCAAAAGCAATGGGGCTAAACATGAGGGAGAAAGGGGTCCAGAAAAAAATCCCTCAAGTGGAAATTTCCCCTTAATGCCCTTGATATTTTGTTTAAGAGTTAGAACAATAACCAGCCAGCCACCCCCCCCCCCCCCCCCCCCCCACACACCCCCAGCACACCTGGACCTAAACCACGCAGGTGTACAGTAGATGAACCACATGAAAGTAAAAACACGGATTCGGCCAACTCTCCCCTTCACTCCTTCCTGGCTGGGGGCGGGTGCAGAGGGTTTTACAGGAGAATTCGCCCCGACACCAAATCGCCCCGCTCTTGGACTACGAGTTCGCCCCGTTTATGAAGGACGTCTACTCATTCAAAGGCTACAGACTATATCAATTAATCCTCTTCGCTACCCTATATCCTTCCTAAGTTTCATAAAATCGTCTAAGTGTAGCTATAATAACATACAAAAGACGTCGCCGGTACAGAGGGGTTAATAATAGTGATGTCTGGGCACCAAGTATATTTTGATTAATAATTAGTATCAGCAATATTTAAACTTGATTTATCCATTTCAAGTGAGATATACAAACATGTTCCTACGCTAACTCACCCTATTCAACATCTGACAGACATTAATACAGCACAGTGAGCCAAACGTTACACCCGAGATATGACTTATTAGCGCCATCGTACAGTCGCATGATCAAAAATATAAAATAACCTCGTTCTTTGACTTTCCTCTCACTTAAACAGTAGGCTACCATAGCGCGGTTGGGAATATGAACATGATTAGATTAATATCCAGTATTCGAGAATGGATAATAAGTCGTAGGCGTGTGCATAAACCTTTAACCGTCCTGGTGGTGTAATGGTTAAGGTGGCAAAAATCTGTGTGTGATAACCCAGGTTCGAATCCCGGTGGATCATATATACTTTAATTAATTTCATTGGGGGTGTTTGGTGTTGTGGTGAGATTAATAAAATAAAGATAAGTAACACTCCGTTCTTAACATTAATCATCAATTACAAACCCCAATGCACTTGAATAAACTAATGAAAGCGTATGGTCCTCCCGGGATTCGAACTCGGGACACCAGACCCAGAACATAAGCATCTAAACCATTACACAACCAACACAGTTATCAAAATGGCGTCCATATATAAAGTTGTCCCCACTCTCTTAGAACAGGACCTCTAGTGCTGTGGGCGTGCTGCTCCTCCCAAGGATCAGTGTAGTGAGAGGCACAGATACTTCTCCCGCTAGATATACAGCTATTTACTTCCATCTAGAGGCAAATTTATACATCTAGCGACATGAATTCTAGCGATATTCTGTAGATTTGAGCCATTTTAGAGCGATATTGTAGAGATTGTATCAATTTTCTAGCGATTGTCGGCATTTCTGTAGATTTAAACAATTTTTTGAGCGATATTGTAGATATTGTGTCATTTTTCTGTGTATGGGCAATACACAGGAATTCTCTATGGGGAAATGTTTCTCGGCCGTTATATATACCTGTATATACTGTATATATATATATATATATATATATATATATATATATATATAGAGAGAGAGAGAGAGAGAGAGAGAGTGTGTGTGTGTTTGGCAAGACATATAGACTGAAGAGAGGGTATTGTGTCTTCTTAAGGTGGTGGAGAGAGAGAGAGAGAGAGAGAGAGAGAGAGAGAGAGAGAGAGAGAGAGAGAGAGAGAGAGAGAGAGAGAGAGAGAGAGAGAGAGAGAGAGAGAGAGAGAGAGAGACAGAGACAGAGACAGAGACAGAGACAGAGAGAGAGAGAGAGAGAGAGAGAGAGAGAGAGAGAGAGAGAGAGACTGTATTGTTAATGCATAATATAGTCCTAGTAGAGACGGACCATGGGCAGAATAAACAAACAAAACGAAAGTACCAAACTCACTCAGCCACCTTCATGTACCTTCTACTTTCACCTCTGTTGCTCCAATTGACCACTTGCGAGTTTCTGGCTATAAGGAAGTTGGCGCCGTAAACATCGATATTAAACAGAAATGCAATAATAATCTACGTTTCTGATGGATAAATGGTATGTTGAATTGGGTTTAATGTATTTATGTATGTTCTATGACCGTATTTTAGCTGTAGATTCTGTTAAATATCGTTGTCTACAGCTCCAACTTCCTTATAGAACGAAACTCGCAAGTCGGCAATTTACTCAAAACCTGCAGAGACTTTAAAATTACAATACTCTGTACAACCTAGGCCAACACAATAACCAGGTAAGTAACCACGGAAACAACAATACTCTGTACAACCTAGGCCAACACAATAACCAGGTAAGTAACCACGGAAACAACAATACTCTGTACAACCTAGGCCAACACAATAACCAGGTAAGTAACCACGGAAACAACAATACTCTGTACAACCTAGGCCAACACAATAACCAGGTAAGTAACCACGGAAACAATACTCTGTACAACCTAGGCCAACACAATAACCAGGTAAGTAACCACAAAAACAACAATACTCTGTACAACCTAGGCCAACACAATAACCAGGTAAGTAACCACGGAAACAACAATACTCTGTACAACCTAGGCCAACACAATAACCAGGTAAGTAACCACGGAAACAACAATACTCTGTACAACCTAGGCCAACACAATAACCAGGTAAGTAACCACGGAAACAACAATACTCTGTACAACCTAGGCCAACACAATAACCAGGTAAGTAACCACGGAAACAATACTCTGTACAACCTAGGCCAACACAATAACCAGGTAAGTAACCACAAAAACAACAATACTCTGTACAACCTAGGCCAACACAATAACCAGGTAAGTAACCACGGAAACAACAATACTCTGTACAACCTAGGCCAACACAATAACCAGGTAAGTAACCACGGAAACAACAATACTCTGTACAACCTAGGCCAACACAATAACCAGGTAAGTAACCACAAAAACAACAATACTCTGTACAACCTAGGCCAACACAATAACCAGGTAAGTAACCACGGAAACAACAATACTCTGTACAACCTAGGCCAACACAATAACCAGGTAAGTAACCACGGAAACAACAATACTCTGTACAACCTAGGCCAACACAATAACCAGGTAAGTAACCACGGAAACAACAATACTCTGTACAACCTAGGCCAAAACAATAACCAGGTAAGTAACCACGGAACCAACAATACTCTGTACAACCTAGGCCAACACAATAACCAGGTAAGTAACCACGGAAACAACAATCAAAATCAGGGTGTCAAACCGGAGCAATTTTGTTTGAAGACTTGAATGAATATGGGAAGGAATACAAGACAATTGATCTGAAATAGCATTGTTTTGGACATGTTTTGACTTCCAAAGACATAATTTGAACTGTAAACCACAATTCTATCAATTCATTTATCTTGAAAGGGGGTCTAGGGGGTGTTATTATAAGCTTGATGGAGGTCTAGCGAGGAAACTCAGAAATAAATTAATAGATAAATATATCAACCAAAAACCAAGTAGTACCCCCTTAAGCCTACCTTGACCCACCCAGCCCTAGAGGCGTCAGGTAAGGTGCCACAGGAAAGGTAAATAAACAAAATGAAAGTAGTCACTCGTTCAACCACTCTCCCTTTCATGAATACTTTCCCAATGCACTTCAATCCCACATAGACTTCAATCCCACATAGACTTCAATCCCACATAAGACTTCAATCCCACATAGACTTCAATCCCACATAAGACTTCAATCCCACATAGACTTCAATCCCACATAAGACTTCAATCCCACATAGACTTCAATCCCACATAAGACTTCAATCCCACATAGACTTCAATCCCACATAAGACTTGAACATCGCCATGATTTCCACCCTTTAAATGTATAACACCCATCTAACTTGGCATAGATGATACGGACAAAATGAAAGCCTACTCATAAAATAGCAGCACTCTCATTTTCACTTCCTCCTTCCATTAATACTATTCCTATGCACTCAAAACCCACATACACTTAAATATTGCCCTTTTATACACCCCTTATAGGCTTAAGGGGGGTGACCTGCTTTTTTGTTATTTCTATCCTTTCTCTCTTCCCCTTGCTTGTATCCATTCGGCCCCATTCAGCCAACTATCTAAAGACGTTTATCTCCATCTAGGTGTCGATTTCTTCCTGGCGAGCGATAGCGAGTCAGCATTATATGAAGAAATCCGGCTTCGCCGGAGAAATTTTTCTATCGAAAAATGTACAAATTTAGCCTGCTGTCAAAAACATTTAAAAATATATGCTGGCTCGCTACCGCTCACCAGTAAAAAATTGACACCTGGATGGGGATAAACGTCTTAAAACAGTAGGCTGAATGGGGCCAAATGGATACAAGCCAGAGAAAGAGAGAAAATAAGAGAAAAACAATCAGGTCAACCCCCTTAAACCTATAACAAACCCCTATCACTTTCCATATAAACAACAGACAAACAAACTGAAAACATAGCCTACCAGCAGCACTCTCATTTTCACTTTGTCCTTTCATTAATACTATTCCTAGGCACTTAAAACCCACATACACTTAAACATTGCACTTTTCTACACACCTTACACTTATAATAAACCCATCTAAGTTACCATAGAAACAACAGATCAAGAAAATAAAAGTAAGCCCCCTACAAAAAACTAGCACTCTCATTTTCACTTTCTCCTTTCATTAATACTATTCCTAGGCACTTAAACCCCACATAGGCTTAAACTTTGCACTTTTCTACACACCTTACACTTATAATAAACCTATCTAAGTTACCATAGAAAAAACAGATCAAGAAAATAAAATTATGCCCCCTAAAAAAACTAGCACTCTCATTTTCACTTTCTCCTTTCATTAATACTATTCTTAGGCACTTAAAACCCACATACACTTAAACATTGCACTTTTCTACACACCTTACACTTATAATAAACCCATCTAAGTTACCATAGAAAAAACAGATCAAGAAAACAAAATTATGCCCCCTAAAAAAACTAGCACTCTCATTTTCACTTTCTCCTTTCATTAATACTATTCTTAGGCACTTAAAACCCACATACACTTAAACATTGCACTTTTCTACACACCTTACACTTATAATAAACCCATTTAAGTTACCATAGAAACAACAGATCAAGAACATATCTCCATGTGTTACCAGCCGTTCCCTTTACCTAGTGTGGGAGGTGCCCCAAGGCGAGAAGCTGCTACCCCCGCCACGCCACTCTCGCCTCAACGTACCTGTAGGAATAAGGGTCAGGTTAGCTTGTGTGTTCCGGCCAAGGTGATTCAGGGGGCGCTACAGGTTTAGATTAGGTGTTTACTTAGTGCTGGAATTTATTGGCAACCCTGTCAGAATTTATTGGCAACCCTGTCAGTATTAAGTAACACCCCGTTCTTAACATTAATCATCAGTTACAAACCCCGATGCACTTGAATGAACTAATGAAAGCATATGGTCCTCCCGGGATTCGCACTCGGGACACCACACCCAGAACATTAGAACCCAGAATATTAGAACGCCACTTCTACTTTTACTTTGTTCTCTCTTCTTTGTCACTTCTGTTTTAAGACGTTTACCCCCATCCAGGTGTCAATATTTTCCTGGCGAGCGGCAGCGAGCCAGCATATATATATATATATTTTTGTTTTGACAGCAAGCTGGATTTCTCCATACAATGCTGGCTCGTTCGACACCTGGATGGGGAAAAACTTCTTAAAACAGTTGGCTGAATGGGGCCGAATGGATATAAGTCAGATAAAGAGAGAACAGGAGAGAAAGGGAAAACAAACAGGTGACCCCCCCTAAATAAGTTGTTGGATGAAGGAGGTTGATATTATATGCCATTGATCCCCGGAGATCCTTCTTAAATTGAATGAAATCGCCGAATGATGATCAGAAGAAACTGTCAAATACCGCTAAGACACTTAAGGGAGGTGACCTGTTTTTCTTATCTCCTTTTCTCTTTCTCTGGCTTGTATCCATTTGGCCCCATTCAGCCTACTGTTTTAAGACGTTTATCCCCATCCAGGTGTCAATTTTTTACTGGTGAGCGGTAGCGAGCCAGTATATTTTTTAGTTTTGTTTGACAGCAGGCTAAATTTGTACATTTTTCGATAGAAAAATGTCTCCGGCGAAGCCGGATTTCTTCATAATTATAATGCTGGCTCACTATCGCTCGCCAGGAAGAAATCGACACCTAGATAGGGATCTTAAAATAGTTGGTTGAATGGGGCCGAATGGATACAAGCCAGAGAAAGAGAGAAAAGGACAGAAATAACAAAAAGCAGGTCACTCCTCTTAAAGGGTTAAAATATGAACATATACAATAACATTGGGACCTACATTATCAGAATGTATGCAGATCATTTAGTTAAAAGTTAGAATGAGTTTATAATGAATCATTCGAGTATACACATATTATATTAAAGTCTTTACAGCGCAAATAAATTAAAATAGGGGTTGGAATTCATTTTTAAGATATGCCAGGTTATGGTATGTAAGATAATGTACCGAGTTGGAATTCATTTATAAGATATGCCAGGTTATGGTATGTAAGGTAATGTACCGAGTTGGAATTCATTTATAAGATATGCCAGGTTATGGTATGTAAGGTAATGTACCGAGTTGGAATTCATTTATAAGATCTGCGAGGTTATGGTATGTAAGGTAATGTACCGAGTTGGAATTCATTTATAAGATATGCCAGGTTATGGTATGTAAGGTAATGTACCGAGTTGGAATTCATTTATAGAAAAGTATCAAAACGATTTCATTTAACCATGAAATTAAATCATAAGCATTAAGAAGTAGTTAAAGTGCCCGTATGAAGATAACTTACTTAATTTTGTGAGTCTTTAAAGTATGTAAATAATGACCTAAAATATATATGTATTTCATATATTATAAATCCAATGAATTCAACGGTATATAATTAATAACAACCTTCTAAAATCCCAAGATGTTTGTTCACACAGATTTGCTTTAGATAACATGTTTACTGTTTGCTGCTTAAGGCGGTGTCACACGAGCTATTTTTCCGTCAATGTTTACGGGCAATTGAAGTCTGGCAGCTTCACAATTTAAGTTATATCAGAAATCAGCCGCCTAACATAATCTACCTTCAGTCTAGTGTCCGATTCTAATGTGAAAGAGCCTGAAAATATTTACGAGAAAATACTTGTTCATCGGAAATTGCCGGAAAAAAAGCTCTTGTGACACTGGCCTTAAAGTTGAAAGCAATATATATATATAAGCAAACTGAATATCAAACAGGTCTGAATAGCTAATACTGGTTGTGGTCCCTCCGAGAGTACAGTCGCGCTAATAAGTCATGGCCCAGCTGGCATTACGTTTGGCTTGCTCTGTGCTGTATGAATATCTGTCAGATGTTGAATAGGGTGGGGTAAGTGTAGGAACATGTTTGTCTATCTCACTCGATATGAAGAAATGAAGTTTAGATATATTGCTGATACCAATTATTGATCAAAACATAATGGGTGCCGAGACATCACTTATTAGGCCGACGGGTGCGCTGTGACGCGGGAAGAGTCCAGCATTCATATAAGTTACTGCACTCAAAAAGCGTGTACTTTGAGCCTAATATCCTGGTACCACCCGCAAGTCGTCGTTGCAATATCCCCAGCGAATTGTCTCAACTCTACTTGCTGTCACCGGAAGCCAAAGCTAAGCTTACAACACAATTGTTGTAAACTACTATTGGCCTTTTAAGCACCATTTTCCTGCACTACATACTACAGAGAAATTTTATAAAAACAATGCCTACAAACCAGTATCCCCGCTCGTATGTTTCCGAACACATATCACTACCGTGATGGGGTCTAGGGTGTCCTATGTCACCACTGACTGCACCCCTGCCCCCCCCTTTTTCTCTGAAATTACAACAAAACGTTGACTAAAAAAGTGCCACCGTAGACCCGCGGACTGGCCGTAAAGCTATACATGGCAAGGAATGTTTGATCGCCAGAGCTACTGTGAAAGGCATCCGCGTTCAAAAAACCTCCTGATTATAGGCCCACAACTGTGTGGACTTAAATAACTTCCAACCGAAAGATTATTAAGGAAACGTAAAGAGGCTATCCCCTTGCGTAAATCGTGGGTCTTACCCCACAACGCCGGGATTCTTCTCTTTAACAAGAAAAGTCCTTTGACCAAGAGAGAAAGCCCGTGTACGCTCCAGTCAAGCGTTCACCCGGACTTGCGACCCATAAACGCACCCTGGTGATTTAGAGGTGCCACTCTTAAATATTTCGTTAGAGCTTGCAACTCGGCAAAAAAAGATGGTGCACCTTTCCCCTTTTATAAACACCGGCAACCGTGAACTCTGAAAACACGTGTTCACTGTGCTCATTCTTGGCTAAGAATCCTGGGGAAGGTGCAATGTGAATACACTCATGAAGCCTATCAAACCTGAGGCAAATAGGTGTGTTGCTCATCGCCGCCAGCTCAGATACTCTGTTCCCGGTAGCCAAAGCCATAAGAATACTGCCCTTTTGTAAAATCTGCAGTCTTTGGTACATACGGAAACGAGAATAACTACGATGCTGTGTCCAAAGACCATGTAGGCCTGAGCTGACGGGAAGGTGGGCGGAGTTTAAAACCTGCCCTCATAAATCAATTTCAGATAAATGTTTCTGCATGAACAGATACATTAAATAATTAACAACCAACGCCACCGGGGCCACAGTTTGGTTTGTTCTAAGAATCCAAGACATAAAAGCTTGCCAATGCGATTGAAACTGTCGCTTTGTAGACTGGGTATATTGATTCGTGAATATCTTGGTCACGTCGCTACCATATGGTGCTAGCCACTTGGGCCTCCTGAATGTCCATAATGAACAAGTCCGCGAGGTTTCTAGGTTGCCAATTGTGTTCTAAGTGGAACAACACCACCGGGAGTGACACTGGGTGCGGGCACCACGTGTACAAATGCTGGTACCAAACTGCACCGGCCACAGGGGCGCGATTAGCGAGACTACGCCTCGCTAATCCTGTAGTTTGTTGACTACGTGGCGCATTAGAGACGCGTCTGGCGGCGGAAAATAGATAAAGAACTCAACCTGTTCTCGTCCGTCATCAGAGCGTCAGGTCCGCCCGCCGGCGTTATCGTCCGGCGTGTGCGTACAGGTGGGAGTTTGCAAGTCTTCTCAGACAGCAAACAAATCCACTTGTGGATGGTCATGCTCCGCACACGCAAGAGCGCCCATGTCCACTGAAGTGCTTTGTCTCTGAGACAGAGCGTCTGCCCAGACGTTTGCAACGCCTTGGAGATAAGATGCGTTAAGATGAATGTTCAGCCTGTTGGCTAGTATAAAAATCTTTTCTGACACGTTTAGCCACTTCCGAGATCTTATTGACCCTTGTTTTCTGTATACAGTGAACCACATTCAGATTGTCCATTCTGAAGGCCACCGACTAGCACCGTAAAGCAGAGCCGTGAGCCTGAAGGACAGATAAGGGGACTAGTAAGTCTTTGACATTGATGTGGAAGATTTCTAAATGGGACCAAAACCTTTGACCCTGATGCCCGAGGTTTGACTAACGAGCCCCAACCTATCGTGCCTGACGCATCCATGTCCACCCATACCGACGGCGGAGGAGAGGTTCATGACATGACTGCGTGCAACCTTTCTCTCGTCGCCCAATCCGCTAGTAAGTTGTGTAATAACGTTGGTGTACGCCATACTATCCCCGCCGGTAATAGTGGGAAAAATTTGTTGCCCTCCAAGATTAAACGTTAGACTTTCAACCGGCCCAACTTCACAGTTAGCTGAACCCCGTTGAGAGAACCGACTAGAGATTCCCAAAGTTTCTGTGTCGTATTCAGACTGTGGAGAAACATAAACAGTTTTGCGAAATCTGTTTCGAGTGTCCACACTCTGACTCAGAGTGAGAGAAGCTGTGTCCTCGACCAGCCCTATCCCCTGAAATACTCGTGGGGGAACAAGGGTTTGACTTTTACTAAGTTGACCTTGAATCCTAGAGATATGAGATGGTTTAACGTAACGTAGACATGACTGATGCGTAACTTTTCTGTTTCTGCCACCACCAGTTAGTCGCCCAGATACCACCAGACCCTGATCCCTTGTTCTAACAAGGGCATCAGGGCTTGCGGGGACCTTGCTTGAATGCTTGTGCCAAATTGAAAACAGTCTTCCAAACTGCTGGTGAAATCAAAGAAGGAATTAGAACTGGAGACAGAACTACTTGGCTTGCAATACGGTCAAGAAGTTTCTTCACTAAGAACATCCTCAGATCCTGCCTTGCTCGAACTGCCTCTAATAAGGCCGTCCGAATATCTCCTAAAGACTTGGATGGAAGTCTGGAGAAGCAAGCGCCGGGAAAGTTCAATGGCTTTCCTGACTTCCGCGGCTTCTATTGCCTGAGAAGAGCGTAACAGAGACTTTGTTACTTGCTGGGAACCATATATTGCGAAAACAGTTTAAAAAACGCTTTTCCTCTTAACCTAAACTCGCGGTCTAGGTAAGCTGGGGAAGGCGTGCTAATGGCAGCCAAGCAGAGGGGACTCCGCCGGCACCAAAAACCGGAAGAGAGAACCAAGAAATGGCGTTCTGGAGGGATTTGGTGGTAAGAATAAGTCATGGTTAGAATAACTTGGAATGTCCTTAATATGAACATCCAAAACATTTCCGTAACATTGCTACCCCTGACTCATCAGGCCCGTAAAAAGAGGCATAGCTCCTGTTTTTTTGACTGGCGCCTTGTCTAAAGGAGGGGGAGATATGTCTGATATGACTCGCACAGTGGAAGTAGTGAGAGACGTGGTGACTGGCACATTGGAAATTGGGTCTGACACAAGCGGATGGCTAGGTATTTTAGCTAAAGCAAAGGATGTAGCCAGAGGTCGCACATTCGTCGACATCGCGGGATCTCCCGTATCAGAAGGAGTTTCCGGCGTAGGGCCAAAGAACCTATTAAGTGCATTCAATAGTAGTCCATCAATCTCTTCCGCGGGTACATACCTAGCCGATGACGAACTCCGTGGAGATCCGACAGTACCCTGAGAGTCGCCTAGAAGGTGACTGGACTCTTCAACCTCCATCTCTGAGACCAGAGATCGTTGTTCTTCATCCGTTAAGTCTGGCTTATCACGGGAAGATCCCGCCGAAGCCGGGACCTCCACATGTTTGCCATGTTAAAACTGGGGTAGAAGATGGTACATCTGCATCCCGTGGACGTCAGCACTAGTTGAGTCACAAAGGGATGTGTTTCTGTCCTGCCAGGACTGTGAGTAATCGCCATACACCTTGGCTGTGGCTGTCCCTCGCTTGCGAGCTCGGTATACTCTCTAAAAGAGATCCCTGTAACGGTTTATGATAATTAAAAGCTCCCATAGCATATTAACACACTGAAAGCAGAGCTGGTGAGCAAAATCATAAAGTATACTAATTATATTAATTTATATTTAAATGTATTAAAATAAATTACTATAAATAAACACAATATTATCCTAATATAATCATAGAAAATATATGGTTATTATTATTCAGTGATTAAATTATTTCATTAACAAATACAAATAATATATAGGGATACCTGATCTTAACGGCGTTGAACATACAGCAATGAGAGGTTCAAGTGCCGACATGGCAGAGACTGGGGGAAAACTACCCCGCTCCCGGGAACTACCTGGTCACCTGGTGCAACACCGGTACTCCGCCCTGGAAAGATAATTTTCCGGGGATTAATGCTCATAGGGTTACACCCAAAAAATGGTACAAAATATGTGTCACAAGACCGCCGGTCAACGAACCGTAGCACTCCACCACTACTTTTCGTTTTCCTTTAGTTTCATATTAAAGATTTCAGGATATATTTACCTGTCCAGAAGATTTTTAAGCATATCTTTTGAATCCTCATAAAGATGAAGTACAGTATATCTTTATTAAAGATGAAGTCTTTCAAGTATCCTTTACACTTGAAACATTAGTAAGATTCCGGCATCTTTTTATCCCATAAAAGTCTAAGCCTATCCTAATCTCTAATCCGGCTTCTCCCAGAAGCCCTCATAGATCGCCGTCTTGAAGGCCGTGATACCCTATTGTATCAATCAATTGTTTGGCAAATGATCGCGAATTGCTAATCAGTTAATATAACCACCCGAAGGTATAACCGCCGGGTTTTATATGCAATGTCAAACCAATTGTACCTGCCCCAGACCTTTTTTGTAAAAAGGTCGCCGGGAGAGAAAGACTAAACAAACAAACAACATTGTTCCAATTGTTTATTACGGATTTCACCATATCTTTTTACCTGTTCGAAAGAATTAAGCATAACTTCTGAATCCTCATAAAGATGAAACATATCTTTATTAAAGATGAAGTCCTTCAAGTATCCCTTTACACTTGAAACACTAGTAAGATTCAGGCATCTTTTTATCCCATAAAAAGTCTAAGCCTATCTTAATCTCTAATCCGGCTTCTGCCAGAAGCCCTCATAGATCGCCGTCTTGAAGGCCGTGATACCCTATTGTATCAATCAATTGTTTGGCAAATTATCGCGAATCGCAAATTCGTTAATATAACCACCCGAAGGTACAACCGCCGGGTTTTATATGCAATGTCAAACCACTTATACCTGCCCCAGACCTCTTTGTAAAAAGGTCGCCGGGAGGGAAAGACCAACAAAATAACTGTGTGGAGCCCCCCTCACCGGGAATAACACAGGAAGCCTGATCCCAGGCTTGACCACAGAAAACGCAGTTTCTGATGAGCCCTCAAGCGACCAAACTCGACGGGTTAACTTACCTATTTTAGCCATCCTGACTAAAACTCGGTAAACAAAAACGGTGTTCTCGGAGCAACGAGAAAAAACGCCGGAAAGGTAACCCACACCAAACGAGACATAACAGGAGGGCGTAATGCAAAAAGCAATGAATAACACAGGAAGCCTGATCCCAGGCTCGACCACAGAAAACGCAGTTTCTGATGAGCCCTCAAGCGACCAAACTCGTCGGGGTAACTTACCTATTTTAGCCCTCCTGACTAAAACTCGGTAAACAAAAACGGTGTTCTCGGAGCAACGAGAAAAACGCCGGAAAGGTAACCCCCACCAAACGAGACATTTTAACACATTTTATACAAAGGGTGTGCGCAAAATTAGGGATACCTGAACAGGAGGGCGTAATGCATAAAGCAAAAACCGGGGCAAAGGTAGCCATGACAGAGACTGGAGGGAAACTTACTCCAGGTTCTGCATAGACCCCGCCGGGACCCAGCTCTGGAAAATAAAATTTCCAGGAATTAATGCTCATAAGGTTAACCCACTCATGTTCGCACACAGGTGTTAAATAACCCGCCGGGTAACGAGACGT
Organism: Paralithodes platypus; assembly: GCA_032716605.1. Classification (NCBI taxonomy): domain Eukaryota; kingdom Metazoa; phylum Arthropoda; class Malacostraca; order Decapoda; family Lithodidae; genus Paralithodes; species Paralithodes platypus. Next base: position 33,591,526 of record CM064549.1, on the reverse strand, counting down.
AATACTCAACGACCACAGCTCGCTACGCGGTGGGGTTTCCTAAGTAAAGGATTTCAGAATATCTTAATATGTCCAAAAGATTTATGAATACCCTCTGACATAATATATAAATACCATCATGGCGTTTATAAGTGATTAAGTCTTTCCGGTGGTGTTTGTTTCCATATTAAATTTTGGAAAAAAAAAATTAAAAAAAAGACGCCGGCCCCCGAATTATCTCGTAGATAAAAAACTGGGAAGCCTGACAAATATACGAGATCTAACTTCTGCCGAAGTATCTTTTTAGATCGCCGTATGTTGAAGGCGGCGATACAAAACGTATCCCTCAAATGTCTGGTTAACTAACTGAATTGTAAATTCGTTATTCTCATCCGTGCAAGAAGCACCCGCCGGGTGTGAATAATAGTTTAAAAAATGTTAACCCCAATTGTGCCCTAAAGCGCCGTATGTTGAAGGAGGCGATACACAAAGCATCCCTCATTGACTGGTCAACTAAACTGAATTTTGCAAATTCGGTCATCCCACCCTTCCAGGTTGCACCCACCGGGTGAAATAAAGTTTAAAAGTTAACCCCAATTGTTCCTATCCCCACTTCTTGAAACAGATCGCCGGGGAGGAAATACAACTACAGCATAGTTTTATATTGGCTTTGCAAAACCGAAAAAACTACAAACAACACGTGTCCGTATGAACACTGTTAGATGGGTACAGCCAACCCGCCGGGAATCAGAAGGAGCCTGAAACAGGCACCCCAGAGACGCAGACCTGGGGAGCCACAGACACCCACTCGCCGGGGAAACAAGCCTGTTTTAAACCACGCGTGGCCAAAACTTGGCAACCAGCCGGGGTTATCAAGGTGAAACCGAGAAAAACCCGCCGGAAAAAACCCACCCCGTCCAGATACCATCTGAACGCAACACCGGACCGAGGCGTAGCTAAAACACAACTAACGCCGGGCCCAACATAGTCCGTGGAATTAGCCAAAACACAACTAACCCAGGACACATAAATAGTCCGTGGAATTAGCCAATACACAACTAAACCAGGATACACATGACACAGTAGTACATATTTAGAAAATAAATCAATAACACTTGTATATGTGATAAAGCTACGAGAGGCTGGCTAGGCCTAGGCAGACGGATAACAGTAACATGTCGGAATATAAACAAAAAGCACTGAATTATATCACAACAGGAACCACCGCCAACACACCACTGTAGCAAACACTTCCGGCAAAGGGAAGAACTGACTCGGGACCCAGAAAAAACTTCACTAAGTGAAGAAAAATACGCTGGGAACGAAAAAAGCAAAAATACGCTACCTCATCAGAAAGATAAAAGGAAGCAATTACGTGTAATGAAAGCCGCCTGCATCACAAAGCTAGCTAACTGTGAAAAAGTTCACCTGTCCACAACAGGACCACGAGGGTACATCCGAAATAGATGCCCCAAACATACGACCCAAAATACACTGCACTGCGGGCAACCAGCCCAGGACACTCCTGCTACGCATATCCTAACCTTACTCGATACATCCCGGAGTAAACAAATGAGAAAAAACTCACTAGGGACGCAACAAATGCGGAACCCGCGGAGCGAGGGGAGACAGGTCCGGGCAGGCTGAGCGCAGAGCAGAGAAGGAAGAATGACGCCTGCAGTAGCGTCTGGTCAAAGATCCACACAAGTACATCCACGATATGATGGAAAGCTTATTAGATAGTTATTCTTATTTTCTTTTTGTTTTTATTTTTTACGAAGTTTTTTCGTAGTGAGAACCCAATTCATAATGACTGAAGCCATGAGTGAGGTCGCGTGCGCTCATGATGAAGGCTCCTCAGTTTTTAAATGCTCTGCGCGGTAGATTCAAACTACGGCGGATTAGTGTTTGAAGAGGATGCCTTATGTAATAGGCATGTTCGTCAATGATGGAGGGGCCACTAATAAATATACCCCTGTCTTGATCGGCGGCCCTTGTTGCTTACCCTCATCAAGGGTACGGTACCTAGTGGCTCCCTGTAATTTCATATATTACTGACTCAAGTGCCGAATAGGCTAACTTCCTAACTTCCGAGTTTTGGCCTAGCCTAGGGGGGGGGGCGTTTGGATTTCAACACTGTGGTAACCTCAATCTGGCATACAATGCTCACTTTTTGATTGACGGCTCCAGTGCTCTGTCTACCTGGCCTCAGTCCCACAAAACCGCGAACGTAGCCCGCTCTGATGAGTTTTATTCTGTCCACTGCCCCCCACTACGGTCGTGCACTTGATTACCCACAGGCTCTCCCGCGCCTGATGTGACTTTAGGAGGGTTACCTTTGGGCCCCTCCGCTTTTGGAAGGGACTTTTCTTTTACTGGCCTTCCACCTTCATGGTGCCGCAGACCTTTCAGACACGTACCGATGGGTTTCCGCCCTGGGTCGGGGACTTCCTGCTCTAGGTCGGCCCTTTCATTTACGGTCCCATGGTCCTCACAGGGCCCCTCCGATCTAGAACGGGACTTGATCTAGAACGGGACTTTCCGCTCTATGTCGGAGGTCTGTTTTCACACTGACTGATACCCACAGATACTCTAGAACGGGACTTTCCGTTCTATGTCGGAGGTCTGTTTTCACACTGTCTGTTACCCACAGACGCTCCCAAGTCTGCTGTGACTTGCCAGGCTACCTTTCCTGGGTCCTCGGCTTACGGCGGGGCCCATCTGGGCCTCTCCGCTCTCGGACGGGCCTTTTCCCTCACGCACTACTGCCGTCTCATACCACTTCCCGCGCCTGAACGTACGAGTCCGTATACGGACGATTCCGCCCGCCTTGGAACGCGGACGTTCCCGCTCGATGTCGGTACTTTTCCGCTCTCGACCGGACGTTGCCGTTTATGGTCGCGCTACTCTTGCCTCAGTTTAGGCCTAGACTGGTCGTCCTGCACTTCCATTAAGACGTATTTTAATGCTCCTGTTTACCAGGCTGTGCTTTCTGACCTACAGGACCCTCTTCACTGATACTGGCCTTAAGGTATCGGTCTCCATTATATTTTGGGGTGGGGTTTCATTCAGTTCTTCAGAGGGTTGAGCCTACCCCTTGGTTTTTTCTGACCTGGGGTTTAGGGCTCTTTGGCCTGTTGCTGGTTCCCCTATGGCCTTCCTGATCCTCCTTTTGGAGGGTTCTCTTCAGCTTTAACTTCCAGGGGGACATGGGGGGGGGGGCACTCTCCTTCATTGGACGGGACTCCAGTCTCCAGGCCTAGTGAGAGCTTTTAGGCTACTCCCTGACCTGGTGCCTGTAGCCTATTCTGGGATCTCTGGTCTTTATTTTGTGCATGACCTCATGACTGATACTCCTGCCTGGCCTCCCATTTCAGGGGCACTCTTTGGCCTTCTTCTTAAGGATTCATCGACTTTCAGTGTTTTTTTTTGTGGTGCTTCCGACCAGGCTTTCGTCTTGTCTCTGCCAATGACATACATGCGTGCATTGCCATGGCCTTTATTTTCATGGTGCTTACAAACAGGCTTTATTCTTGTTACTGTCGATGACATACATGCATGCCTTCCCATGGCCTACACGGGGTCTTCACAGGTTTTTTTTCTTCTGGTTTCAGTGTAGTATGTCTACTTCGCTCTGCTCTCGCCACGGGTTCCTCACCGGGTGGTGAGTTCCACCCATCCTATATTCGTCCTACATCGTACATTCCGCTCCAGAGCAGATTTCCGCCCCCGAGCGGAGCGGCCCGTTCTGGTCCACTCCTCTCTGGGTCGGTGCTCTGGTGCTTTGCTTTGCCTCTGTATAGGGACTCGGTTGCAGTAGTTCACGGACTTCTCCTTTTCATCGGATTGTGCTCCCACTCTACTCTGATGGTACCCTTGGGCGTCTTCTTCTCTTCAGTACCTTCAACCTTTGGGTATTATTATTATCCTCTTCCATTATAAGGCTTTTCATGCCTTCCTTCTAGGGCTTGCACGGGGTTCTTTGCACTTGCTGGTTCGCCTGGTCTCTCCCTGACCCTCCGCATGGGGGGGTCCCTCTTCACCCCTCACCATGCACAAGGGGGGCGGGGGGGGGGGGGGATACTCACTTTCATGAAAGGTGCTCCATTTGCAGGGTGTAGTGACCACTTTTGTGCACTTTTCTGCCCTTGTGCCTGTTTCGAAGTGTCTTTTTCGTCCTTCCCTTCCTCAACAGGGGAAGGGGGTACTCTGCTATCACGGATTCAAGGGTTTTTCCCAATATTGTGCTTGCACACATTTCCTGTGCTTCATACATGGGACATCAGTATCTTTTAACCGTCCCTCCTATTTACCTGTGGTAACTCTTTGTGGCCCGCCTGCCTTTTTCCCCTGCTCTGCCTGGGGTGCTTCATACATGGGCCATCGGTATATTTTTCCTTTCCGGTTGCAGTGAGGATGTCCTTTCCTCCCTGCACACACCATGGGGGTTCCCGTCCTGCCATGCCCGTTGGGACATGGAGAGTCCTACCCCTGTCTCGTGCTCCATCCGCGATGGGTTTAACCCTCGGAGGTGTAGACCGTGTCTTGTCGATATTGACCTTTGGGTCTCGTCCTACGTTCCCGGACGCTGTATGATCTACTATGAGCTACATGATCGGGGTTTCGCTCTCTCTGTCAAGGACCACCTCCGACGGTTTCCGCACTTACTAGACGAAGGGGTGCGTGCCATGCTTCCCTTCCCTCTGCCGCCTCCCTGGCGCCTGAACGCTTTTCCCCCGGTGCATCGTTCGGACGTCCCTACTGTTTCCGAGGACGCCGGGTCGTAGGGGAGACGACGCTCTACTTCACCACGTCGCCAACGGTCTACGGCTCCACGCCGCCCTGTCTCTTCCCCTGTACGATCTCCGGGCGTGCTTCCGTACTGGGCGGTGTTCTTGCCTACGTAACCTGGTCTCCCTGTGGTTGCTGCTTCGGTTGTCCATCCTCCCACTCGCTCCCAGGCGGCATCGACTTCTTTAGTCATGCTCCCTGCGTGTAGCCTGGGGCTGGTTGGTCGGCCTATCCACGTTCCGTCCCTCGGGACGTTTCCGGTCCCTAACGGACGTCGCTTCCCTTCCCTTTACGGGAAGCCGTCATCGTGGGGGAACGTGGCGGCATCCCGCCCGGAATGAGCTCTTACACATGCCCAAGGGGTGCGCCCGGTGCCTGCGACTTGGCAGTTACAGCTTGAAGCCTTTGCTCGACACGACGTACATGTCGACGCGCCCACTCTGTCGGCCTCGTATGAGTTTCAGTAGTGTCATTCCATAGTTTCTATTTTCCTGTTCCTTGTGGCTGACGGAGGGCGGCGACTTCGGGGTTCGGTCGGAGATGGGTTCTTCACCACTCCCTCCTGTCGGCTGCTCCTCCGTGTCGAGCCTCGTCATGCCTTCATCCGGGGTTTCACCTCCATTTTGGGCCTGGTTCTTTGCCCCTCCGTTATCTTTCTGAACGTCTGCCACGTTCCTTCACGCCACCAGAGAAGGGTGCCCTGGAACGAGTTCACAAGCCCTGGCGGCGCACTGCTCGTATGCTCTCCACCCTCTTCGAGCGACTGCACCTAGATCGGCTTCCCCTCAGGCTTATTGTAGCTGACTAGGGTGCTCGGGAAGGGTGGGGCCCAATTCGGGCGAGTGCGACTGCAGCTCACCTTCGCCTCCGTCGGCTTCATTCAGTGTCCCTTCCATGAGGCTGCGCGTTGTCGCCAGTCTCTGTGGTTTTCCTTCTGTACACTGGAGCCGGCTGAGGTCCGCACGTCGCTGTTGCTTTCTGTGTTCCCTCCGGAGGGGCTCTTCTCTGCACCTGCATGGCAGGGGTCTTCCCTCTTTGCTGCTGCGGGGCTCTTCGCTCCCCGTCCGCCTGGGATGTCACGACCCTTCTCAACCGCTTCCTCTTAGTTGAGGTCGGCAGACCGGCTCGTAATTGAGGTCGGCAGACCGGCTCGTAACGAGGCCGCCAGACTCGGGGCCCCTACCGGCTCTTGCGTCCCCACTCTCGGTTTAGCTTCGCCGTTCGTGGGCACGCCGGGTAATGCGGTGGGGTCTGTCCTCGAGGTGCCGGTCCACGTTTCCACTCCGGCGACCTGCGTGACATCGGCCTGTCTCCCCAGACGTCGCCTCAGTTATTCTGTCCATGCACGTGGATGGGTTTATTCGGGAAGTCTCGCCTCACCAGCGGGGCTTCCTGTCGCATGTCTTTCTGGTCTCCGTGACGGACAGCGAGATGTTGTGATCGGTGGTCGACCTGTCGTGCCTCGTATTGATGACTCTAATTATGTCATGTTCGACGGTTTACCCTTCGGTCTCCATGTCGCCCCTCGCGTCTTTACGACTCTCGTCGGACTGGCCTTGCCTCCCCTGCTCACTCGGGGTCTTCCGCTCCTCTTTTTCCTTGGTGGGTGGGATCTTCTCCTCTAACTCTCCCACACCCTGTGCACACGACGCTCTCCTTGTTCCTCGGTTGGGTTTCCAAGTCGCCGTTCCCGGGTCCTGCCTTCCCCCATCGCATGGTGTGCCGTGGGCAGGCCTCGACTGTGACTGGTCAAGCACGCCTGTCACCCTGAGTCAGGTGCCTGCGTAGTCTTTTCATTCTTCAGGACCTGGCGGGGTACCTGTGTTACCACGCACTCCTTTACACCGTCACACTGCGTGTAACCTACCTCCCCGGGACTGGCAACCTATGGGCGGTTGCTCTGTCGATGGGACAGAGCACCCGGGTAGTTTGGTCTTTCCAACACACCGTATTCGTTGTGTTTCCGCCACCCGACGCCCTTTTTGATGTGCAAAGTCCTCCACAGGCTGAGTGGGTACATGGACTTTGTTTGGTTGTTCACTTCCATCTGGCCGGCACACGCCTGGTCCGCTCAGCTGTGGCGGTGGCGCCCGAGTCCTGTTCCCTTATCGTTCCCCGATTTCCACTTGGGATCGATTGATGACCTAGGGACCTCGTTGGCCTTCACATCGTGGATGTTTGTGAGGCAGGGTGGCTGCCGAAGTTTAGTCGTTCTTTGACTGTCAAATCCTCTCCACTGGACACATTCTCAGTGGCAGACTTCCGTCTCTCACTGGCACGGTTTTCCTTCTGGGATGACCAACACATCACGGACACGCCTGTCAGTGGCGTTCGTGTTTCCCTACCTCATTTGGTTATTTTTGAGATGCGTCCCAACATATGCACCACGCTTAGGACCCGCCTGTCGGCCATTTGGGTACCGTTTGAGTCATTCACGGGGTTGGTCGTTCCTCACAGGGCATTGGATTTCCTCATGCGGGCCGGCTTAGGCCTACCCCGCATCAGATTCCTCCTCAGTGGTCTCTGGCGGAGGCTCTCGCCGCTCTCCCACTGCTCTCGTCTGCCTCATACACTATTTACCCCGCGCCTGGACACTTCCATGCCGTGACACTGTTCCTTCTGGCTTTGGCGGCGTGTGACGGCGTCTCGGAGATGGCTGCCGTGTCTAGGACCCGGCATTGCTTACGTTTTCTCCCGTCCTTGGGTCAGTTACTTTGGCTCCGTCTGTTCGTTTTGTAGCTACAACCGTACGCGACACTCCCTTTTTTAGGCCTTTCCTGTACCGGCTTCCACACGTGGTAGGGTTCATCGTCCGTTATGCCCGGTTCAAACCCTGCATACGTATGTGTACTCGGCCAGGCCAGTGTCAGGGTTGACGTTACGGGTGGCGCTGTGACGTTAACCACTCCGTTAGAACCGCATGGCTTGTCCTACAGTGACTCGCTAGGATCGCCAGGGCAGTGGATGGGGCTACAGTTTATGTATTAGAGTGTGCTTTATTTCATATGAGAGCTCGTGTCATGGGCAGTCCAGAAAGACTCTTTGTTTTCACCCATGTCAAGGCTTTCTATATTTAATTGTAAAGTATATGTTTTATCATTAACTAGTAATGATGGGATCTGGGAGAGAGAGAGAGTAGAACAGAGTGAGAGGGGCGCACGCAGTGTTTTTGCCCCGCTCGATGACGTCACGGCTGGCTGCCTCATGGGGGTTGGTTGAGGGAGGTCCTTACCATGTTGCTAGCTTCTTTGCTAGTGGCTAGAGGACTTGTTACCGCTTTACTTTGCGCGGTGAAAACTAGTCCCGGTATATATACAGGTTCCTCGCCACTCTCTCCCTCAGATCTGGTTTCTAGAACGCATCTATCTTATCCCTTGATACCTGTTCCCCGCTCTGCACCTGAGAATCTTTTCCTCTGCCTATCTCTCTCATTTTCCATATCTTTCACCACCTTTTATTCATATTATCTCCCCTCTGGTTAACTCTGCATAATCAGCTTAATGCTGGCCAGTTGTATTGTGCGTTAAGGTCTGATATAACCCATGTATGTTAGTGTTAAGATAAGTTGATCACGAAGCATTGGTTGGCATTCATATTGTTTAGTACCGCTTCCTATAATTATTAGTGTTCTGCTGGATTAGATAATGCTAGACTAGGAGTCTGATATTATAAGGTATTGTTTCCTATGAGTGCTGGCTTTATTTAAAAGCTGCACGACATACATGAGAACTGGAGTTGATTGAGTAAATTCTAGTCTGTGTGCCATTGAGAGTAGAGCATGCACGAATGAGGGCTTTTTGCCTATACAATTCTGCACTGTTCTAAGCTCGTTGTTTGTCTTTGAGGTATGCCAGGAGAACGCTTAATACTTCGGTATTAAGGTTTCTCAAGAGAGCTACCCTTCCCTATAACGTAATATTTGACGCACAGACTTGAGATTTGCACTAGGCTATGCGGCATGCCATGCGCACCAGTATCTCGTATCATTGACTCTAGCTAGACTTTATCAATCATAGTAGACATTAAGTATATTAACCCAATTACTCTTTTTATGCATACCCATTTATGATTACACAAGCATTTCGCAGTCTAGTTTGATGTATGGAGACACAAACGACTTAGGCTCTTTTTGTTGATAGGAATACTGCATTGTCGTGGCGATTATTATTGTTGTAGCGTTTAGGATATTCTTGGCCCCGACTGCATTATATATTCTGCCTTTTTGTGTGCATAGCCTGCACGAGCATTGTTCCGCTGCCTGCCTTTTTGGGTTCCATTTCCGATACGAGCATCTTTATAGCATCTAACATTTAAAGAAGATTCCTTGTTAGTGTTGAAGGACTTTAGTGCACTTTCTTTCATGCAGGAGTGCCTGACATTTATTGATTAAAGTAACGTAAGCTGTAACTTCTCTTACCACCTTACTTTGCATACCATAACCAAGCACCTTCGGTTATAGGTAGTAATAGGCTGTTTTCACATAACATTAAGCCTAGAATAGACGCACATTTATTGAGAGTTTGATAGCCTATTATTGCATATAGAACTCTGGAGAGTATTTGTGTTCTTTGTTCACTGGGAATATACATCAGAGGTTGGATCTAGCGCTTTCTGTTGTAGCATTTATGCCATTACTAGTCCAATGAATAAGAGCCCTGATATATTTGAACCTCAGTCGTAACAGCGCCTACGTCCGATAGGAGGTTTGATCGCCGTGCTATGGGACTTCGCCTGTGTTGGGTTCTTCGGGCCAGTAACCCGTACGTTCAGGGCACAGCTCATGCCGTCCGTTCGTACGCTGCTCCATTCAGGTTTTATTTGATTTTTCTCGCCCGGACTTTGCCGACACAGGGCTTTGGTCTTCCCCCACCATGTTTGTCTCCTCCTCTCTGTCGTGGTCCACCGACAGACCGGGGCGTCCTTGTAGTGCGTTGGGCCTGCAGGTTCCCTCGGGATCTACCTGCGGGGTTCCTTCTGTCTCTTGTCCTTCTCCTGTCCTGTCCTTCCCTTATTGGGGCTTGGGGGGGAGGGAAGGGTATTGCACTATACCCATACTTGCACCTATGTTAAAGATTAATAACTGGGCTAAGCTTTTGATATACTCCAGGGATGCCCAGGGCGACGCGGATCCGGTCGTCAACAAAGGCCGGGGAATGGTGGCCCACAGTCCTAATGTGGTGGGAGACCACCGCCCACACTGATTGAAGGGAAGCAGAGGCCACCGCCGCGTCTGAGGAACCAGGGTGATGGTCCACCACCTCCACCAGGTCCATACACGGGCCACACAGAGCAGGGAGGTAGGCCGTAGAGGACACACATTGCGAATGGCGTAAGCAGGACCGGTGGCTCTCCAAGCACGGGGAGCCACAGCCCTGGCGAAAGCAAGGCATCCCACCTGCAACGGAAGAACACACACCATAAGCAGCACGTCGACGGAGTAAGTGTAGAGAATGTCCAATAAAAACCAGGGAACGAGCATGGGTAACAGTAACACACATGAAAATCGGTATCCGTACTCACCCGAAACCGGGAGCACCGAGGTAGGTGAGGAGGGCGGGCGAGGGTGAAGAGCACAAGCAGAACCTGCAAAGATGGAGAAAGTGTTAACCACCACTCAACACCTTACATGCAGGGTCCATAACACTAGTAAAGTGCAGACACCAATATAGTATCAGGCAACAACATGACATAAAAAAGGTCAACAGTGAAAGCCAACTATAACCGCAAATTTGCGGGCCAAAGGAGGCATAACCGTACCGACACAACCCTCCCGCATCTTCGCGGGACCCCCCAGCGATCACCGCAAATTTGCGGGGAGCCAAAACGTCCTAGAGGACCGAATCGAGCTCTCCGCAAATTTGCGGGACCGGCCGAGATGGTCCGGCGCCGAAAAAGCGAGAGGAGCGTCTAGGGAATACCAAAAAAGGCCCATAAAAAGCGTTAACTCCTTATGAACTCCAAGCGATGATGTCCATCAAGCTGAGCAGTGTCTTCCTTGATAATATCCTGACTCAAACGGTCAAGGGAGAGGCAAGGAAGACACACCAGGGGAGAGGAGGCACATCCCCCAGGAACCACCCAACCCACAGAGATAGAGCAAAGCCCATGAGGAGAAGTGGCAGGGAGGGTGGTTTGGCACAAACAGGGGCCCCCGTGGGGTACCCCTGGATCGGGCAAAAAGACTATGAAAGGATGGAGGTGAAAACAGGAAGGGAAAACAAAAACCCGTAAATGAAACCGGTGAGAAAAAGGGTGGCCTAGCCGTGAGTAGAGAATGTGTCAGGGGCGAAAAACCCTGTGGTGTGAAGGAGGGGCCCCCGTGGGGTACCCCTGGATATCACGAACCACCTTGCGCCCAGGCCCTTGAGACAGTGAAGGCTCGAAAGGGGGGACTCGGGAATAACGCTAATAATGCGGCCGACACAAACTCTACAAAAAGCACCGCCACCAACTAAAACTCAGATTGTTTACCAACTGTACACTTAGGCTATGAAAAAAATGAAAACTCATAGGGGCATAGCAAATCCTGAATGAGCAAACAAGCTAGGCTAAAATAAGCTAAAACCGAAACTATGCCCAGACTAACAGGAAAAAAGAATATGAAAAGAAAAAAAGCGAAAAAACATAGACGAGGAACGCCAGGCGCCCTCGTACCTTCGGTAGCTATTTCCACACGCGTCTCCATTATACACACTGAGGAGCCCATTTACGTGTGTCCTAGATCACGTAACATCTGTCTAACAAAAAGAAGGCCAGATAAGCCGAAACGAACCTAAAACAGGGTGAATTGAAGGAGCACAACAAAAGCGGACTCAACAATGGCGACGCGTGAAAAAATGATGACAAGAGAGGGTCGCTCATGCGCACGTTCGACAGGGATCTGCGCATGACGGAACACGGGATGGGCCTTGAGCGGTAACTAAGGTAAACCCCTTTTTCTTTTCTTCTATGCTTTTTTCACCTTCGGTGGAAGTTTTGGTTAATGTACAACGTCTCCTAGAGCAAGATAAGGAGTAGACTCTAGACGTTTTCTTTTTAACCGCGGTTGGAATGACGACATAGCAGTCAAAATAGACAAGTCGTCATTGCAATTAGGTTAATAGCCTTGACGTTGGATTTGCCAAGACTACTAACAAATTTGCCCGCTCCAGAGCGGAACAGAATTATACGATAAGTATATAGCTCTACGTTGGATACTCCGAGGCTACCTACCAAAATTTAGAAGGTTTTCCTTCTTTGGTATTGGGAGAGTGTCAAACCTCTCAATGTGGTGTCTTGGGTTCCAATACCTGGAGGATCATATGCTTTCATTAAGTCTTAAGAACAATATTAGTTGATAAGATATTAACGTAAATTCTTTATTACAAACCCCAATACACTTGAATAAATTAATGAAAGCATATGATCCTCCCGGGATTGGAACTCGAGACACCACACCCAGAACATAAGCATCTAACCCATTACACCACCAACACAGATTGACTTCATGCTGTGCGGCTTATAATTCTACTTATTTGTCCCTCAGCTAAAGGTCAGTAATTTGTTTGACATTTGGCAGCAGAGCGTCAGGGTGTCAAACCAAAGCCGAGTCCGTTTTGTTCCGTCTTTAGTATTGTATGTGTACAGATAAAATTATGGTTTATAGTTCAAATTATATCATTGGAAGTGATGAAATGGCCAAAAGAATGCACCTTCATCATAATTTTCCTGTATTCCTTCTCATATTCATTCAAGCCGTCAAACAAAATTGCTCCGGCAGCCGCGAGTTCCTAAGGAAGAGCGTAGTTGGGCAACATGGCTGCTAGATACGTGTGTCGTCCCAGTATTGGTTTGCTTAGTTTGCAAGTTTTACATTTGAATAATACAGTATGTGTAATTGTAGTTAAAAAAAAAAAAAAAAAGGAAGAAGGAAGGAAGGAGGAAGGAAGGAGGAAAAAGAGATAAAAGAAAGATTGGCAAAAGTTGTTCTATATCTATCTATCTATATGCTCAGGCCCAATCCCCACTTTTCCTATTTTTAATTTTTATTTTCCTCTATTTTATCATTATTATTTTTTTTTTTCTTGGGTGTGGCCGACTCAAGACAGAGCAAGAACAGGAAAACACAAGACAAAACAACAAACAAACACAGACAAAACACAAAATTCACACACATCTAGAGTTGTTTGTGTTTCAATTCTTTGTGTTCATCGATTTGTGGTTGTTGTTGTTCCCTAAGCTGCCTGGCCGAACAGCCCGAGTCCCTGAGGAAGGCCATGGCCACGATCGGGCTTTCCCACAGAGCTCTCATTGAGTGTAGATTGTGTTGTTGGCATAAGTGGTCGTGTGAAATGCAGTCTTCTATGATGTGTTTAATGGTATGGGGTGCTGTGTTACATCCCGGGCAGGCGTCGACAACGGAGTCATCCAGTCTCTTCTGATAGCTCAGGAGAGCTGGATGGTGTCCGCATCTCAGCCTGGCCAGGTGGACTCTGTCCTCGCGAGGAAGGGATGGAAGGGATGGTTCGGAAGGATGGATTTCGGGAGGTCGTGCATGCAGCTGCGTGTTGTCTGTGAGTGAGTGGATGGATCGGTGAGAGATATGAGTATGGATGTGCTTCTGGAAGTTGGTTCGGGGTGGGCAGGGAGGGAGAGAGGACAATAAATACCAATATTTATCGGGAATTTAGATAAAGGTTAAATTATATATCACTGGTACATGAAATATCCCAACAAATAGTTATAATATAATTACCAACAAGGTATTCGTCGATGGGTGTAATCCAGTCCCCCACACGCGGCTAATTCAATTGCATGACATGTAGGAATGTTCACATAATACAATATCGATACAATGAACTTAGCTTAAGAGGACTGGTGATGTAGGACTGTTGTTAATATTGTTGTAGATTAATATTTGTAGCACATGGTGAACTGTGGGTTGAGTCAGAGCCGGGGGAGGAGATGTTGACTGTACGGTGTTGATTGAGAGACCAGTTGACTTAGAGAGCTCTACTTAATGCCATTTCTACAGGTAAATAACACAGCTACGCTTGGGGATGCGCGGGAATGCGTAAGCAGTCTGATTAACGAATATACGGTAGCCTAGCCTAGACGTTTTTCGGCCAAAACACCCGGGTTTCGAGGAATATATATATAATACATAGCCGGGGCTGGAGGGTTAAGGGGGGATGGTTAATTTTTTGGGTCGATATGTATATTTTTAATATTTTCTCTAGTTTCCTCCCTAGACCTCCATCAAACTTAAACAGCCATCCATTAGATCCCCCTTCTGAATTAATTTGTACTTTTTCGGTAGAAAAAGCCGGTTCTTTCCAAAATTACAGGCTCACTATCGTTCACCAGGAAACAAATCTACACCTAAATAGCACGAAAGGTCTTAATATTGACAAGACAAATGGGGCTGAAGGTCCTTAAAATTGACAAACTAATGGGGCAAACATCTTAAAATATGATAGCGTAATGCATAAATGTGCGGAATTTTGGTGTGAGTAACTGAGTATCCTAGGTTGGAGTCCCTTGGAGTGCCACATGTATTTGTTGATTTCATTGAGATTAGAAGAAAAGATGGTTGGTAAAAAAAATATAAGTAATGGGGCTAAACCTGAGGGAGAAGAGGATCTAGAAAAAGGACCCACCTCCTCTTAAGCTTAAGGGGAGGTTTTTAGTTTGGTCCCTAGATATCCTTCAAGCTTAAGATTACACCCCCTTGAGCCCATTTCAAGATAAATTTGTACATTTTTCGGTAGAAAAATTTCCCGGCTCAAAGCCGGTTCCTCTTAAATTACAGGCTCGCTATCGCTCGCCAGGATAAAATTGACACCTAAATGGCACGAAAGGTCTTAAAATTGACAGAAATGGGTTGAAAGTTCTTAAAATCGTCAAAGTAATGGGGCGAACGTCCATAAAATTAGAAAAACAATGGGCTAAACATGAGGGAGAAAGGAGTCCAGAAAAAAATCCCTCCAGTAGATATCTCCCCTTAACATGTCTTCTTGGGTACTGACCGTGCTGTAAAGGAGACAATAAACCAAGCCTGACTGAATAAACATAACTTTACTGTTTGATAGATTAACCCGCTGAGCCCCAGCTAGTTATTAATAAATGTACCACCAGGGCCCAGCAGGTTTTTGATTTTTTTTTCTTTCCCAGAAACAATAGCGAATGGGTTAGGAATGAAGGAAAAACCACGAAAAAACTATCAAAAAGCTCAAAAATTGGTCCTACAGAGCCCCCGAAACGGATTTTAGAAGATAAAAAATTGAAGGCAATTTCCCACAAAAATCATGTTTTGCACGCTCACGTGCACGCAGTTGGACTTTGAGAGTTTTCAAACCATCGGCATGGGTGCGTGGGATACTTACACAGTTCCCATACAAATCTGAACCCTCTAGGTGCCATAGGACCGGAGTAATTGAGACGGACGCAACCGTTGCGTCGCTGGGTTCTGGTGATCGAACATTGCCGACGCAACACGTGAAGACGCTGGGATCCAGCGGGTTAAGGGGAGGCAGACTGTTTTTCTGGACCCCCTTCTCCCTAATGTTTAGCCCCACTAGTTTTGAGATTATAACACGTTCGGCCCATTAGTTTGTCGATTTTAACACCTTTCGCCCTATTTCGTTGTCAATTTTAAGACCTTTCAAGCCAATTAGGTGTCTATTGTTTCCTGGCGAGCGATAGCGAGCCTGCAATTTTAAGAGAAACTGGCCTTCGCCCAGGACATTTTTCTACCGAGAAATTTACAAATTTATCTTGAAGGGGGGTCTAGGGAGTGTTTTTCTAAGCTTGATGGAGGTCTAGGGAGGAAAATAAAATAAAAACATATGAAAATCAATGATTAATAGACCAAACAAACGGTCTGCCTCCCCTTAACTTTATGCTGTGTGACGTACACCACTACTATAATAGACATAACTTTACTGTTTGATAGATTAACTTTATGCTGTGTGACTTATACCAGTACTATAATAGACATAACTTTACTGTTTGATAGATTAACTTTATGCTGTGTGACTTATACCACTACTATAATAGACATAACTTTACTGTTTGATAGATTAACTTTATGCTGTGTGACTTATACCTCTACTTATTTGGATTAATTTTCCGATTAACACATGTGCGAGTTTTCCAAACAAAACATAATTTTTTTCCTATTATTTTTCACGTGATTCATTTGATGTTTGCACCCATTTGTTACGGAAATGTCTCGTTTTGGCCATACCCCATCACCCCAACAATTTCCATATTTTAATCAATAACCTAACCCAGTGGTCAGAAACCCTTAAAGCTAGAAGAGTAATTTTTTAAAAGTTTTATATAAAAAATTGTACTGTCGGAGCCGCAATACAACAAAATTGGTCTCATCAACCGAAATTATATACAGTACTGTACCCTACTTCTGAACTAAACAAATTATAGTGATATTGTTCAATATCAGGGAGGACCATATGCTTCATTAGTTTATTCAAGGGCATTGGTGTTTGTAATTGATTATTAATGTTAAGAATGGGTTGTTACTTGAATTCACCAGCTTAGGAAAGACGTCACATTTCTAGACAATCATAACGATTTGATACCTATCCCCAATCCCTTTTTCCGAATTTGTTGAATAAACAAAATCTAATGTCGCCTGTTGAATGTGTTTTTTAAATAATTATGTTTTGCCCTTCAATTGTTTTTGAAGGAAGACAATGATTATTTTTTCCCCTTGGGAAGCTGTCTGGGAGCCGCACAAACAAAGTTGGGGGTGTCCCCTGAAAGAGCCGCCGCCAAGGTTTTTGCTCGACCCCTGACCTAACCTAACAAACCTAACCTAACCTGGGGACTTAGCCGCCCCCAGACCCCCTGCTGGTCATTAGCATTGATAAAAAAGAGGATGACAAATAACTAAAAATACAGTTGCATATTGCAAAACAAAATTCAGATCCTCCACTGATTCCACTGAGGAGCCCCGCCTTTTCCTTTTAATTTAACCCACAACAGTCCACATAAAATATAAAGTTTTTAATTTTTTAAAGCAGGTAAATGAAACCCCTTTTAACAGTTTTAACAAACATAATAGAAATGAAAGTGAGTCCCCCCCACTAAAGACCTGTATATTTAATGTTTTTTGTAACAAAGATTTTGAGATATCTTCGCGCATGGTTTTGTCCCCAAATCGTGTAAAAAGACAGTAGAAAAATTATCCGGACTCATGTTTTTTTTTTTTCAAGCCATCCGGATTTGTTCCCTGAACATGGCCCTGAATAATAAAAATGTCCCCCGACCCCTTTTTTTCTGCACAGTCCAGACAGGGTTTCCTCCGCCCAATTAGCCTGGATTGGGCCGGAGGTTTTAACTCCTTTCTTTATGATTGTCCCTCCCAATTACCCCGGTACCTGCGGGGAGACCCTCTTTACAGAGTTCCCCCGGCGGACTGCGGGCAAAAAAAGACCCCCCCTTTAAGAAAAGTAAGAGGATTAAAAAAAAAAAATCCATTTAAAAAAAACACCCAAAACCAAATTTGCTTTTTTTTTTTTGTTTTTATTTGTTTTTAATTCTTTTGTTTGTATTTTTTTTGTTTTGAACCCTGGGCCATGCACAAAATAATCACTCCCCTCCACCTCCCCCTTCCTTCCCCACTTTTTTTTCCCCCTCCCCTGCCTTCTCCAGTTTTATTCACCTATTTTTCCCTGTTTATTCCCTTTATTTTCCCTGTTTGGGTCTATTTTCGTGGCCCTAACATTAGCGAGTTTGGTAGCAGGCCGTTTGGTCATCAACTTGTTATTTTAACCCAAAAAGCCGTGGGGAAAGAGCGATAAGAGGAGACCCTAAATTGCGTAAACAGGTGTCTCCTCCAGAACGGGGGAGGGGAGGAGGAACAGGAAGGTTTTTTTTGTTTTGCCTCAGCCATACAATTACTGTCCAAACCTCCCGGCCTTAAATCACCTATTCCTTTGGGACCATCCAAACCAACACCTGGTTTTTTGTTCCCCACTTTTGTTTTATTGTTGGGTAAACAGGTTAATAACCTTTATTAAAAATCCACCGATAATAGGGCGCAATATGGATAAGTAAAACAATTAATGCTATTTTAGGTCAAAATAACGAATGTTTTTAGTGGATGGGAAACAGCTTTCAAATACTTTGTCAGCACCAGGGAGTGTGGTGTCCCGCCCCCCTTCATACCCCCCATGGGGGTGGCACTTTCCTTAAGGTTTTAAAGGTCAGTAACTTTTTTGGGTTTTAACAAAGTGAATGTTATGGTACTAAATGTGCTTTTAATGTAACAGGAACTGAAAGACCCATCCCACACCCACCCCATAGCCTGGATTTGGTATGGGGAGGGTAAGAAGAATAAGAAGTAAGTTTTGGGGGGAAGGGGAGGAGGTGGGGATTCCAAAAGGAAAGGTTCCCCCCAGAAAACGTGTGGGGCAGCCCAATGAAAAGAGTGAAGTATTGGGGAACAGCACACCAGGAACAGAATGGAGTGTGTGGTGTAAATGGGTTGAGGGATAAAATGGTTGTTGAGATTAGTGAAATAGAATGGGTATGGACAGAAATGTTCAAACTAGCATGGGAGAAGGGGAGTGCACCCAATGACTGTAAGACTGGCATAATAGTCCCCCTATAATAAGGGCAAATGGAAAAGAGGAGGTGTGTGGTAACCCACAAGATGAATATTTCTTTCTAAATCGTAGTAGGAAAGGTATACAGTAGGGTTATTGATAGTGAGCGGGAGAGTGAGAACAAGAAATGGATAGGCCTACGAACAGTGAGTTTTTAGGAAGGGGAGCGGATGTGTAGATCAGATTTTTCCCCCCTGAATTGTGTTTGTGGATAAGTATCTGGAGAAGAAACAAAAGGTGTATGTTGCCTTTATTGACTTGGAGAAGGCCTATTTAGAGTGGATAGAGAAGGTTTGTGGAAAGTACTTAGAATATACGGAGTAATGGCAAGTTGCTGAAACAGTGAAGAGC
>CM064549.1:33517125-33572692 GCA_032716605.1 Paralithodes platypus | reverse complement strand
ATAGAGCCAATATCAAGGTACCTTAGAGGTAATTTAGGTGTGTTGAGAAGAAGTGTGGTGCGCTTGTTGAGTGTAGTAAAATAAATAGGAGGAGGTGTTTGTGAGAGTTAGCTGGATTACTCTCTGTGTTGGTGAGGCACAAATAGACTGTGGGGGAAGCCAGGCAAATGAAACAGGAGTTCCAGCAACTCCTTAGCATAGGCCTAAATGGCCTCCCCTGCGTACTGTCCTGTACGATCGGTTCCTGTAATCTTCCCAAATGGCACGAAAGGTCCTTATATTGTCAAAGAAATGTGTCAAAAGGTCGTAAAATCGACAAACTAATGTGGGCGAACGTCTTATAATTTCATAACTAATGGGGCTAAACATAAGGGAGAAGGGGATCCAGGAAAAAAACAAATGCCTCCCCTTAAGGCCACGATTGATGTCCGAGAGTGTAGAGAGGGATAGACGTAATGGCACCAGCAAGTTTGGTTTATCTGTTATCAGCACACACTTTAATAGTATAGGTAGGAAAAGGGTATATTAAAGTGTCCGTAGTTAAGGAGGCCAGGACATTCTTCTACGGACAAATTTACAAATATGTTCAGAAGAGGGATCTTGGGGATGTGTGTTTTTGTTAAGTTGGATGGATGTCTAGGGAGGAACAAAACACAAATATCAAAAATGAAAACATCGACCAACAAATAGACCTTTCCCCCTTAACTCGTTCAGTACCGGTGACATCTCTTTCATGATATTCTGGCAATGATTAGGCGATTTTCTTTAGCTTAGGAAGGACTTTTAGCAATAATAAGGCTTCAAAATATATAAACCAACCCTTTTAACTACGACAGATCCTTCTTAAGCTGCATAATATCATCTAAATATAGCTAGAATTAAACATAACACGTCGCTGGTACTCAAAGGGTTCATTACACTGTTGTTGTTGTTGTTGTTGTTCCCCAAGCTGCCTGGCCGAACAGCCCCAAGGCCCCGAGTAAGGCCAAGGCCATAAACGAGCGACCCCACAGAACCCTCCCTGCCGACCACAATAAAGCCTGGGTGACCGAAGCCACTCCATGGCGGGGGGCTGAGAGGGTGCGTAAACGCCCGGGAAACCAAAGCCCCACCCAGGGCCCTGTGCCCCTCAGCAATTATGAAGAGAAAGTTGAGGGGCAAAGGAATAATGTGACGCTTTAGCTTCCAATCTTGGTAGATTGGGAGGTCAATCCACGGAAGAGACGCCGTCACTCGAGATCTAGAAAATATATAAGTAAAAGGAACAGTCAGAGTAAGCTATGGGTATGGCAGAGATCGCTCAGGTCTCACTCTGATAGACCAGCCCATCACCAGAGGTGTCCTTGTATATCAAAGTGTTGACAACAAGTTTAAACAGGTGTCCTTGTATATCAAAGTGTTGATAACAAGTTTAAACAGGTGTCCTTGTATATCAAAGTGTTGACAACAAGTTTAAACAGGTGTCCTTGTATATCAAAGTGTTGATAACAAGTTTAAACAGGTGTCCTTGTATAACAAACAAGGTAATATTAAGGTTGTATTACACTGTTCAAAGTAATTATAACTCTGGATTTATTTTTGGATAGAACTTGCTTGTCAATAAATAGCATATATTGTTTTGTAGTTGATGCTTAGAAAATGATGTTCATGGATTCGTTTCCAGAGATATACTTCCATAGTTAGAAATAGGTGAAATCCCCGAATAGTAATGAGTGGGCTAGAGATTACGGTGGTATCCGAGTGTACAGTCGGCCTAATAAGTGATGTCTCGGCACATATACAGTATGTGAGGGGATGTGGAGTTGAGCTGGATGTTGTGGAGAATGTCGGGAGAAGTGTGTTAAGGGGTCACTTGTTCTTTTTTGTTTTTGTTCTCTTATTGTATCTCGCTTGTATCCATTTGACTCCATTCAGCCTACTGTTTTAAGACATTAATCTCCATTCACGTGTTGATTTATCGCTCGCCAGCATTGTATGGAGAAATCCAGCTTCGCCGGAGACATTTTTATATCGAAAAATGTACAAATTTAGCCTGCTGGCAAAAACATTATAAAAAATATGCTGGCTCGCTGAATAATCAAAACCTGGATGGGGATAAAAGTCTTAAACAGTAGGCTGAATGGGGCCGAATGAATACAACCCAGAGTTAGAGGGAGAGAGAAACAAAATACGAGGTGGGGCCCCTTAAGGTGGTATGGTCACATGGAGCAAATGGAGAGAGTGCGGATGGCAAAGAGGGTGTATGAGAGTGAGGTAGAAGGGGTTAGAGGAAGGGGTAGACCCGAGCATTAGGTGGATGGATGGATTGCAGAGATGTATGGAAACACTCAAGTAAAACAAACATCTACCCTCTACAAAATATCCGTCAAATGAACACGTTCAGTAAGACCTCCATCGAGCTTAAGGGGGGTGACCTGTTTTTGTTCTGTCCTTTTCTATCTTTCTCTGCCTTGTACCAATTTTGCCCCATTCAGCCTACTGTTTTAAGACGTTTATCCCCATCCAGGGGTCAATTGTTTACTGGTGAGCGGTAGCGAGCCAGTATTTTTTTATTTTTGTTTGACAGCAGGCTAAATTTGTACATTTTTCGATAGAAAAATGTTTCCAGCGAAGCCGGATTTCTTCATATAATGCTGGCTCGCTATCGCTCGCCAGGAAGAAATCGACACCTAGATGGGGATAAACGTCTTAAAATAGTTGGCTGAATGGGGCCGAATGGATACAAGCCAGAGAAAGAGAGAAAAGGAGAGAAATAACAAAAAGCAGGTCACCCCCCTTAAAAAAAGAAAAATACCCCCAAGACCCCCGTTCGAGATCAATTGTTACATTTTTCAATAGAAACGTACGGAGGCTGGCTCCTCCTAAATTACAGGCTCGCCAAGAAAGAATCGACACCTAAATGGCAAAAAAAGGTCTTAAAATTACCTAACTAATGGGGGCGAACGTCTTAAGATCACACAATTAATGGGGCTACACATGAGGGAGACGGGAGGTGCACAAAAGGCGAACGTCTTAAAATCACAAAATTAATGGGGCTACACATGAGGGAGAAGGAGGATGCAGGGAAAATAACTAATAGCTCCCCCTTAAGCCGGTATCACACGAGAGCTTTTATAGTCAACATTCGATGATCAACATTTTGCTGGCAACATTTCTGGAATATTTTGCACTGGTATCGGAAACTAGACTGATGCTATATGAATTAAGGTAACCTATATCTATCTATATGAATTAAGGTAACCTATATCTATCTATATGAATTAAGGTAACCTATATCTATCTATATGAATTAAGGTAACCTATATCTATCTATATGAATTAAGGTAACTATATCTATCTATATGCTCAGGCCCAATCCCCACTTTTCCTTGTTTTTATTTTTCATTTTCTATTTAACACCTTTGTTTTTATTTTTTTCCCTTGGGGGGTAACCAAAATACTTAAAATGTTGACCTCCTAAGCTGCCAGACCAGTGTTGAGGATAAATGTTGAGGGAAAAAGCGCTCGTGTGATACCGGGTTTACAGTGCGTGTCCGTGTTGCATAATCCCCCCTGAGAACGGCCCGGCCAGGTGCGCTGAAGTGTACCGTACCTGTGTATATCTTACCTCCTTCACTACCGAGGCTATCTTGTGTGTTCTTTCAGTTGTATCTAGATGATTTAATGCAGCTTAGGAAGAATCTGTAGTAGTGAAAACGGGTAATTGAGATAGTTTGAAACCTTTTAAAAAGCTCTACATCCTTACAAAGTTGCAAAAATCGTCTAAAATTTTCCAGAATATATTTGAAAATTCGACATTTTTCTCTCCTTTTCTCTCTTTCCCTGGCTTGTATCCATTCAGCCCCATTCAGCCAACTGTTTTAAGACGTTTATCCCCATCCAGGTGTCGTTTTCTTACTGGCCAGCGATAGCGAGTCAGCATTGTATTGAGAAATCCGGCTTCGCCAGAGACATTTTGCTATCGAAAAATGTACAGATTTAGCTTGCTGTCAAAACAAAAATATATATATGATGGCTCGCTACCGCTCGCCAGGAAAATATTAACACCTGGATGGGGGTAAACGTCTTAAAACAGTAGGATGAATGGGGCCGAATGGATACAAGCCAAAGAGAGAGGGAGAGAAAGAGAAAAAAGCGAGGTGGGCTCTCTTAACTAGCCTTCTATACTGCTGCTATGTTGACTGCTATACCGTAATATAAAGGTGCCACCACTCTTAACTAACCTTCTATACTGCTGCTATGTTGACTGCTATACCGTAATATAAAGGTGCCACCACTCTTAACTAACCTTCTATACTGCTGCTATGTTGACTGCTATACCGTAATATAAAGGTGCCCCACTCTTAACTAATACAGTATACCTGTATTTACAGTATATATATATATATATATATATATATATATATATATATATATATATATATATTTTATATTATGGATATATTTGTTTTATATAAAGTTGGCCATGACTGCATTGCCTCTTCATACCCTTGACATCCTCCTCTACCACCAGCATCATCAACCTTGCCAAACCTTATCATTGAGCGTGAGAACCTGTGTGTGTGTGTGTGTGTGTGTACACTGTACAGTGTTGAATCTCTCCCCAGTGGCCTGGCAACCCGTGGGAGCCGCCGGGTGTTGTGTGATAGTGGGCTACGGAGGACGCCCGCCAGGTAGATACACACCACCAATACGAGGAAATACAAAGGAAGACAAGCAACAACAGAATTACACAGAAATACAATGAAATACAAAGGAAGGTAAGTAATAACAAATGTATTGATCCTTGCAAGGGTGCAATTATGGTACCAGACTAGAAACGATTAACTTTTTGTCTGCGATTCTCTATATACTGTGAGTTATATACTTATAGTATATATACTTATACTACTTGAGTAGATACTTAGTGAGTTCACTGCTCAATAGGTGGCGTTCTGAGAGTGAGGGTCTGAGTCTGGAGGGTGAGACGGTGAAGCACTTGAGCGAAGCAACCGGCCGCTTCAGAGATGGAGCTGCTTCGAGCCATGATGGATGCTTCGCATGTCTCACTCCCCAGACTGGAACAAGACCTCACGGGCTTCACCGTGTTGGGCGGTGGAATGTACAGGCTCTCAGCCTATGCCCGAGAGGGAGTAGTTGGAATATAGAAAAAAAAAAAAAAAAAAAAACGTATTTATTTATGTTTTGTACATACTGTACTGTATATGTGTATGAAGGAGACAAAAGGCAAAGCTATCTGTAACAAGTGTCCCCCTCAAACTTGGATGAGTGAAAGAGAGCCAAATTCGCCCTCTCGCTCCTGGAAACGGCCCCCTCCCCGGCCTCTCCCTTCCAAACAATATCCATAGCCAGTTTTGAGTTGGTTTTCACGATACCCACTGTGAGACCTACGGGTAAACTCGAACCGGGGGCAATTTGGTATTTTTTTACGATTGGAATGCATTTATTTTTAACATCGTTCTTACCACCAATAACCACCAACTGAAATTAATGCAAGCATGTGATTCTCCCAGGATTCGAACCTAGGACATCTCATACAGAACTGACAACGCTCTAACCATTACACCATCAAGACAGTATGAGAAAGAAGACAGGACAAAAATATACCTGAAGTTTCATCGCTTTGGCCATTATTCCAGGGTGAACGTAATGGGAAGGGTGAAGCATGAATTATTCCAGGGTGAACGTAATGGGAAGGGTGAAGCATGAATTATTCCAGGGTGAACGTAATGGGAAGGGTGAAGCATGAATTATTCCAGGGTGAACGTAATGGGAAGGGTGAAGCATGAATTATTCCAGGGTGAACGTAATGGGAAGGGTGAAGCATGAATTATTCCAGGGTGAACGTAATGGGAAGGGTGAAGCATGAATTATTCCAGGGTGAACGTAATGGGAAGGGTGAAGCATGAATTTAAGGGGGAGGTATAGTTAATTTTTCTGGACCCCCTTCTCCCTCAGGTTTATCCCCATTAGTTTTGAGATTGTAAGACGTTCGCCCCATTAGTTTGTCAATTATAAGACCATTCGCCTCATTTATTTGTCAAGATTAAGACCTCTTGTGCCTCTAAGGTGTTCATTATTTTCCTGGCGAGGGATAGCGTGCCTTTAATTTAGGAGGAAAAGGCCTTCAGCCGGGAAATTTTTCTACCAAAAATGTAGAAATTTATATCGAAGGGGGATGTTTAACTATTAAATAGATAAATAAATGCACAAATAAATAACATCTACCCCCTTAACCCCTTCAACACGATGACGTAGCTTTCATCATACTCAGGTTACCATTAGACATTTTTCTTTACTACCGGTGTGTAATCTACCTATTCGACTGAAATGGGTAAATACGATCTCAATAAACCCTCTGAGTAACATTGGTCCTTCTTAAATTGCATAATATCGTCAAATTTTAGCCAGAATAAACGGTAAAAAGGCGTCATGGGGCTGGAGGGGTTAAGCTTGATGAAGGCCTAGGGAGGAAGCTAAAATGGTAATACAGAAATATAGTAATACACAAATAAACAACGCCTACCCACTTAAGTGTGTATATTGAGTACTGATGACTAGAAAGAAGAGCATGAGGATTCTTATTTGACCCCCTGTACTGGTCACCGAGCCCCGTCTGTACCGTCGACGTCCTTTTCGTTTTATTCTGGCTATGAGGAAGTGTTTGTATTCTGGCTATGAGGAAGTGATTGTATTCTGGCTATGAGGAAGTGATTGTATTCTGGCTATGAGGAAGTGATTGTATTCTGGCTATGAGGAAGTGATTGTATTCTGGCTATGAGGAAGTGATTGTATTCTGGCTATGAGGAAGTGATTGTATTCTGGCTATGAGGAAGTGATTGTATTCTGGCTATGAGGAAGTGATTGTATTCTGGCTATGAGGAAGTGTTTGTATTCAGTCTAGGATGGATCTCTAGCAGTGTTAAGTATTCGAACTATCTTAATCAAACCTCTTAACTACCACAGATCCTTCCTAAGCTGCATAAAATTATCTATATATAGCTAGACTAACATACAACAGACGTCGCTGGTACAGAGAGGGCTAAAGACTAATCCCCCTCCCCAACAGTGGGCCTATGGGGGCTTTACCCCTAATATATTTAACATGCTGTTATCTATAAAGGGCCCAAACTGACTTGCAGGGAATGTGGTGACTACAATAACCCTATTCGTACCATATGTACGACCCTATGTTTGTATGTATGTATGTATGTATGTATGTATGTATGTATGTATGTACGTACACCCCTACTCTGTGCAACTCTCCAACCCAAGAGTGAAACGTTACTTTCAGTCTTTCTTCTACTCAACAGCTGAGCTCTGGAACTCTCTCCCAGAATCAGTCTTTCCCTCTTCCTATGACTTAAATTACTTCAAACTCCGTGTGTCCAGGCATTTTGGCTCGAACGTCCCTTGATTTTGGCCCTGTCACTCCTTCAACTATGGGCGAGGCACTCGCTATAGGCAGTTCTGCCTTTTGCCTCCCTCAATCATATAGAACAAAATAAATAAAGATTGACAAAGAAATGGGGTGAAAAGTCATAAAACCACCAAACTAATTGGCCGAACGTCTTAAAATATGAAAACTAATGGGACTAAACATGAGGAAGAAGGGGGCCAGAAAAAGAAAAACCTTCCCCCCTTAAACCGATAAGAGCCTACGTCGTTGTTCCCGTTATGTAAATACTCGAGGGCGTTCAACCCGTTCAGTACCGGTGACGTCTTTTCATTTGATTTCTGCTACATTTAGAAGATTTTATGGAGCTAAAAGGATTAATTGAGACAGTCTGCCACCTTTATATGGGTATAAAAGATTTTATAAAGCTTCGAAGGGATATATAGTAGCTAAAAGGATGTAATTGATATAGTCTGCCAGCTTGTAATGAGTAGACGTCCTTCCTAACCTGATTGAAATAGTTTAGTAGTTGCCAGAATCATATAAAAAGGATGCCGCCGGTCGTGAACGGGTTAATATGTATATGGGAGGGGGTGGGGAGGGGGGAGAGGAGGTGGGGAGGAGGTATGATAGATGATGGGGAGAGGATAAGGGGAAGTGGGTCAAAAGGGGGATGGATGGTAGTGAATGTGGGTGGGGGGGATCAAGAGGGGAGGTGGAGGGGGGTGGGGGGGAACGAGAAGAAGGGAAGAAATCGAGAGGGGGTGGGGGTATACTGCAGGGGGGCGGTAACGAGGGGGGAGGGAGGGAGGGAAGGCATGGGGGGTACCAAGGGGGGGAGTGGAGGAATGGGGGTACCAAGGGGGGGAGTGGAGGAATGGGGGGTACCAAGGGGGGGAGTGGAGGAATGGGGGATACCAAGGGGGGGAGTGGAGGAATGGGGGGTACCAAGGGGGGGAGTGGAGGAATGGGGGATACCAAGGGGGGGAGTGGAGGAATGGGGTGTACCAAGGGGGGGAGTGGAGGAATTTAGGGGGGGACCGAGGGGAGAGGGAAGGAATGGGGGGAGGGGGGAGGGGAGAGGGAAGAGGGAAGGAATGAGGGGGAGGGGGAGGGGGAGGAAAGGAATAGGGTGGATGAGGGGAGGGAAGATTTTTTTTTGGGGGGAGGGGGGGGGGTGGAGCTGAGGGAGATTCTTATTTGATTAGATTTGATTATTTTATTCAAGCTCCTATAAACCCAGGGTATGGCGAGAGAGGGGGGAAGGGGGATGGCGGAGTAAGGGGCGAGAGAGGGGGAAGGGGTAATCTGATAAAGGGTATAAAACCACCCATTACGCAAGGACAACAAACAGTGCATGCCGACATCATCTCCCTTTTAACTCTCTACTCAATAGGTAAGGTCAAATGAGTCTCTAGGTTTTCTGGGCGTTACTCTATGTCAGTCAGCCATATGTGTGGCAAATTGTACATGCTTAGATTAATACGCAGTATTCAAGACTGCATAATATATCGTAGGCTTGTGCATAAACCGTTAACTGTCTTGATAGCGTAATTTCGATGTGAGTATCCTAGGTTCGAGTCCTTGGAGTACCGCATGCAGTAATTACTTTCGTTGATTTCATCAGTTAGGTTCATTTGTAAAATAATTGGTATGTATGTATGTATACTCTGGCACCTTCCCCATTTTTTTTTTTTATTTTTTTTTTTTTTTTTTTTTTTTTTTTAAGGGAGCCCACCTCCCTTTTTTTCTCTTCCTGTCCCCTCTCTCTTTGGCTTTTATCCATTCGGGCCCATTCAGCCTACTGATTTAAGACGTTTACCCCCATCCAGGTGTCAATATTTTTCCTGGTCAGCAATAGCGAGCCAGCATATATATATATATTTTTGTTTTGACAGCAAGCTAAATGTGTACATTTTTCTCCATACAATGCTGGTTCGCTATCGCTCGCCAGGAAGAAATCGAAACCTGGATGGGGATAAACGTCTTAACACAGTTGGCTGAATGGGGCCGAATGGATACAAGCCAGTTAAAGAGAGAAAAGGAGAGAAAGATAAAACAAAAAACGGTGACCCCCTTTAATTGGTGGGTTAGTGAAAACAAATATGAAAATACTCTATATTTTGTTTACGGTGTTCAGATGTACGCGGTGAGTGTTGCTGGTGGTACTGCTAAACCGGAGAACAACTCACCGTAATGATGAGGGGGATAGTGATGGTGATGATGGTGGTGATGGTGGTGGAGGGAGCGGTGGTGCCTGGTGGTGGATGGAGATCCGCCGAGCCTGATCAACTTACCAGGAGAAACAGTGAGTTGCTTGTGTTTTACTGATAGGGGTGATAGTGATGTCTCGGCACCAACTATATTTTGATCAATAATTAACTTTTGATACACAAACATGTTCCTCCACTTACCCACCCTATTTGACATCAGTTACACATAAATACAGCACAGAGCGAACCAAACGTAATGACAGCTGAGACATGACTTATTAGCGCTACTGTACACTATAATAAAGTAGTCGTGCCATTTTGCCCAAAATCAAAACGGCATACGCAACTCTGCGATAGGTTACCATCATCACTAGTTTTACCATCATCAATAATACTATCACCGTCATCACTACTGAATTGTAGCAAAAAAGCGAACATATAAAGAGTGTTTTAATCGCTTATGTGTCCTAATATGAAGACATTAACCGAGGAACACCTACCCTTAACCCGGGAACGGCGAGAAGACTCTTAAGAGGTTTTGGTGGTGAAAGGCGACAAACCTCTTATGATCCAAGGCCTTAAAAAAAACTTTTAAAAGGTCCCAGTAGCACTTAAAACAAAGGAATATGTGATTATGTGAGATAATTCTTTTCCATACCTTCTATCACTCCTCCACATTTATCAAAACACCTTCTTTCCCTCCTTCCCCCCCACCCTCCTCCCCCGTTCAATTATCATCTATTTTTCCTCTTATTCCCTTGTTTATCGGTTTATTTACCGTGCCAATATCTCCAACCCGGTTCCAAGATCCGGTCCTGCGCCTATCGAGTGCGTGGTGAGGGAGAGAGAGCTTCAGTCTGCCTCTAGGCTTCGGAGAGAGAGGGTATACGTCGCGTTCGCCTCACATTTCATGACTCGACGGTCGGCAATAATTCGCGATTATCTATCTATCTATCTATCTATCTATCTATCTATATGCTCAGGCCCAATCCTCATTTTGGGGGTAGCCGACTCGCGATTATCACCCCCCAAATATATTCCACTTGTTTTATTGCTGTTACATGTTAATATCTTCATATTAAACATAAAATAGGCGCATATGAATAAGTAATAACGATATTTATCGTAAAATTATGATTTTAGGCGGGAATGAAGCCTAATATCGTCGCCTAGCAGTAGGGTGTTCACTACATTTAGCTCGCACTTTAAAGGTTAAGGGGAGAAGGGTCGTTTTTCTGGTTCCCCTTTTCCCTCATGTTTAGCCCCATTAGTTTTGAGATTTTAAGATGTTATTTCCATTAAGTTGGCGATTTTAAGACCTTTCGCCCCATTTCTGTCAATATTAAGACTGTTCGTGCCATTTACGTGTACATTTTTTCCTGGAGAGCGATATCAAGCCTGTAATTTAAGAGGAACCGGCCTTTGACCAGGAAATTTTTCTATTAAAAAATGTACACATTTATCTTGAAGGAGGGTCTTGGGGGGGTGTTGTTTCTAGCTTAATGGAGGTTTAGGGAGGAAAATAAAAATATAATACAAATATACATAAATGGGCAAATAAATACGACCATCCCCGTTAAACATGGGGTGGCTAAAGTATTTGAATGATCCCAGCGTCTAATAATCCCGTCATTAACCATCAGGGGGCGGTGAGGTGTTTTTAAGTTTATTTTAGCTGTATTTAGACGATTTTATGCAGTTTAAGACGGATCTGTGGTAGTAAAAATGGTCAAGTTGGATAGTTCGGAGCCTATTAATTGCTGGAGACCCTTTTTAAACTGAATAATTGCGTCTAATATTAGCCAGAGTAATGGTAAAAGGACGGCACGGTAATGAAGAGGTTAACCACCAGGGGGCGGTGAGGAGTGGTGTGACGATGTGTTGGGTTGTCTGACATTGTCGAATGATTGGTACGTCCCTACCCGACCCATCAACTGTCTGCCTTATAAACGCTCCACGATCGACACCAACTTCATGCTGCATACCCGTGCTGACCCCGCGGAGGAGGAGGTGAGGGGGTTGGTTGTTGTCTTTATGTCTGTCCTTTATATATGTCTATATCTAATTTGTCCATTATATATATATATATATATATATATATATATATATATATATAGAGAGAGAGAGAGAGAGAGAGAGAGAGAGAAAAAGAGAGAGAGAGATCAAAGAGAGAATAATGCACGAGAAAAAGGTATTTGGTGATCTTCATTGTATCCTGAAAGGAAGAATAGTTAGTCAAGAAGTGAAAAGGTCACTGGGGAACAGTGTGCTGTAACTCAAAAAGGGCTAGGGTAATCAAGCTAATATTTCTACCATTTGGGAAAAGTCAGTCAAGGAATTGATATGGAAATTTACAGCCAAATTTGCTCTACCCCTTTTAGCGTTACCGGTACAGAGAATAGAGGTCATGATTTAGAGTTACTGGTACAGAGAATAGAGGTCATGATTTAGAGTTACCGGTACAGAGAATAGAGGTAATGATTTAGAGTTACCGGTACAGAGAATAGAGGTCATGATTTAGAGTTACCGGTACAGAGAATAGAGGTCATGATTTAGAGTTACCGGTACAGAGAATAGAGGTCATGATTTAAGAGTTACCGGTACAGAGAATAGAGGTCATGATTTAGAGTTACCGGTACAGAGAATAGAGGTCATGATTTAAGAGTTACTGGTACAGAGAAAAGAGGTCATGATTTAGAGTTACCGGTACAGAGAATAGAGGTCATGATTTAAGAGTTACCGGTACAGAGAATAGAGGTCATGATTTATCGCCTACTTACAGCGAATAAACTATAGAAGGGACAAGTAATAGGGAAGTGTATGAGTCTTTTGGAATGGATGAGCAAGTTTTGGGCATTGAATGTGGATGGTTGAGTTGATAAAGAGAAGTGCTTTGAGAAGGTATGGTTATGTTCAGAGAATGGCGTGCACACACACACGCACATATGATATGAGAAACATTAGGTGTACTGGAATGTTCGAAGAAATATAATTGAGTGTAAATGTATCGACAATAGGGATCATTGGACCTTTTGTTGCTGGTTTTTCTTGTTAATTCTGTGTAATCATATGCATTTCAGAAAGTATGGGAAACATTAGGTATACTGGAATGTTCGAAGAAATATAATTGAGTGTAATTATATCGCCAGCAGGGATCATTGGAGTTTTTGTTGCTGGTTTTTCTTTTTAATTCTGTGTAATCATATGTATTTCAGAAAGTGCCCATATCTGCCGATCGCGCTTCAGTCGACGCCACCACCTTCGACCCCTCCAAGCCTATCAAGTTCGTCATCCACGGGTTTATCGATACGGGGAATCAACAGTGGCTTAAGGTATTAATATTTTATTCTTATACCCTGTTCCAAATAAGTAGGCCAAAACTCTTGTTCATTAACCTCTGTAACTTACAAACGACTAGAGTAATCGAGCTATTATTTCTACCATTTAGGAAGGGACAGCCAGGAAATAGGTGTGGAAATTAACAGCCCATTTGCTTCATCCCTTTTTGAATTACGGAGGTTATAAGATTCACGATTTCTAGCCTACCTACTTGGAACAGGGTATAATAGTAGTAGTAATAGTAGTCAATCAATCAATCAATCAACTTTATTTCGTAAATGAGCTTCATTCCATGCTCTTTGTCATGCATAAGCAAGAGCCAGAGCGTAATACAATTATATATATGTGAAAGGGTGATAATAGAGCTTTCCAATGACACCTGAATAATTCTTGTACGACCACAGGTTCTCTTGCAACGATCATGCAACCGGAGAAAATACCCTAAAATGAGGTATTTTTCCCGATGTTATCCTTGCTGAGAGCAGTATACGGGAGGTGGGGATGAGATACAGTATGCCTCAGTGAAGGCCACATAACGGTGGCGAGCGGTCCGAGGTCGCCTATCGTCCCCCCAATGCTCGATTTCTCTCTCATAGCTCAAAATGGCACCCGTCATATGACGGGTGCCGCAGGAGTGGCCGATATTCTCTCTCCCGTCATATGACAAGCACCGCGAGTTGAGGTTTAATGGGTAAAGACTAATTCAATTGACGAACTGACTTCCATATACCCTTCCTAATCTGTAAAAAAACTTATACTAAAGCCCAGAATAAACTGTCAAAACGCTTCATAAATCCTCAAGCGGTCAAGTTATTCATTCCTTTTATTTTCTGCCTTCAGGATATGGCCAGCGCGTTCCTAGACTACGGCGACTACAACGTGATCCGCGCCGACTGGGGCGGTGGATCGCTACCCATGTACTGCAACGCCGCCGGCAACATTCGCGTGGTGGGGCTGGAAATCGCCTACCTGGTTAACTTCCTCATCAGCGAATACGGAGTGGACCCCGCGAATGTCCATCTCCTCGGTCACTCCCTCGGCTCTCACGCCTCGGGATACGCGGGGGAGCAGATTCCGGGTCTTGGTCGCATTTCAGGCATGGATCCCGCAGGTGAGATTACCTACAACATCTTTCCTAATTAACACCATATTTCACTTATAAACTTTCGCTAAAGCTTGGTGAGATTTCTTTTAAGGGAGTAGTGGTGATATTTTGCTCTATGGTTATATATATTCATTTATTTTTTAGTTTCCTCTCTAGACCTCCATCAAGCTTAAAATTACAATCCCTAGACCCCCTTTCAAGATAAATTTGTACATTTTTCGATAGAAAAATGTATATATTCGCTTTTTCTGGACCCCCTTCTTTCCTCATGTTTAGCATATTAGTTTTGATATTTTAACACTTAAAGAGCGGGGCCCGACTTAAGTCCGTATCTAAAAAGCAGCAAGTTAGGAGCATTATTAAGGCTTTTAAAGGGTGAAAATCGAGTGCAAATGGCCGGGAGCGCAGCAGGCCACATGTCCGACACCCAGGGCTTACCGCCGCCCACTGACTCACGCTCCCTCTGTTCTCGAGAGGCCGGCAGTGTAGCCAGTAGTGAGCGTAGCTGGAAAAAATATGCCGCTATACGCTACACTCCCATGTTAGTGGTACCACTGCATGAAAACGACTAGTGCTACGTAGCTCGTTCTGGTCTCATTTTGATGCTTGTAGCGCCTAGTTTTTTGCTGAATACATTTCTTTTCATGCAGATACTTGATTGATCATTCAGGAGGGCCTGAATATACCCAAAATAGCCCAAAACCCCCCGCTAGAAGAGGGTTAAGACGTTCGTTCCGTTAGTTTGGCGTTTTTGAGACCTTTCGCCTCATTTATTTGTCAATATAAGACCTTTCATGCCATTTAGGTGTCGAATTTTACTTGGCGAGCGATAGCGAGGATGTCAGTGGACATTTTTCTACTGAAAAATGTACAAATTTATCTTGAAAGGGGATCTAGGGGATCTAAGTTTGATGGATATATATATATATACTGTTTTTTTTTTTTTTTTTTTACTATATTCCAACTATTCCCTCTCGGGCAAAGGCTGAGAGCCTGCACACTCTACCGCTGAACGGTGAGGCCCGTGAGGTCTTGTTCCAGTCTAGGGAGTGAGACATGCGAAGCACCTATTCACGGCTTGAACCCAACTCCATCTCTGAAGCTGCTTCGCCTCTGCGCTTCACCGTCTCACTCCCCAGACTCGGACCCTCACTCTCAGAACGCCACCTATTGAGCAATTAACTCACTAGGCATTGCCCCTCTGTAGCATATTTTGAATATGGGAATATTCATACAGTGCTATTTAATATACCGGTATTTATACAGTATATATATATATATATATATATATATATATATATATATATATATATTATACTGTATATATACCTTTATACCAAATACCAAGTACTACCCCCTTAATTCCCGCCCACAGGTCCCTACTTCACCGAAACCCCAAACTTCATCCGCATCGACCCTAGTGATGCCACCTTCGTCGACAACATCCACACGGACGCTGATATGATCTTCATGCTTGGCTACGGCACCGATCAAGCCATGGGGCACCTGGACTTCTATCCCAACTCCGGCCATGATCAACCGGGGTGCGATCCTGTTGGCATTGGGATTGAGATAATTGAGGATTTGCCGGAGGGAATTAGGGATTTGGCCGCCTGCAGCCACGCGCGAGCGTACAAGTATTTCGCCGACTCCATTGGCGAGCCTTGTCCCTACTTGGCCCACGAGTGCTACGAGGATTATAACACTTTCGAGCAGGTGGGTTCTGAGAGAGAGAGAGAGAGAGAGAGAGAGAGAGAGAGAGAGAGAGAGAGAGAGAGAGAGAGAGAGAGAGAGAGAGAGAGAGAGAGAGAGAGAGAGAGAGAGAGAGAGAGAGAGAGAGAGAGAGATTTGTCTCGAGTCGGCCACCCTCAAAAAAAAGTATGTGTCTGAGTATCTAGATAGATAGTAATAGCCAAAATAAACTGTCAAAATGCCCAAGTCATGTGAAAATTGCTCGATATTATAGTCCATGAGCCAAGACCCGAATTTTGGGATATCGGTACCACCCGGGGTGACTAATTCTCTTAGGTGTTTTTAGCTTGCTACATGTCTCTAGTTTATGTTTTGATATGATAGCCCTTGCACATTGGTAGCTTAATGGTCGTTATCACTTCTTGAATAGACATACCCTACCGAAAATTCCGAATTTTTTTAAAATGTCAAATTTGGGGACAGGAATGCCTAAATGTCAACAAAATGCATATAGTAATTGTCACATTTAATACAAGTCCTGTAAATACACACTAAGCATGCCATGGGCTTGTACATACTATTATGGCAAATTACTACTCCTAAATATCATCTACGTCAGACTCGGAATCTGACTGTTGTGCCACCGGCTCTTCTTCAATAGCCTTGTTCTGACATGTCTGTAACCTGCACATGTCCGTGCATTTTAGACCATTGCTGAGGCAAGTACACTTAGGGAGTTCGCATGACCGCACACACTTGCAAGACAGTAGCTGCATAACAGCATCTGGTGCTGGTGAGCCTCGCATCCAGTTGACGGCAAGCTTACCGTCCTCATCTGTCATCCAACCGCAGTCTGTTGGGTTCGCAACAAATGGCTGGCTCTGAAGACTTTTCCTCCAGATCGCAGCCTGGTAGTTTGCACGCAGTGCATGCATGAAGAGGCAGTCCTCACAAGGAGGGAGTTGACTTGACTCTACCTCTCCACGTCTTGCACAGAACAGCTCATACCGAAGCTTGTTTACCTTAGTTGTGTGGGTAGATGGTAGGTACATGTGGCAGGTGATTTCCTGTAGCTTCTCAAAGAGTTCAGGAGACACTTCCCATGAGCGTCCAAGTTCGTGAAAAGCATGCTGGTATGTCTTGTCCATCTTCACCTGCTTGAGTGTCGTCATCTTCCCTCGGCCAGCGAATGCACTGACGGTATCACAGCCTGTAAAGGCATGCATACCAATCAATGAATCACACACGCTGCCTCCCAGTGTGCGGCTCAGTGTGGTGATATCCAGGAATCTTGTCCGGTTCTTCGTCCCGCACTTCTGGAACAGATGGGATGGGATCTTGTGGCACATGCCAAGACACAACACCATGACGTCTGTATCTTCTGCAGTGATGATGACAGACTTGTTCCCAGATTCTGCTGCATGAAGTGCATGGAGAAGAAGGCGTGTGTCTGCTTCTTCTTGAGTTGACTTAAGCTCAGGAGCCTCTTCCCACTGCTCTTTGGTGATCTTGAAGCAGCGCTGCTCACATGTGACATACAGCTCCTTGTCCTTGAGCTTCTCCCTGTGCTGTGGTGCCTTCCATTCTTCTACCAAGAACTTGATAAGACTTGCCTTGTTGGAGGAACTACCGAGTAACTTTCTCCACTGCTGGATGTTGTGCCCAGGTTGAATGTTCTTGAAATGAATTCCTGTGCCTGCACTTCTTTTGGCTCGTTCTGCATCCTTGATGGATGTCTCCTTGTAGATATCAAACACAACATCAATGCGCCTGCTCTTAGCACCTTCATGAACAGCGTGACTCAGTGCTGTACCTGCAAGCTGTGAAAAAGTTTTGTCGTTTCCCTTCAGTTTGTGGACCAGGCTCATCCCATCAATTATGGTAGCAGAGGGCTCGGGTATCACTTCTGCAGGAGAAACATTCCTCTCTAACTCCTTTGCGAGGGCAGCCTTGTTGGTCTTGCGGAGAGACCCATCACCGCTGGCAAGTGCCCAAGGCAAAGGCCCCAGGGGATGAGCCAAGACATCACTCATTTTGAGCTTTCTGTTCTCGGCAACAAGGATCATCTGGCCAAATAGGTTCCTGTCAGCCTTTAAGATAACCTCCTTGGCATGGTCTTGTGAGCGTGGCTTCATTCTGATGTTAGTGAACGTTCTCAGTTTCGTCTTCGTCATCGTGTCATGAAACTGTATAGTTGGCGTATCGATCTCCAGGCGCTCTTCCTTGAAGGCTTGATATGCATCCTCTCCTATTCTGTAGGCCCCTAGAAGGTCTTTGACAACTTCTGGTGGTGCCATAGTCGCAGTTGACAAACTGACAAGATCTTCTTGCTCTGCGTTGAAGGGGTTCAACCAGCTGGTCTCCATCAGTTGAACTAAAGATTGGACATCGGCCTCATCTCTTCTAATCCTGGGCATCTGTAGGTCTGGGTGGCTGAAGTCAGTATACTTTTGGCCTACTACCATAGTCCTGAGCTGCCTTAAGTACCTGCTGCGATACTCCGATGTCAGGTAGTACCTGGCGACAGCTCCGCCTTTCAGGCTGAAGTCTTTTGTGCCCCCTGGTGTCTGGGTGTCTTTGTTGATCGTCTCTTCGATTGTCTGGTCCACAGGGATCCGTCCTAAGGGATTCTTGCTACCGATCTGGACCGAAAAGCCACCTTGCATGAAGTGTTCATGGACCTCTGGGTGTTCAATGGGCAGTCGAGACATCAAGGCATAGTAGTAGGTTAGGAACCGGGCATAGTTCACTTTGTCATAGGCAAAACACCACGGTATCATCTGTCGGATTGCTCCTAGGTGGAGCATCCAGTTGCCTTCTCTGGAGGCTCGAATTAAGTCCAGCATGATCTCAACCATGTCCAGGTATGACATCCAGAATGCTGAGAGGTTGTGTTCATCTCTGAGGGTCTCAAGATAAACTTGGAAAAGCTTCATGATATGTGTGCATGATTCACTCTCCATCAGCTCTTGAAAGAGTCCCTGAGACACATTGCTGTGAAAGCTGTTGATGTCCTTCAGTGTTTCATCTAGATGGTGTATGTCCCTTGAATGGTTTTCTTCTAGCCATGAAAGGAAGCCTTTCCATGCAAGCCTCATCAGTGCTTCATACACGAGCTTGTGTAGTCTCACTGCTCTGTTGTACCTCTTGCCGTTCATCACTCCTGACACTGATCCTTCTGCGATGATACCTGATTCCACACACAGATCTCTAAGACCTGCATCTTGAAACCTCTTTCCTATGGTGGAGATGAGATTACAGATTGTGTGGAAGACGCCCATCCTGATGATAATGTTCTTGAACTTCTCTTGTTTCCAGATAACTTTGGCAGCTTTGGCATAGAGTGCTTGATCAAACACGCACACAATCTTGTTAAGCTGTAAGGACTGCATGATAGCATGCGTTTGTTCCAAGATTTCATTAACGGTGGACATTTCTGTTGCGGGAGCATTGATAGTGGGCAGGTAGCTTACAGTGTCCTGAACCACTGCAATGTCTCTGCGCATTTTGATGTTGAACCCAGTCCAACTGCTGATGGACTGGTCCTCATGGTCTGACATTCGAGTAAGAAGCCAGATATGGTTCTTTGTCTTTGAATCATGGACTTCCTTGGTAGTGTCGACATACGCAGTCTCAATCCTAGGTGGCCCTGCCCGCCGCCCAACATTGTATATTGGCAGCATTGATGATGTCTGAGTGATGCTTCTTATCTTGGACTTGGTAATCTCTGGCAGGACTTTCTCTGGCACAGAGCCTGCAACCTTGGACTGGACAGCAATGCCATTGACTCTATGAGAAGTACCTGCTCCACTTAGGGTCTCTTCAAGTCGGTCAATGTTATCCCAGGCCAGGGTTGTGAACACACCAGGGTAGATGTTTGCTGGCAGTGGAATGTCATCCTTTGAGCATTCCAGCTTCTGGATACAAAGGGCTGTATCGATCTCCTCAAACATTGAGTAAGACACACAGTGACCAAGACGATTCAGAGTTCGGATCAGTTCTGTGTTTCCTGTCAAAGACTTTACAGCATTGGTCAGCAGTACGTGCTTGGGTGGTTTTGTCTTGCCACTGGTAACAGCAAAGACCAAGTCACTGCCAAAGGAAGTGGCAAGACGTTGAGCTCTTTCAGAGGGAGTTTCACACTCACACTCTCCTGTCAGCAGGGTGTGCAGGAATTGAGTGACTGCTGCAGGAATGACATTCTGATCTGTATCGGGAGGCCATGGCTGACTCACATCTTGTTTATTGATCTCATTCCTCAGCTGCATTCCTGCTTTGGTTAAGACATCTTCAGAGTTAGCTGCTCTTGCTTCTTGCAGGTCTTTTGCCATTTTGTGTGCTTGCCGGGCAAGGTCGTCCATTGAGAGGCTGCGTGGATAGATTAGAAGCTTTCCTTTCTCATCTGGGACAAAGCGTAGTGATTCTCCAAACTCGGTTTCAATCTTTCGGCGAACATGTTTCTTTGTCGCTGGTTTCAGTTGGATAATACCACGGGACATCATGGATCTCTCAAGCCTAGATGTGAGGTTTGTCATAGGCAGTACCTCTGGGTTGGGGAATAATTTGGTCCTTATATACAAGCAGAGTTCCTCGAGGGCTTCTGTCTCAACCTCTTCGTAGCGTGCTTCCTCGCTTTCTTCCTGATTTTCACCTGCACCCGACCTGGCGGCCGCTGGGAAATCATCTTTTGTGAAGAGTTTGTAGCACGACTTGTGGTAGTGACCCTCTGCAGCAACAAGGTCTCTGCTAACTAAACCAAGGATTCTCTGGTTGAGTTTCCTTATTGCTGCTCTGCGAATCTTCTCATCTGCTCGTAGCTCAACACACTGTATGAGTGGCTCCCTTGTCTTTGTTGTTTTTATGTACTTGCTTGACTTCTCGCAGAAGATACATACTTTGGCATACACCCTGCTAGTACTAGGGGCATCCCTTGATGCCCTCCTCCTGGGGTCGACGCTTGCTGATTCTATCTTGACACCCTTGGCAAGGATAGAATCCAGTGACTTCTTCATTGTAAAGAGACTACGACATTTACGGTGATAATGTATGTGTGGTATTCCTCCTTCTTCAAGGCCCTTGGCTGCTTCCAGGACTGGATCATGCTGCCTGATTTCTGCAGCCCTGAGCAATGTGTTCCAGGAGTCCAAATCCTGTGGTGACACCAGAGCATCGCTGTCATCATCAGAGCAGTGGATGATACAGTCGATCCGTGCTCTCTTCCTCGCAGATGGTTCCATCCTGCCGTCAAACAGTCGACACACACCTGCAAAAAATATCACCATTAAACCATGAACAAACAAACACATTACATGGAAACCACTCTACATATGTTTGCTCCTTCCAATAATAAATTATCCCAAAATATAACAAAAAATCCCCAAATATGAAATAAACCCCTAAATATGGAGAAACTTGAAATACACATCGGAATAATTCTTGTAGAGAATCAAATAAGCTACAAGAGCTGTTAGAATATATTTTTCAATGTTCCCCATATTTAAGGATTTATTCTAGATTTAGAGGAAAATACCCAAAATATAGAGTATATTCCGAAATATGAGGAAATTTGAAAAATACCTAGGAACAACTCTGGTAGAGAATATAATTCTACATAGGTGTTCAAAGTTTCGCGATGATTGTGTGATGGATTTTAAAGAAAATGAGGAAAACGCCGAGCGTCACGCTAAAAATCTTTATTTTTGGGTAGCGCCCCTATTGCATCAAAAAAATTAGACTAAGCTACCAGTGCGAGAAGGCTATCATATCTTAATGTACTTACAGTCACTCTATAAACATTTTAGTACCATTCGTGTTTAGTCACCCCAGGTGGTACCGATATCTGGCCTGGCTCATGGACTATTATGGGAAAAGACTGCTTATATATTGGGTTTTGCTTTAATATTAATGGAAAACACTCCTTATATATTTGTATTTTTGTTATTATATTATGGACAAAAAAAAATGGGGGGGGGGGTTTATGTGCAGGGTCGATGCGCTACCTAAGGAAAAACACTGCTTATATATTTGGTTTGGATTTTATGTGCAGGGTCGATGCGCTACCTAAAACTGCTTATATATTTGTTTATGTTTTTATCTGCAGGGTCGATGCGCTTCGTGTGAGAACGACAACTCCAAGTGTGCGTACATGGGTATACACGCGGACGAGTACTCACACAAGACCGTCAGGGAAAACGTCAAGATGTACTTTGATACGGACGAAGACGCCCCCTATTGCTGTGAGTCCGTGTTTGGTTATTAGTGTATATATGTGTGTGTCTGTTTGTCTTTAAAATGTAAACTATACCTATCAACACACACACACACACACACACACACACACACACACACTCTCTCTCTTTCTTTCTCTTTCTCTTTCTTACTCTCCCCCCTCCCCCCACCACTTTCTCTCAATCTCTCTCTCTCTCTTTAAAATGACAAGATGTACTTCGATACAGACTGGCATTAACCCTTTATATACCGGTGACATCTTTTGTATTTTATTTCGGCTACATTTAGACGATGTTATGAAGCTTAGGAAGGATATATGGTAGCTAAAAGGAACAATTGAGATATTGTGTAGCCAACCCACCGCTCTATACCTCTCTCACTCTTACAGACTACCACTACCAGATGATAATAGACACCGCTTCTCCCAAGGGGTCGGAAGATTGGGTCCAAGGTCATCTCACGTTGACCCTGTTTGGCGACAACGGACTGGTCATTTCCGACTTGCAAGTGACCGAGTGAGTTTTGCTTTGTTTGTTTACATTATTATTATTATTATTATTATTATTATTATTATTATTATTATTTATTTTATTTTTTTCCCTAGATATTGTCTCTCAAACTAGGGGTATTTTTTTCTAATTTTTTGCAAAAGCGGCCTTTGGCCAGGACAGTTGTTTACCGAAAAATGTACAAAACTAGTTTGAATGGGGTCTCCAGGGCGTCTCCAGTGACTTGCGATATCAGCGACTTGTGATACCAGTGACTTGCGATATCAGTGACTTGCAATATAGCGATAGCGAGCCAGCATTGTATGGAGAAATCTGGCTTTGCCGGAAACATTTTTCGATCGAAAAATGTACAAATTTAGCTTGCTGTCAAAACAAAAAAATATATATGCTGGCTCGCGGAAAATATTAACACCTGGATGGGGTAAACGTCTTAAAACAGTAGGCTGAATGGGGCCGAATGAATGAAAACCAAAGAGAGTGGGAGAGAAAGAGAAAACAAGCGAGGTGGACTCCCTTAAGCTTAGTTAGAATCAACACACAATTCCCCATTGTTCGCTCACAATAATACAATGGACCTTACTGGGCTCAAGCTTCACTCCATCCAAATGCCGAGTCTCTTAGCTTCGTTAAAAATGTAGTTGTTCAGTATATCATGTTTAAATATTTGAATATTTATACATGATTTACACTAGTACGTACAACATAATTAATTTATATTATAATTCATATATACAGTTGTTATGGTAATACTGTTTACACCTATATGAAAGATAACAAGTTCTAAATAACTAGTAAGTTTCCCAAGTATCCAAATGTATTACACACATACATTATGTTACGATTATTATGTTCCCTCCACCAACCGACTTTACTCCTAAACTCAATATATAAGGCCACATATGAATATTATCACCTTGATTTACATATACCATCGGCTTATTCGGGTCGCATTTTCTATATACCATCGGCTTATTCTGGTCGCTTTCCAAACTTCCAGGGTGCATGAGCAATTTAACCATGTGTTTACTAACTCAATTTCCAGCGAACATGAGCGCTTCGACCACGGGCAACCCAAGTACTTCATGTTCAAGAGCCACACAGATCTCTCCAGCGTGATCCGCATGGAGGCCCACTGGAAGTATGACAACACCCTCACCAACCCCGGGTCGTACTGCTGGATGTTGCTCTGTAACCGGGCCCTCTACATCCGCTCCATCCAGATCTCGCCCATGGACTACTATCCAGAAGAGTAGGTGTTTTTACATTCTTTGTACCCACCCCTTTTTCGCCCAATTAGGTGATTCGTTTCTATTCATATGTCGATATTTCCTAGGCAAGCAATAGCGAGCCTGTATCATAGGACAAAGCGGCCTTCTGAATAATGTACAAATTTAGTTTGAAGGGGGTCTTGGGAATTACCTATGAGGCAAATTGATTGAAGAGGAAGGTGTCTTTAATATGTATGTTGTAATGATAGGAGCATGAGATAGTCAAAGAATTTTAAAAATGTATAAAGGTTCAAATGACATTGATGGGCACAGACAGTATATTTGGATTGACATCTTTGGTCTATATCTAGCCATTAACCCCCTGAGCACCGGCTGATTTATAATAAATGTACACTCCAGGCCCAGCAGGTTGTAAAAATAAAAAAATCCTGAAAACACATGGGATGGGTTAGTAATGAAGGAAAAACAAAAACGCTCACCTAGGTCATGTAGGGGTCCTGGGGGGGGGGGGGATAAT
The DNA here is from genome assembly GCA_032716605.1 of Paralithodes platypus. Lineage (NCBI taxonomy): Eukaryota > Metazoa > Arthropoda > Malacostraca > Decapoda > Lithodidae > Paralithodes > Paralithodes platypus. The sequence continues at coordinate 33,548,464 of CM064549.1, read as the reverse complement.
CACTCCCACGCGCGCCCACACGCACGCGACTGAACTTGGAGGGTTTCCAGCCATCGGTATTATTGCGTGGGAAACTAAAACAGTTCCCATACAAATCTGAACCCTCTAGGTGCCATAGGACAAGAGTAATTAACGCAGACGCACCCTATGCGTCGCTGGGGTTTAGCGTTACATACATAGGTGACGCATAACGTGCATCGCTGGTACTCGAGGGGTTAATCAAATGAAGTGGACAAAAACATTATCGGACATGTCGCTGCCCTGATTTATTTATTTGTGTATTTATTTGTATTCGCATGTAACAAGTGTCTCCCCCAGAGTTGAAAGAAAGATAGTCGCTATTGAAAACATATATATATATAATCGTAAGATCTGCGGTCAGTGTATCTAAGTAAATCTATGTAATATCCTATCAAAAACTCACCTGGACCTCCGTGTTTGTATTGTAAGGTCTGTATGGTCAGTGTATGTATGTAAATCTTTGTCTCTCTCTCCTCTCAGATTTCGTCTGTATCACGTAAGGGCCCTATGCCAGTTCGGTCACGAGTACGTAGAGATCAAGACGGGTGATACGGAACAGCTCACCTGGGACGAGAGCTGCGTGTTCACCGTGGGATAACCTTCGCAAGGCACCATTTGTTACGCCTTTCAGTGTCTACAATGAAGACACGATTGCAGTTGATTATCCAAAATCCTGAAAGTTAACTGAAACCTCCTATTTATGCAGCTAAAGAGATTCTATTTATACCATCTTGATTACTCACTCTCACTCTCTCTCTCTCTCTTTCTAACCCATATATCTATGATCAATTTATTGACCAATCAACAGGCCAAATCATATAAACACATTAATGATGTCTACATAATGGATGGTTTTGGTCTCGATATAACCCACCAGCAATAAATACGTTTCCAATGGGTACAGTATGGTATTACTTATTAATGGTGGTCTGTTGAGTCATTCCAAATCAGTATATTTTTGCTAGCCTACCGAAATTTGGTTCTCATAAAGAAAATAAATATATGTTTTTCAAAGAGGTATTTTTTTGTATTTCCTGATGTTGCTGATGTTAATAAGACTTCAGAATGTCAGTGTCGACTATACTTTATATGCATCAAATACTGTACATTCACTGTTATTAATTTTGACACACTTTGAAGCCTCGAACTGATTAACCACTTGAGCATCATCATCAGTGACTGCCGACAAGCCGTGGGGTTAAAATGCACCGTATCCTCCACCCTCCCTTTGACCTGCTGTGTCCCACAAAGTACAAAGATGGTACCGCTACGTTTCCTCATCTTAATCAACGATGCAATGTGAGACATAGCTGCATGCTGGAAGTACGTGGATGATTCAACAATCGGAGTTATCATTGACATCACATCCCTCAACTTGAGGTGGTCTATCAGAGTGAAAACTGAGGGATCTCTGCCATACCCATACCTTAGCTACCCATACCCATAGCTTACTCTGACTGTTCCTTTTACTTATATATTTTCTAGATCTCAAGTGACGGCGTCTCTTCCGTGGATTGACCTCCCAATCTACCAAGATTGGAAGCTAAAGCGTCACATTTTTCCTTTGCCCCTCAACTTTCTCTTCATAATTGCTGAGGGGCACAGGGCCCTGGGTGAGGCCTTGGTTTCCCGGGCGTTTCCGCACCCTCCTCAGCTCCCCGCCATGGAGTGGCTTCGGTCACCCAGGCTTTACTATGGTCGGCACGGAAGGTTCTGTGGGGGCGCTCGTTTATGGCCTTGGCCTTGCTCGGGGCCTTGGGGCTGTTCGGCCAGGCAGCTTGGGGAACAACAACAACAACAACAACAACAACAACTTGAGTGCCCTTCAGGATTATGACGACCAACTTCAGGACTGAGCCAATGACGTCACCATAAACAGTGCGAAAACAGTAGTGATGCACATCAGCGTGGATTCAGATATCAATGACCCACCTCTCATCACCTTCTGATCCAGCACTCTACAGGTATAGAACAATATCAAACTCTTGGGAGTCATCATAGACAACAATCTAAATTGGATGCCCTACATCAGTAGTGTTGTCGAAATTTGTGGTTACAAACTCTACCTTCTTAGTCATCTAATCGCTAGGTGCCCTCCCACCTGACCTCACATTTGTGTGCAAGCTCTTCATTCTGCCCAAACTCACTTATTGCGGATGTCCATGCCCGGCATGGACATCCGCAATAACAGCAACACAAAAAGAGCAATTTGAAAAAGTGCAGAAAAGAGATTGCAAGATCATTCTGTGACCATCATACACACACTACCCCACAGCACTGCGGTCTCTGGGGATAGAAGCCCTATCTAGAAGACACTGCCAACTCACCTAAAAATCGGTGAAGGACTACTTACAAAGCCAAAGCACCGCCACCTACTACCCCCAGCTCCCACTTCCAGGAGAGCTGTCAGACATCATAATACGCTCACTCCCATTTTTGCCAGAACTGTGAGATGCCAAGTGAGCTCCATACTCCACATAGTGAACCTAATCAATTAATCAATAAGTCAAGTCATAAAAAATCTCTAGTGTGTGACTAATCATACATTACGCTTTTCCATATCTAGTGTCAATCCCCCCAACCCTGTTTTAAGGCAGTTTCACACAAGCTCTTTTCTATCAATTTATTATGGGCAATTGTAGTCAGACAACTTCAAAATTTAATTTTCATAACAAAATTAGCTAGACAACAAAATCTACCTTCAGTCTAGTTTATGTTCCTAATGCAAATATCCCTCAAAATAGTAGAAACAAAATCATAATAAATTTAAAATATACATATATATATATATATATATATATATATACACACAGTATATACCGGTAATCAAAAACATAACTTGCTCATAGAAATTTACCGGATAACGCACTCATGTAAACACCACTTTAACTCACTCGGTAACTGCGACAGACAGGTTTTTTAATGTGCCGCCGGTGCGACGTCTTTAACCCCTAAGTGTCGGGGTGCAACATAAGTCGAGTTAAATAAATCTGGACTATCTGGCGGTGCGCGACATAGGTCGTGTGGCAATTTCAGCACGTAATGTTGTTGAGAGAGAGAGACAAGTGGTGGCAGGAGAGTAGCGAGCGTATGACTGCTCCAGACCACCGCGGCGAACCTACTGACACTAATCCCACCTCCTCCCTCCCTCTCTCACTCGCTATATACGGAATTGTATGGGGAAAGTGCCTAATTACATGCTTTTTGCACTCGCGTTGCACGGTTGTTGCAAGAAAACTAGCCATCATAAAAGGATCGTTATGGTGTCATTCGAAAGCTCTGTTTATGCCCTTTCAGGGATAGATACTTGTTTTATGTTCTGGGTCTTATTTAGGCATGAAAATGATCACGTAAACAGCCCTATTTTGGCTAAAAACACCCCGCTGGGCGGTACATATAAATAAACCGCCTAGCCCGCTAAATAAGGGTTAAAGGGTGATTTGAATAAAATGTGTTATATTTACCATATAAAGCACTATTACTGCTTCATATACGCACATTTAACTTGTATAATGAACATGTGAACATTGATGAACCAGAAAATAGGTGTAAAGAGGAAATATCCAGTGTGAAACCATATACTTGTGATTGGAGGGGTGGGGGAGGTAGGCGGGAGAGCGATATAGATATGCTTCCTCTGTCTGGTTGAGGCATGCTGACATTCTGGATGTCTCTTGGGTCTTTATGAGGGAGGAGGGGGATAGGAGAGTGTGCAGGAGTGTGACTAAATGTATTTGAGGCAGGAAAGATAATTTATAGGCTGTAGGGAAGGGAAAATATTTGGATAAATGAAGAGAGGAGAAGGAGGGAGGGGAGTAATACACATGGAAGGGGAGGAGAGGTGGTGGTAAGTAACCATACCACCTAATCACTCTTCCATTTCACCAGCTTTTTTTTTTTTTTTTTTTTTTTTTTTTTAAAGGCTATGCTATCTGCCGGAATGAGCGTCGCATTCATCTAATAAAACCTTCCGGTAGGGTTAACTGTCTATATTTCAGTGTTTCAGATAATTCTGAAAATATACTTCATCAGTTTGACTTAGCCTACAATAAATACTACCTGAATAAATTGTGCAAACGTATCCCAAGTGAACAGTGAACATAGTATAGTGACCAACCGACTAGAAAACCTACCAAGATTAATTAATTCATTATTGAATGGTATCACTAACCAGGGCTGGATGTGATGGAGATGAGCTGCTTGAGGAGTATGTGTGGAGGTACTAGTAGAGACAGATTGAGGAATTAAGAGATACGTAGGAGAGTGGCGCAGCAGGAACATTTGTCAGACAGAGTGGACAGAAGGGTGCTGAGCTGGTATGGTCATGTTGAACGAATGGGAGATGAAAGGCTTACAAAGAGAATATGTGAGTCAGGTACAAGGGGAGATAGAAGGGCAGGAAGACCTCCATTGAGATGGAGAGACTGTGTAAGAAAGGCTTTGGATGATAGAGGAATGACTATAGATCAGGCAGGGGAAGTGGTGGTGGACAGGAGTGAATGGAGAATGCTTGTGAATAGTTGAGTGAACACGTGGTCATTTGGAGTAAGGGGTCGGGCGCAAGTTGGACTAGATAATAGTCCATCAGGCGCCTGGCCCGGGGAGACGATTAATATGAAGGGTGCGCGTGGAAGTGTGGTGGGAGGGCTTGTGGCTTTGGCTCCGCTGCATGTCTGCCTGCCGAGATCGGAACCACTCCGGGTGGTCGGGGGCAGGGGGAGTGCTGGAGCGACCTTGGTGACCCTGGTCTCTGGGTCTTCTCCTGGGTGACCTGGATGTGTGTGAGTTTGTGTTTTTTATCTGTGTTTATTTGTTGTTTTATGTTGTTTTTGTGTTTTCCCTGTTCTTGCTCTGTCTTGAGTCGGCTACCCCCAAAATGGGGATTGGGCCTGAGCATATAGATAGATCACTAACCAACACATACTGGTAGTACTCAATATAATCAAGCAGCAATGAAACACAAAAACACCTTTACATATACAAAAATATATGAATATAATTACAATAGCAAACAATAAGCCCAGCTCGCCCCACACTTAGTAGGCTATATCCCCCATATGATCCATATCTCTATCTATATAGGCTATCTATCTATCAATCTAAGAAGTGCTTAAGTCGGGGGCAGTGTATGTGTGTGTGTTTTTCATTATTTTATAATTCACCCTTCAATGCAAGTCTCAACACCTCGAGGAAAGTTGTCACAGAGAGGGTGTATAGTGCAAACGTTTGTAATTGGAGTTGAATAATATTGTTATCCACCCAAAATCCGTCTTCTTTCATTCAGGTGTAATAGAAAATGAAGGTTCGTTAAGTAGTTTACAACGGTAACTTATATATTTGTTTTTTTCAGAATCTCTGCGAAACTCTGCGTCTTTCGTTTGCCAGCCTCCCCATATTGTTGTTGGTGTTTGTACTGAAGGATAAACAAAAAACACACATTGTGAGAAATATAAGGTAGTGGATATAGGCAATGTCCAAAAGTTCCAGCCATTATCCCTCAGAACTTAACCCTTTTCAAGATCCAATACGAATTTATTTTGTTTTCCGGCTACTATTAGACGATTTTATTCAGATTAGGAAGGGTATATGTAAGTCAGAGGGTTAATTGAGATAGTTTTTACCCTTCCAATTCCCACAGATCCTTTTAAACGGTATACAATCGTCTAATGATAGCCAGAATAAACTGTCAAAATGCATCACAATTATCAAAAGGTTAAATTACCTACCATAAAAATAAAACTCGACTTATATTCTAATAATCAGGAAGTTTAAGAAGCGGGAACTACAGTTTTCGGATAAGCTTTGTTAAATTATTCTAACTTTGCTGTCACACTATAAAAATATCCGTAAAATTGACAGTACAAATCGCCGATTATGACGTTCGAGCACATTATTTTAATCCCACGGTTTCAAAAGTGTAGTATACCTCTAAAATAGACGAACAGAAAATGGGGCCGTCTTTCCTTTTTTGCCTCCTTCTTCACCTCCGCATTCTTCTTCTTCTCCAAATCTTCCTCTTTCTCCTCCTCCTCCTACTACTACTCTTTCTCCTACTCTTCCTCATAATCCTCCTCTTCCAACTCTTCCTCTTTCTCCTTCTACTCCCCCTACCCCCACCCATGAAGGTATTAGAGGCCAGCCCACCCCTCTTACTATATGTAAATGTAGCTTCTTGACCTTTTATGATTAGTGAACAAATTGGGTGGCAGAGAAACACAGGGACAAAAACGACCTTAAGGGGAGATGGGCCATTTTTCTGGGCCCTCTTCTTCCTCATGTTTAGCCCCATTAGTTTTCAGATTTTGTGACGTTGGGCTTAATAGTTTGGCGATTTTAAGATCTTTCACCCCATTTCTTTGTCAATATTTAGACCGCGTCATTTAGGTGTCGATTTTCTCCTGGCGAGCGATAGCGAGCCTGTAATTTAAGAGGAACTGGCCATCGGCCGTGACATTTTTCAATAGAAAAATACAAATTTATCTTGAAGGAGGTTCGTTTTTTTTTTTTTTTTTTTTTTTTTTATTTTTTTTTTTAAAGCTTGATGGAGGTCTAGGGATGAAACTAAACAATGTGTAAAAATATATAGAAATTAGCAAATAAATACGCCCATCTCCCCTTAATTATACATCCGTGGTTTCGTGCTACCTACCTTCAGACCAATGCAAACCTAACTTTTCTGAAGATGGGATAATGAGAAATATGTTTTAGACTTACTTTTAGATGGTGCAGATGGCGGTATTGAGGAGTTGGGCGAGGTTTTCCACTTTCTTGGCTGGTTATCTGAAGAAAAAAATAGATACAGAATTTATAAAAAAATACAGTAGACTTTTAAAAAGATTCACTGAAGATTAACGTCTTCAATACGATGACATACAGTAGTTGTTCACCTTATTTGAGCTACTAGTAGGGGATTTTACAGTAATAATGTAGGTTTCTGATGGATAGAAAATATGATAAATTTAATGTAATGGGTTTATAAATGCACTGCAATAGTATTTCAGCTGGAAATTCTGCTAAATATCTATGTTTCTAGTTCCAACACTTCCTTATAGCCTGAAACTCGCAAGTGGTTAATTGGGGGGGGGGGGGGGGAAGTGGGAGCCACAAGCCTTTCAACACAGTCCCACCCCTATTCTGTCCAGCTCTTTAACTCAAGAGTGAACCGATTTTCCCAGTCTCTCTTCTACTCCAATAGTAAGCTTGGGATCTCTCTCCTTCAATCTGTCTTTCCCTCATCGTATGACTTGGAGTGCTTCAGGTTCTTTGTGTCCAGACATTTTGACTTTAGTGTGTGAATTTGGCTCTGTCACTCTTTCAACTTTGGGTGCAACACTTGTTACACACAGTTTTGCCGTTAGTTTCCTTCATACACACATTAAAAAAATTAAGTAGATTGTATATCCAAAAACCTTGCTATATATCCTGTAACAGTATTCCTGATTTTGTTGGTGCACTCACCCACATGCATACAATAACATAAGCAAACCCATAATACAATAATATTAACTCTCACACACACACACACTCTCTCTCTCTCTCTCTCTCTCACACACACACATTATGCGGCTTATGTATATCTACGTTAGTGTACATATGTATGCTACAATTGCCACCCAACTCTCAGGCCTCACTCGTAATTATACTGTTTATGACCTGCTTAACTTGGCACTTACATATATCCGGTTTGTTTGTATGTACAGTAGGTAGTATTGTGTGTGTGTGTTTATGTATAATTGTTCTTTGTGATAAGTCATATAAAGTAGTGATCAATTGTAACCAGTTATTATCAAGTTTTGTGAAATCATTATAATTGCATTGGCATTATTGTTGATTGCCGTTGTAAAAGGTGTTTCTTTCATTCTTAGTAAGTTTTCATAGACTTAGAATTTAAATACTTTGCTTCAGTGAGCCCTTAAACACTTGTCACTATTGCCTTGTATCAAAGGACTGGAGTTTTCGAAAAGGAGCTCCAGTCCTGACGCTTTTCTTGTCTTACAGTGTGCTGGCTTAATAATCCAGAAGGGTTGATAGCCTCTGAAGTCCTATTATAACTATCTGTCTTGTATATTTTCTTCTCAATAGTATGCTAGTGTGTTAATTTAATTGGACACTTTAATTTATATGGTGTGCATTTATATGACTTAATAATTATATACTTTTATGTATGCAAGTATTGAAGCTTTAATTGCCTCCCTTGCATCAGTAACCAGGCACATTTTATTACTTTTCCATTACATTAATTAAAATGTAAAACTTGCAAACTAAACAAACCAAAATTGGGACAAGGACAATATAATAATATATACATATACAGTATTTAGATAAGATTTTGTTTTTCTTATAAATAGGTTATCATGTATTCATCTGCGTCCTGAACTTCAACTCCAACTCCATTGGTTTGCTTTCTAGTTTTCTTGAACCTGGCACTTTGGTGATTGTAGACATCCGTTTTAATTTTGGTAACAGCTTATGATGTGTCTGTGTTGTGTCTGCAAGGTCTGTGCAATCTGTGTAAATATGTAATCCTCTCCATCTCGTAACAGTATGTATGTATTTCAGTGTACGCTTCTATATATATTCTATTTTTGTATTTTGTATGAAGGAGACAAAGGGGAAAGCTGCCTGTAACAATTGACTCCCCAAAGTTGAAAGCGTGAAAGAGAGCCAAATTCAAAGTACGTTAAAGTCAAAATGTCTGGACACACGGAGCTAGGAACAGTTTAAGGGCGTATATATTTCCTCATTTATATATGTTTTAATAATTGTTTTTTAGTTTCCTCGCTAGACCTTCCTTGAGACCCCCCCCCCCCACGCTCAAGATAAATTTGTAAATTTTTCGGTAGAAAACTGTCCCGGCCGTATGCCGGTTCCTCTTATAATTACAAGCTCGCTACCGCTCTCCAGGAAAAACTAGACACCTAAATGGCACGATAGGTCTTAAAATTGACAACGAAATAGAGCTAAAAGTGTTAAAATCGCCAAACTAATGGACCGAACGTCTTAAAATATCAAAACTAATGGGGCTAAACACGAGGGAGAAAGGGGTCCAGAACAAACGACCCATCTGCCCTCAAGTCGTAGGATGCGCGTGTGTGCTTTTGTGCTTGGGGATGGATAAAGAGAAGAAAAGAGGCGGGCTTTGCGTAGTTTGTGACGTGGCTTATAGAGTCCAATACACGAGAGAGAGAGAGAGAGAGAGAGAGAGAGAGAGAGAGAGAGAGAGAGAGAGAGAGAGAGAGAGAGAGAGAGAGCTACATAGAGCTACATAGATACACAGACCACACAGACCTCAAGGTCCTTACTAGGCAGTCTGGCCTTACAAACTATATATGTATATATATATATATATACATATATACACCGGTACACACATATACACACATACACATACATACATACATATATATACAGTATATATACACATACTGTACAGTGCACACACATACACTTACATACATTTTAGAGAGAGAGAGAGAGAGAGAGAGAGAGAGAGAGAGAGAGACTGACTGACTGACTGACTGACTGACTGACTGACTGACTGACTGACTGACTGACTGACTGCCTGCCTGCCTGCCTGACTGACTGTTGTGGGTTGTAAATTTGTTGAACGCAACTCCAAGGAAGTGAATTCCAGAGAAAAGAAGTTCTGGGGATAAATACATTTTGATCAGTGGAAGTTCTACATTGTGGAGGAGAGAGTGAATTCATGGTCATTTCCAGCTGCCCTAGTTCTGCGGGGAAAGATGCGAAGAGGTGGTACAATTGAAGCAAGTTCCTCAGAAAATTGACCGTGAAAGTATCTATAGAGTAATGCATGGGATGCAACATATCTTTGTATGAATAATGGAGGAAGATCCTGCGTGATTACAGGGTTATTGATTAATCTAATTGCTATATTTTGAATTTTGTCAAACTGCCTTTATGCAACCACTCCATATCCATTCCACGAGGGTGAACACTGAACAGTATCCATATTCAAATTAGTCTCCTGCTAGCCCCCGCACATGACGCCAGCCGAGAACAACACTGACTGGAAGTAGTGGGAAGCGAATCCATCGGAGTAAACACACACACCAACAATTCCCAGCCCACCACCGCCACACACTCCTCCACCACCACCACCATCTCCACCACCACCACCTCTACCACCATCTCCACCACCACCTCTACCACCATCTCCACCACCACCACCTCTACCACCACCACCACTTCTACCACAATCTCCACCACCACCACCTCTACCACCATCTCCACCACCACCACCTCTACCACCACCACCTGCTACCACCATCTCCACCACCACCACCTCTACCACCATCTCCACCACCACCTCTACCACCATCTCCACCACCACCACCACCACCTCTACCACCACCACCTCTACCACCATCTCCACCACCACCACCTCCACCACCATCTCCACCACCACCACCATCACCTCTACCACCACCACCACACACTCCTCCACCACCACCACCCTCTACCACCACCACCACACACTCCTCCACCACCACCACCCTCTACCACCATCTCCACCACCACACACTCCTCCACCACCACCACCCTCTACCACCATCTCCACCACCTCTACCACCATCTCCACCACCACCTCTACCACCATCTCCACCACCACCACCTCTACCACCATCTCCACCACCTCTACCACCATCTCCACCACCACCTCTACCACCATCTCCACCACCACCACCTCTACCACCACCACCACACACTCCTCCACCACCACCACCCTCTACCACCATCTCCACCACCTCTACCACCATCTCCACCACCACCTCTACCACCATCTCCACCACCACCACCTCTACCACCACCACCTCTACCACCACCACCTCTACCACCATCTCCACCACACCACCATACTGTGCCTGCCTCCCCCGCTTGGCTTGGTTATGTAGTGGCCATCTGTATTCCTCACCCTCTCTCCCACACGCTACTGGTCCTATTCGTACAATTTAGGTGTTGAGTTTTTTTCTGGCAAACGATAGCAAAAAGTAATCGGCGTCCGACCAGGAAATTTTGCCATCGAAAAATGTATGTTGCGTGCCACTTCGACTCTAACGCACCTTGAATTTCGCTCTCTGTCGCTCATTTAACTTGGGGGGGACACACTTGTTACAGACAGCTTTGCCTTTTGTCTCCTTTATTCACATATAATAAAAATTATGAGTAGCTATAAATATCCACAGAGTACTTTGCATCTCTGAACCATTAAATCACAAATCTGAAACATCTGTTAACAAAAGTCCTAACATTGTCTCCTATATACAGCATCTATCTTGGTATCTTACCCCGGTGGCTTAGCATGTGCACCCCGCTGAATGGTGAGAACTTAGTTGAGAGTAGAAGGCACGCAATGACAGCTACCCACGGGCGCGCGGCCCCCCCCCCCCCTCCCCTTCCCTTCCCCTTCCCCTTCCCCTCACCGGACTGCAGGTGACACGCCTCTCACCGCCTCCAGCTTGAACTAACTGAACTGAACTATGCCGCCAGTCCGCCACACCATCTGTCTCTGGACTATACCGCCACACCATCTGTCTCTGGACTTTCCCTCACTGTTCATGGTCACTGTGTAGGCCAGATTTGTATATATTTTTCATATATTTTTCTATTTAGCATTTTCTTTAGCTTCCTTCCAACACCTCCGTCAAGCTTAAATATACAGTATACCCCCAAGATCCCCTCCAAGATAAATTTGTAAATTTTGGGGTAGAAAAATATTCCAACCTGGTTCCTCCTACATTACAGGCTTGCTTTCACTCGCCAGGAAAAAAATAGACACCTAAATGGCACAATGCGTGCGTCTTAAAAATTGTCAAACACATGGAGCGAAAACTCTTAAAATCTCAAAACTAATGGGATAAACACGAGGAAGAAGGGGGTCCAGAAATACAAACAAACCTCCCCCTTAACCCCTTTCACCACACTCCACGACACAAACTCTGACCATTTATAACTCCTGAAATTATTACGTAAACTTCCACTGGCACCTACCGACCGACCGACTTCGTGGATTCCGCACCATTGGAATATACACATGTAGACTATATGCCTCTTGCGGTGTTTCTTCTGGATCTCCTTTTCCCTCAAGCTTAGCCACACTAGTTTTGTGATTGAGATATATATATATATATATATATATAGAGAGAGAGAGAGAGAGAGTGTGTGTGTGTGTGTGTGAGACAGAGAGAGATAGCCAAAATGAGACAGACAGACAGATAGATAGATAGTTATACGCATAGATAGATAGATATATAGATAGATATAGGCCTAGACAGATAGATAAGATATAGATAAATAGTTATACGCAGACAGACAGACAGATAGATAGATAGATACGGACTCACCCTGGTCACCCGATCTCTGTTTACACTTGAATGACAACTTGAGAGAGAGAGATGGTGAGTAAGTGAGTGAGAGAGAGAGAGAGAGAGAGAGAAAGAGAGAGAGAGAGAGACAGAGAGAGAACAAAATATATTAATGAATAAATATATGTCCCTTTCACTCCGCAGTCAGAGATTATAACCATTACCTTCATCAGCCCAGCCTTAAACCAGAACAAACGGGCCCGGAGCTAAGGGGGGGAAAAAGGCACATAAATTTGCCCCCAAAAGTACATAAATTTCCCCCCTAAAAAAGTGTGTTTATCAGGCGTTGGTCAGCCCAGAACTCCGGGGGGTCACTTAAGGGCAGGTCATAAAGAGGTCATAACAGTAAATATCCCACCACCACTACCACCACTACCATTACTAATACTAATACTACCAGTATAACAGATGCTACGTTGAAGGGGGGGGGGGGGGGGGGAGGAGTTTACTTTTAATATATATATATAGATAGAGAGAGAGAGAGAGAGAGAGAGAGATTACTTAGGTTTTCTAGTTGCTCCCTAGACCTCTTATCAAGATTTAACAAAAATAAACAAGACCCCCTTTCCGGATATATTTGTACATTTTTCGGTAGAAAACTGTCCTGGCCGAAAGCTGATTCCTACTAAATTAAAGGCTCGTCATCGCTCGCCAGGAAGTAGTCGACACCTAATTGGCACTAAAGGTCTTAATATTGACAAAGAAATGGAGCGAAAGGCCTAAACAAAAAATGTGTTATAGTTGCAAACAAATATCATGCTAAGTGAATACAAAGGCCGTTTATCTTCCTCCCAACATAATCATTGGGCTATAATTATTGAGAGGCAATTTAGGTATAGAAATAAGGCAATAGTCCTCTTACTTTATAACGCTCTGATACGGCATCTGGAGTATGCTGTTTAATGTTGGTCTCCAGCACTCAGGAAAGATATGGAGTGACAGGAAAGAGTACAAGCTAGGGCTACAAAGCTAATTCCATAAATTAGTAGACTGAGCTATAAGGACCGGTTGAGAACTCTTGATCTCTTTCCATTGGACACACGCAGACTACGAGGTCAGCTCATTGATATCTTTAAAATACTCAATGGGCTTGACAATGTGGATTATAGCAAAATGTTTAGCCTCAATATGAATACAACACGCAACCATGGCTGGAAATTCGAACTGAAAAGATTCAGCACTAGTATTTGTGGAAACTTTTTCATATATAAGATCTGTTCTATCTGGAACAAACTTACCTCAGAAGTTATAAACCGTTCTTCAGTAGAACAATTCAAGAAGAGAGTAGATCGTATTTTTCACACTGCAATGTATGTAGTGCACTAAACAGTCTCTCTCCTTCCACTTCCAGTATTTCCCCGAAATGGACCGCAATGTCTCTGAGAAACTAACTATTCCTTGTAACTCCTTGTACCCCACCCTCTCTCCTCCACCATTGTCTCACTCAACAACAGTATTGACCAAGCCATCTTCCTCCATTGGCTACTGACTCGGGTTTTATGGGGATACATGAATGGCGAAGTAATGGGTTGGTGGGGAGGTGGGTAGGGTTGGTGGGTGGGTAGATGGGAGGTTTGTTTGGTTGGTTGGTAGGTGGGCTGGTTGGTTGGGTGGTTAGTGAGTGGTGGGTAGGTAGGTAGGTAGTTGGAGTGAGTAGAGAAGTAGATTAGCGGGATAAAGTGGTATTTGGATGGAAAACAAGAGAGAGAGAGAGAGAGAAGGTGAGTGGTGTGGTGTCTGAAATCACAGAAATCACAAAGAAATGGAGCAAGTGACAGAAAATATTTGTCAACCTTGGGCGCAGGAAAACAAATATTATATCTTTTTAGGAATTCAAAATTTCGCGAATCCGTTTCTTTTAACCCTTTGAGGATTTTGCCAGTTTATTCTGGCTATCATTATACGATGTTATACAGCTTAGGAAGGATCCATGTGAATTCAAAGTGCAAAGACTATCTCAATCAAACACTTTGACTTTCATATACCCTTCCTAATATGAATCAAATCGTTTAATAACAGCCATAAATCAGAAAAGAAATGCGTCATTGATCTTCAGAGACATAGCTGTATAAACAAGATCAGCATATGGAAATGTACCGTAAAAAACAAAATATATATACAGTATATATAGAGAGTTGGATACTCAAAATATATACGGTACAGTCGTGGTCATAATTACTTGAACACTTTATAATGGTAATAACGAAACGATGAGCATTAACTACACTCTTTGATCTATGGGTATGGAAATCCTATTGAAATTGTCCATAATAATCTTCCCATTTAAAGGTATATTGGTGGTACTAAACCCATTTAGTATAAGGACAGAAAGCTATATCAACACCAGTATACCCAATGGTTGTATATACCTTTTTCATACTCTTTTCAACCCTTTTTTTCTAGTGTAGTTAAACCCATTAACATCAGCGTTGTAATTAAAGCCGTTTATCAAAATATTTTACTAGTGTATCATAATTGTGCCCGCAAGCATTGTCCAGAATGTTTGCTCGCAACAGTTCTTTATCTCCCTCTGATCTTCATTTCTAGCGCAATATATATACCTTTTGTTGAGCGAGAACCAGATATTGCAATGACACCCCCGGCATCCCCGACGCTCCCAGCATTAAAAAATCAATAGGACCCGTCTACACGACCCTTCAGCAACTCACCCTTCATGCCCACATTGACTTATAGCCTGTGTCTCCGGAAGCCCTGATCAACTATGTAAGGGCATATAAAAAAGAAGCCCCCAGAGACCATCCCACCCATGGCCATGCAGTTGCAGGCACCAGTCCCCTCCCAGCCCAATGCACGCCCACGCCGAACCAAGGGGCGAAACGGGAAGGAGGAGGAAACCAGGACAGGTGATTGGCCAAGCCAAATTGCCAGACCTTCCACCTTATCTGTTCGGGGAAAACCCGGATCCAGGATCAGAGGATGATTACCAACGAATGTCACACGGCCTTATTGGTCAATCAGGAGCATGACGTGGTCCTGGACCGGCATATACTGTATAAGGCCAGGAGACACCCCTTGAGAAGTAGAATATGATACACTCTCCATGAGCCCCCACCCTCAACTCTCCCTGATAGATAGATAGATAGATAGCTTAGATAGATATAGATAGATTAGATAAAGATATAATACAAAAACAAGGGATAAATCATGTTCAGTACCTAAAAACATATTCACGTTTTGATAATACCTTGTCATATGCGTGCGAATTTGTCATGCCAGTGGCGCTAAAAGCAACACCAACACTGTACGTATTAATAAAAAAACAAAACTGAATATTCGTAAATACGTTCCCTATATTGGTGCTGGTTTACAGGGGCGTGAAATTATTCCCACAACAATGAATGCTACCCAAAAGCGCAAACAACCCACATATTAAGGGGAGATGGGCCGTTTGTTTGGTCTATTAATGCATTTAATCCTTTACTTCTTAGTTTCCTCGTTAGATCTCCGCCAAGCTTAGAAAAAACACCCCCTAGACCCCCCTTCAAGATAAATTTGTACATTTTTCGGTAGAAAACTGTCCCGGCCGAAGGCCGATTCCTCTTAAAATTTCAGGCTCGCTTTCGCTCGCCAGGAAAAAATAGACACCTAAATGGCACGAAAGGTCTTAAAATTGACAACGAAATGCGGCGAAAGGTGTTAAAATCGCCAAACTAATGGGCCGAACGTCTTATAATCTCAAAACAAATGGGGCTTAACACGAGGGAGAAAGGGGACCAGAAAAACAACCCACCCCATTAATTACCGCCAAATACACCGACCAGCTGTTGCCATGTAAACAACAATATATCGGGGTGTTGTGCATTTCTCAGCGTGGAGGGTTGTTTTCTGGCTATTATTAGACGATTTTATTCAGATTAGGAAGGGTATATGGAAGTCAGAGGGTTAACTGAGATAGTCTGTACCCTTATCATTCCCACCGATCCTTCCTAAACTGAATATAATTGTCTAATGATAGCCAGAATAAACTGTCAAAATGTGTCACAATCTTGAATGGGTTAATACGATAGCATTATTTGTCCATAATAGTCGAGGCAATCATTATTCAGACATTTGTAATGGTATGGCTATTATCATACTTCTATAAATTATTATATTTGCTATGATGCTTTGGTTATGGGCCAGATGTGAATAATTTTTGTAAAGTTGGCCACATAAGTTCTGTTCCTCGTTGTGATCTTATGTATGAAAGTAAAATAGTACGAATGAATTGCGAGTGTGGTTTCTTTTAATTATAATCAGCTCACGTGTGAAGCTGCAAGACCCGGGATAGAATCCCTGCCACGGCGGACATTTAGTGGGTGTGGTAGTACGTCCTAGCATGTTTCACATGCTCGCACCCAGTCAGGGGACATCCTGACGACGTATACAGACTAAACACACATAACAAAGCCACTCCAACAGCTTCCTCTCTCTCCAACACCCCCTTCTCCCCTCTCTACACTCTTCAGAAAAATAGGAAAATTATAATGTGGATACGAGGTGCCGTTGTAAAGGCTTATCCCTCAATACTTCATCTGATCTGATCTTCAATCATGTATATGATCACGGAGAGGAACAGAACTTATGTGGCCAAATGTACCTGAATATATTTGAGTGATGTTCGGTAGGTATTTTTGTTTTGTATTGGTCTTGTATTTCCGTTGATAATGGATGTACTGAATTTGGGTTATTGGTGTTGTGTGGATGTGTTGTAATGTTGCTGTTGTAGGTGGTGGTGGTGTTGATTGTGATAGTGATTGTGATGATGGTAGTGGTGGTGATTGTGATGATACTAGTGGTGGTGACATAGTCGTAGTGATGATTGTGATGGTGATTGTCATTCCCGATCCAATCAAACTACCGCTAATAATTCACGATCCAATCAAACTACGGTACTCCTAATTACTCCCGATCCGATCAAACTACTCCTAATTACTCCCGATCCGATCGAACTACCCCTAATTACTCCCGATCCAATCAAACTACCCCTAATTACTCCCGATCCAATCAAACTACCCCTAATTACTCCCGATCCAATCAAACTACCCCTAATTACTCCCGATCCGATCAAACTAACCCTAATTACTCCCGATCCAATCAAACTACCCCTAATTACTCCCGATCCGATCAAACTACCCCTAATTACTCCCGATCCAATCAAACTACCCCTAATTACTCCCGATCCAATCAAACTACCCCTAATTACTCCCGATCCGATCAAACTACCCCTAATTACTCCCGATCGTATCAAACTACCCCTAATTACTCCCGATCGTATCAAACTACCCCTAATTACTCCCGATCCAATCAAACTACCCCTAATCACTCACGATCCAATCAAACTACCCCTAATCACTCACGATCCAATCAAACTACCCCTAATCAATCATGATCTAATCAAACTATCCCTAATCACTCATGGTCTCATCAAACTACCCCTAATCCTCCCTTACGGAGAGTGGAGGGCACCCGCCTCTCAACACACTCCCTTGCCTATTCTGTCCAACTCTCTAACTCATGATTGAACGCATTTTCTCAGTTTTTCTTCTACTCAACAACCAATCTCTACTCTCTCACTCAATCTCTCATTCCCTCATCCTGACTGCTTCTCTTCTCTCTCTCTCTCTCTCTCTCTCTCTCCTGCCTCACATATCTGTGCATTTCTTCTCCCTCCCCCTATCTCTTCAATTCTCTAATTTTTCTCTCTCTTCCCCTTCTGTTCACACATCTTATTTCCATGCTCACCCCTCTCTCTCTCTCTCTCTCTCTCTCTCTTTATACATTCACACACAAGCATATAATACAGCATATAATACAGTATACATACTATAAACACGAGCATCTCTCTCTCTCTTTATACATTCACACACAAGCATATAATACAGCATATAATACAGCATAAAATACAGCATATAATACAGCATATAATACAGCATATAATACAGTATACATACTATAAACACGAGCATCTCTCTCTCTCTCTCTCTTCCTACGTCTCTTGCAAACTTACCATTCATTATCTTTTTCCCCACTCCCCATTTACTACCATTTTACCCTTCCCTTACAGCCATTCTCAACCCCGTTAAGGGGAGATGGGTACTTTTTCTGGTCCCCCCCCCCCCCTTTCTCATGTGTATCCCCATTATTTTTCAGATTTTAAGACGTTCGCCATATTAGTTTGTCGATATTAAAACCTTTCGTCTCATTTCTATATCATTATCAAGACCTTTCGTACCATTTAGGTGTCGAATTTTTTTCCTGGAGAGCGATAGCGAGTCTGTAGTTTTAAGAGAAACCGGCCTTCGGCAGGGAAATTTTTCTATCGAAAATTGTACAAATTTATCTTGAAGGGGGGTCTAGAGAGATTTTTGTTTTAAGTTTGATGGAGCTCGAGGGAGGAAACTAAACATATATGAAATGGGATGAAAGGTCTTAAAATTGACAAACTAATGGGAAGATCATCTTAAGATCTCAAAACTAATGGGGATAAACATGAGGGAGAAGGGGGTCCAAACAAGTACATACCTCCCCTTGAAGACATAAGAAGAATTAAAGAAGTTGAGTTTGGCAGCCTTAATATTTCGCATTTAAAACTCGAATCATTTATAGCTCCAAGGAATAATACATTATATAGAAAGGATCTATTATTGCAATTTGTATAGTTGTATTAATTGCAGTAATAAATACGTACTATATAATGCAATGTAAATGTTTGGAGTTTTAAATGCGAACTAGTAAGACTGCCAAACTCAACTTTCTCTTATTCTTCTTATGCCTTACATGGGTTGTTGGTACAAGGCTTAATGCGAGAGGTCTGAAAAAGGGAGAGCTGAAAAAATAACTTGGCGAAAGGTCTTAAAATCTCCAAACTAAGAACGTACTAAAATATATATACCAATGGGGCTAAACATGAGGGGATAGGAAGTCCAGGAAAAAAAAGACTAAAGACGTCCCCTTCAACGTATGTTCTTTGCAGCCTTTTGCCAGAGGGTCGTTTTTCGTGTGGCCCTATTTGCATACTTGTTATATAGTCCTCTTCTTCACTAGCTCTGTTCTGTTGGGAAGGAAGGGGGGGGGGGGGGGGCTGATTTAGGGTTCCTGCAGTCTCTATAACATACATACACATACATACACATACATATAATGAAAGGGACGTCACCGTTACTGAATGGGCTAGACATACACAAGGTCAGCCAAGCGATTTCCATAGAGCTGAGGCCGCTTTTCTACAGAGCTCTCAACGTGTGGGAGGAGAGGAGTTCAACTAAATGGCTGGCTTTCAAATGCTCATATCCCCCCCATCAGTTTGAGCGAAAAGTCTTGGCTTCTCTTCACAAAGGAACGATGATGATTTCGTAGTTGAGCCAATAAATAGCCATAAGATCAGTACAGTACCTTCAATCCTGTTTGTTTACTTTCTTGCCGATCTATCCCCTCCTCCTCCTCCACCGCTTTCTTCT
The DNA here is from genome assembly GCA_032716605.1 of Paralithodes platypus. Classification (NCBI taxonomy): domain Eukaryota; kingdom Metazoa; phylum Arthropoda; class Malacostraca; order Decapoda; family Lithodidae; genus Paralithodes; species Paralithodes platypus. The sequence continues at coordinate 33,528,597 of CM064549.1, read as the reverse complement.
TCCTCCTCCTCCTTCTAGATCTCTCCCCTCCTTCCCATTGACCTTCACCTCCTCCTCCTCCTCCACCGCTTTCTTCTTCCTCCTCCTCCTTCTAGATCTCTCCCCTACTTCCCATTGACCTTCACCTCCTCCTCCTCCTCCTCTTCTATCTTTCCCCTACTTCTCCTCCTGCTAGATCTCTCCCTTCCTCTTCCTTCTCCTTGATCTCTCCCTTCCTCTGCCTCCTTCACCTTCTCCTCTATCTCCCTCCTTTTCCGCCTTCTCCTCCTCAATCTCCCTCCTCTTCCTCCTTCTCCTCCTCCTCTTCCGCTACTACGTGTCAGAAGGAGACATGGTCTGAAGTATATTATGCTCTCTCTCTCTCTCTCTCTCTCTCTCTCAACCAGCACTAGAGAGAGAGGAACCGAAGCCTTTGTGATGCACCCGACAAAAATGAACCCATGACCGTTATCTTTATTTAAAAGACCGTTTTCTTTATTTCTTTTAGTAGGCCTATATTATATCTTACATATATAAGAGTGTACATAGGAGTATATATATAAGAGTGTACATAGGAGTATATATAAATAAAGTTTGTAATTTAAATAATGTGGCTTATTTTGTTTAGGTTGGGGAAATCTACTTAGGATTAGTAGCCTACACTCGCGCGTCGGTGACCAAGATATATTTGCATTTTAGGAGAAACCGGCCGTGCAAATTCAGTTTGAAGGGAAAATCTGGGGGGACATTTTGAAAGGATTTAGAGGGAGATAGACACAAATCCAGAGGGAATGAGATAAATCCAGTTAAAGTTAGATAAAGCCAGTTATAAGTGAGACTGATAAAGGTAGAACAATCTTAGCATGTAACCAAGTATTATAGGTACAGTTAAGGGGATAGTGGATATTTGTTTTGGTCTATTGTGTTATATATTGATATATTTTTCCATTATTTTTCGCTAGACCTACATCAAGCTTTAAAAAAAACAAAAAACAAAAAAAAACAAGATAAATTTATACATTTTTCGATAGAAAAGTGTCCCGGCCGAGGGCCGATTCCTCTTGAAATTACAGGCTCGCTATCGCTCGCCAGGAAAAAATCGACACCTAAATGGCACGAAAAATCTTAATAGTGACAACGGAATGGGGCGAAAGACCTTAACATCGCTAAACTACATGAGCCGAACGTCATACAATCAGAAAACTAATGGGGCTAAACATGAGGAAGAAGGAGGACCAGAAAAACTCGGCCCCTCTCCCACCTTAGAGGTCCTGTAGCGGGTAACGGAGAGAGAAGAGAGAGAGAGAGGGAGAGATTGCATAATTATAACCAAGTGTGATAGGTAGTGATACAGTCAGAGGTCTTGTAGCGCGTGACAGGCCCTTGTGAGGAAACAAACGAGGCAGTGCACTATCAGAGCCAGGGGGGGGGGAACAGTTGGGGCTTCACATTTAACAGAGTGCCTGCCTTGTTGTCTAGATCAAGATACCTGGAGGAGAGAGAGTGAGTGTGGGAGAGGGACAGATTGCACAAACCTTGCAAGCCTTACTAGGCAATCCGAGCTCAACCCTTTCACTGCGGTCGATATACGTATATGTCCTATGTGAAAAAAGAAAAACAAATCAATACTGCGGGCGACAGACTCATACGTTTTGATATAAAGGCCGAGTTGGAAGCGCCGAGCCGCTCGGATTGTTACCAGATGCTTCCAAAAGCTTCTAAGCTCCCCTCCCATACTTATATCAGTCTGCTCCAAGCATCGGTTGTGAGAGGGTCGGTGTCCAAATAAGAGGTATTTTAGAAGCAGAAATTCATAGAAAATAGTGCCATTTCTACATGTATTTGTAGCTATAAACTAGGTACAAATGTGAGATTCATTTCATGTTGTAGGCCATAGCTCATACAGTCTTCTAAACACAAAACTTGATAATGTAGCAGTTTATTTAATCGAGTTACCGTGAGTGCAAAAATATGAAAGAGGGAGACAGAGTGAGATGACACTATGCTTGTTGCTTGATATAAACAGGAAGTAATCTCAAGGTATAAACAGGAAGTAATCTCAAGGTATAAACAGGAAGTAAGATCAAGGTATAAACCGGAAGTAAGATCAAGTTATAAACAGGAAGTAAGATCAAGTTATAAACAGGAAGTAAGATCAAGGTATAAACAGGAAGTAAGATCAAGTTATAAACAGGAAGTAAGATCAAGGTATAAACAGGAAGTAAGATCATGGTATAAACAGGAAGTAATATCAAGTTATAAACAGGAAGTAAGATCAAGGTATAAACAGGAAGTAAGATCAAGGTATAAACAGGAAGTAAGATCAAGGTATAAACAGGAAGTAAGATCAAGTTATAAACAGGAAGTAAGATCAAGGTATAAACAGGAAGTAAGATCAAAATATAAACAGGAAGTATGACTTTTATAGGGAGACTCAAACTGCTCTTTCCAATGGGTTTCATTCGAATTCGCTCAGGGGAACAGATAATGTGGTAAAGAACTAGTTTTAGAAGCAGTCAACTGTATAAATTATATACGACAGAGACTTTACCTATTTATTTTACACCAATGTCCTAATTTAAGTTCACTCTCACCAGTTTGATCACCCTTTCTCTTCCACACACTTCCAGATACTAACCACATGCCATCCAAGCTATGACCTAATCACCTCAGAATCAATCTATGTAAATAAACAAAGGCCCAGCCTGAACAACACGGCCACATCGTTTTTCACTCAGTAACTATCCTTCCCGTTTCTTTTCGTACTCTATTGTATACTCTTAATATTTGTAAGTTTGCTTAATGCAGGTTCTCTATGTACTCTTTTTTTATTAGTATTAGCTCTTAATGGTTCATATTCATTTGAACCTTACTGTTTTGAATTTAGAACCCATAGGTAATAAATTGTCATCTTATACTGTATATATTTGGAGAGTGAGAGAGAGAGTGTGTGTGTGTGTGTGTGTGTGTGTGTGAGTGAGTGAGTGAACGAACGAACGTGTGAGTGTATGTGTTTGTCTTGACGTACCCTTCTTAGTACGTGTCTCTTGGCCTTCATTACCGAGTCTTGCTGGGCAGGAAGTGGATGGTGTTGTTGTTGCTGTGTATACATTGTTGTTTATAATGTGTTGTTGTTGTCGTTGTTGTATACTATATAATGTGTTGTTTATAATGTGTTGTTGTTGGTGGTGATGATGTGATGTTGTGAATAATGTGTTGTTGTTGTTGTTGTTCTTCAAATTATGATGTTGTTTATATTTATAATATGTTGTTTATAATGTGTTGTTGTTGGTGGTGGTGATGATGTGGTGTTGTTGTTCATATGTTGTTATTGTTTATAATTTGGTGGCGGTTATGATTTGGTGTTGTTCATATTGTGTTGTTGCCTATGATGTGGTGTTGTTGTTGTGTATAAAGTGTTGTTGCTGTTGTTGTTCTGTATAAAGTGTTGCTGTTGTTGTTGTTCATATCGTATTGTTGTTGTTTATTATGTGGTGTTGTTGATGTTGTTTGCCACTCACGTGATGAGGTCATAGGACACTTATCTTCTGATCTATCAACTATTTCCGACTGGGGCAGAGAGAATACTTTCCATAGGATTTCTCCATCTATCTACACATCATAATCTTCCACATGACTACCCCTTACTCGTCAACAGCATACAAACCAACTCTTCATCTTCTCTCAATATTCTTGGTGTATCTTTTTCTTCTGGCCTTTCTTGGAATGATCATGTTACCAATCTTGCTGCATCCCAAAAGTTAGGTGTGCTCAACCATCTCCATGGGTTCTTCACCCCCGCACAGTTTCTTGCGCTGTACAAGGGGGTACTGTGCACCCATATATTGAGTATTGTTTACATGTGTGGGGAGGTTCAAGCCATACTGTATTTCTCAAAAGGGTAGAATCAAAAGCATTTTATCTCATCAATTCACCTTTTCTTACTAATTTCCTACAATCTCTATTTCCACGCCGCAATGTTGCATCTCTCTCACTCTTCTACTGCTATTACAATAATCAATGTTCTTCAGAGCTTTCTCAGTGTATACCTCCCTTACAGAGAGTAAGGGGACCCGACTTTCAACACATTCCCACCTTTATTCTGTCCAACTCTCTAATCCAAGAATGAACTGATTTTCTCAACATGGCCATAGAAAGCAAGGTAAGATAGCAAGATGGTGGCCACTGTGTCTCTATAGAAGTTGGAGCAGTAAGGTAAACAAAAGGGGGGAGGGGGTAAGGCAGCAAGATGGCGGCCACTGTGTTTCTATATAAGTTGGATCAGTAAAGTAAGGCAGCAAGATGGCGGCCACTGTGTCTCTATATAAGTTGGAGCAGTGGACGCCTTACAAACGGTCCCTTCCCTATACATCTTCCTTAGTGAGTTTGAACCAATATACCCAGACGTTTGGTACCCGGGACAAGACGGATATTGAATTACCGACCCGGGTTATTGAACGATAATGCTAACTAGGTGAAAAAAACACCCAATAACGTTATATATATATATATATATATATATATATATATATATATATATATATACCGGTATATATATATATATATTAGTAAAGCCAGGTAATAAATTTTCTTTGATGCACACGAGGTTGTTGTAGTTGTTGTTTTCCCCCAAGCTGCCTGGCCGAACAGCCCCAAGGCCCCGAGCAAGGCCAAGGCCATAACCGAGCGCTCCCCCAGACCCCCCCCCCCCCCCCCCCCCGCTGACCACAATAAAGCCTGGGTGACCGAAGCCACTCCATGGCGGGGAGCTGAGGAGGGTGCGGAAACGCCCGGGAAACCAAAGCCCCACCCAGGGCCCTGTGCCCCTCAGCAATTATGAAGAGAAAGTTGAGGGGCAAAGGAAAGATGTGATGCACACAAGGTTAAAAGATATAGCAGTTTCAGCGTTAGAGATTTTATTGTTCAGCTTTCCAGAGATCTGACAATTTTGCGTTGATGGGCAGTAAGGAGGTACAGTAGATTGGCAAAATTCATGATGAAATGGATGCAGGATACAGGTACATGGTGAACAGTAGATACGACGTTTCGCTATTCATATAGCATTTTCAAGTAATGAATGGTAACGAGAATAATATGAGTTTATATAGGAGCTGGGAAGGTTGAGGTGGCCAACTTCGCCAGTTGTCTGCTCTGTTTTTTAGGATCATGATGTATACCTGAGGATGGCTACTTGTTGATAGCCGAAAATTTGTATACTAAAGATTGCCTTGTTTGGAGTACTGTCCCTATTTTTCCTGCTGTTGTGGAAATTGCGGTGTCCCAGATCACCCACAGATGTTTTACTCACTATACATATATATATATATATATATATTAAACCAATTTGATTCAACTTAACTTATGGTCATCACTGTCATATATATATATATATATATATATATATTCCGCCCTCAGCACACAACTGACAACACCAACCAATCACAGCCACCCACAGCCAACAACCAACCGCCGATAAGATTTAGTGCCCGTCTCGCGAATAGACTGCCTTCCACCAATGAACAGCCACCCCACACCCAGTAGCTCCGCCCACCTACCTATTCTTGATCCTCGAATTTTGTATAAATATGTTGCTTTGTCCTTATTCTAATCGGTCGGATTCTAATCATTACCTGCCCATTCCCTGAAGATGCAAGATGTTTACTTGTGAAACGTTGGATCCACCATGAATTTTGCTAACCTGTTGTACCTCATCTCTGAACCCCAGAGGAAAATTGTTAGAACTATTGAAAGCTGTAACAATAAAATACTGAATGCTGAAACTGCTGTTGCCTTTAACCTCGTCTGTTTAAAAGAGAATCTATTACCTGGCTATAGATATATATATATATATATATATATATATATATATATATATATATATATATATATATATATATATGACAGTGATGACCATAAGTTAAGTTGAATCAAATTGGTTTAATATGGTCCAGAATAGGATGAGAAGGACGTCACCGGTACTGAAAGAGTTAAGGGGAGATGGGTCGTTTTTCTGAATATCTTTCTCCCTCGTGCTAATCCCCATTAGTTTTGAAAATGTAAGACGTTCGGCCCATTAGTTTGGCAATTTTAACACCTTTAGCTCCATTTCGTTATCAATTTTAAGACCTATCGTGCCATTTAGGTGTCGATTTTTTCCAGGCGAGCGATAGCGAGCCTGTAATAATAAGATGAACCTGCCTTAGGCCGGAAAAAAAATTGACAAAAAATTTACAAATTTATCTTGAGGGGAGTCTAGATTTTTTGTTTTCTAAGTTTGAGGGAGGTCTAGCGATGAAACTAAGAAATATGAATACATTAATTAATAGACCAATTAAAAAGCCACTAGCCCCTTAAATGCAATGGGTTATATATTGTACACACGAATTATACAGTGCATGCAGTCCCCCCCCCCCCTACACACACACACACACACACACACACGTTTGTATATATGCAGTGTGTAGTAGCCGACAATATACATATATATTTATGTATGACTGGAGTTCTAGGGCCAGACAGTCATTTCACAAACCAACGATATACAATTCACTAATACATCCACCGACGATATACAGTTCACTTATACAACCACCAACGATACACAATTTACTTATACATCCATCAACGATACACAATTCACTTATACATCCACCAACGATATACAATTTTCACTTATACATCCCTCAACGATATATAATTCACTTATACATCCACCAGCGATATACAGTTCACTTATACAACCACCAACGATATACAATTAATTTATACTGAGTAAGTTATATTGAAGTTATACATCCACTACCCTTGCGTCTGTCTCCTCTTTCATAACATGCAAACAGCTTGAGTATACTGTATGTACTCTCTCTCTCTCTCTCTCTCTCTCTCTCTCTCTCTCATACATCACAACAACATCCAATATCTTACTCTTCACCCTAAAAAAAAATAGAAAGAAAAACACTACTGTCTCTCTCTCTCTCTCTCATACATCACAACAATATCCAATATCTTACTCTTCACCCTAAAAAAAATAGAAAGAAAAAACACTACTCTCTCTCTCTCTCTCTCTCTCTCTCTCTCTCTCTTTCAGATTTAGAGGAACTAGTGTTTACAGAAAATTATGATGTGATTGGCATAACAGAATCTTGGCTCAATACACAAGATAGAGACTTTTTAGCAGAGTATTCACTTCCCGGTTATGTAATGTTTGAGAACAGCCGAATAAATAAAAATGGAGGTGGCGTTTTATTTTATATCAAAGAAAGTCTTAACCCGACCCTCGTGTCCAAACCTCAAATTGTGAACGTCGACACATCTTTTGTGCTAATAAAGAATAATAAAGGTACAAAAATAATACTTGCGTTAATATACAGACCTCCAGCTCAATCAGTGCAAACTGACCGAGAAATTTACGAACAAATTGCAGATGTAAGTAACTCACAAGATACCGTAATTTTTGGCGACTTTAATTTACCTGTGACCAAGTGGGGCGATACTCTTACTTCACACTCCGGACATGACTTGTATACGAACTTGCAAGAGAGTTCGCTTTAATCAATTTGTTCGAATGCCGACCCGTGGTAATAACGTTCTTGACATTGGTACTTGCAACAAAAGAAGAATTGATAGAGAATTTGAATGTTGGTGATGAATTCAGTAACAGCGACCATCGTACGATAACTTTCACTTTAAAGTTTACTAGTAACGAACCAAATAGTAGCATCGAAAAAGTCCCTAATTTCAAGAAAGCAAACTTCCATAAACTTAGAGCTATGTTTAAAGAAACTGACTGGAGCTTTTTAATTAACAATAACGACATAAATACATCTTGGAAGTTATTCGAAACCACTTACCTAAAAGCAGTGCAAGACTGCATACCATCGAAAATACGGCGTCCAGGCCATAATAATAAGCCCAAATGGTGGAATAAAGATATTTCAAACTGCCTGCTTGCTAAAAAATGTGCTAATGATAGATTAAAATCCTCACAAAATGACGAAGAACGGGTGAAATTTGTAGAGCTCCGACGCAAAGCCAAAAAGTTAATTAAGCAAAGTAAAAAGACCTTAGAGTTACATATTGCGAATCAAAGTAAAACAAACCCGAAAGAATTCTATAGTTATATCAGAAAGAAAAAAGTAGTTACTTCAACTGTTGGACCGTTAGTCGATGAAAAGGAGAATACACCAAAGACGAAGTACAAATGAGTAATGCCCTCAATACCTTCTTTGCATCAGTTTTTTACAACAGAAGACCTCAGTGATATCCCTACACCATCGCCGATTCAGATTGATAATTCAGATGTTCTAAGCAATATCACCGTTACAGAGAGAGAAGTATTGAATTGTTTAGATAAACTCAAGGTAAATAAAACGCCAGGACCTGATACAATCTCGCCTAGAGTTCTAAAGGAAGCTAAGAATGAGCTCTCCAAACCACTGACATTACTATTCAATAAATCCTTGCAGTCTGGAACTATGCCTGATCAGTGGAAGCTAGCCAACGTAACACCGATATTCAAAAAAGGCAGCAAATCCCTACCCAGTAACTATCGTCCAATTAGCTTAACCTCAGTTGTATGTAAAATGCTAGAAACGGTCATACGAGACAGACTCGTAAATCACTTGGAGGAAAATAACATACTTAAAGATACTCAACACGGCTTTCGTAAAAAACGTTCCTGTTTAACAAACCTCTTAGACTTCTTCCACGATATCCTCAACCTCTACGATGAGAGTAAAGCTGTAGATATTATATACCTTGATTTTCAAAAGGCCTTTTGACAAAGTTCCCCACAAACGTTTACTGCTAAAACTAAAGCGCATGGAATACAAGACGGTGTGTTGAAATGGATAGAAAATTGGCTCAGCAACAGAAAGCAAAGGGTAGTCATAAACGGTAAGGCATCTAAATGGACCAATGTAAGTAGCGGGGTACCCCAGGGATCGGTACTAGGACCAATTCTCTTTCTAATTTACATCAACGACATAGATGAGGGTCTCACCTGCACAATCTCAAAATTTACTGACGATACAAAAATTGCAAATAGCGTACTCTCAAAAGAACAAGTTGACGATATGCAACACAATCTAGATAAATTGTCATGTTGGGCCCAAATTTGGCAAATGAGTTTCAATGCGGATAAATGTAAAGTACTACTTGTCGGATACCTAAATGAGAAAGCAAACTATTCGATGAATGGCACTCAGCTTAAGAATGTAAACAGAGAAACTGATCTGGGAGTAACAATATCGAGTAACCTAAAACCGAGTCAACAATGTTCAGAAGTTGTTAAGAAGGCAAACAAAATAATTGGCTTTATAGGCAGGTCATTTGAGCATAAATCCAAAGAAGTTATCCTAACCCTTTACAATTCCTTAGTGCGCCCTCTTCTGGAATACTGCGTTCAATCCTGGTGCCCTTATTACCAAAAAGATATAAACAAGCTAGAACGAGTTCAACGTAGAGTTACCAAAATGATACCTAGCCTAAAGAACAAACCATACGAAGAGCGTCTTAGAGAATTAAATCTATTTCCTTTAACCCAGCGCAGATTAAGAGGCGACTTAATTCAAGTGTTCAAAATCATCAAAGGCATCGACAATATGAACTGTAGTAAGTACTTCACTATCGACCAATCTAATTACACACGGGAAACGGTTGCAAAATTATTGGTAAATCTTTTAACTCGCACGAATCTAAGAATTTCTTCTTCAATCGAGTTGTCAACTTGTGGAATGGGCTTCCCCGAGACGTTATAGACTGCAGCACCGTTGATTCATTTAAATTTCGCCTAGACAAATATCTCGCATCAAACCCGCGACTGACTGCGTTTGTAAATGAATAACTTTATCCTCCCCTCAGTTACTAACCCATATGTCCCCTACTAACTTCCTAGTCCTGCCACGTTAGTGGCAGGGCAGTAGTTCCCTTTCCAATGTTCCCTTACCCACTCTAAACCACTGTTTGGACACTTGATCCTCAGTGTTTTGGAGGACAAGCAACCTAGAAGGGTCACTAGATCTGTTGTTGCTTGATTTCCTTTGTACTCCTTTGTACTCCTTTGTACTCTCTCATACATCACAACAATATCCAATATCTTACTCTTCACCCTAAAAAAAAATAGAAAGAAAAACACTACTGTCTCTCTCTCTCTCTCTCTCTCTCTCTCTCTCTCTCTCTCTCTCTCTCTCATACATCACAACAATATCCAATATCTTACTCTTCACCCTAAAAAAAAATAGAAAGAAAAACACTACTGTCTCTCTCTCTCTCTCTCTCTCTCTCTCATACATCACAACAATATCCAATATCTTACTCTTCACCCTAAAAAAAAATAGAAAGAAAAACACTACTGTCTCTCTCTCTCTCTCTCTCTCTCTCTCTCTCTCTCATACATCACAACAATATCCAATATCTTACTCTTCACCCTAAAAAAAAATAGAAAGAAAAACACTACTGTCTCTCTCTCTCTCTCTCTCTCTCTCATACATCACAACAATATCCAATATCTTACTCTTCACCCTAAAAAAAATAGAAAGAAAAACACTACTGTCTCTCTCTCTCTCTCTCTCTCTCTCTCTCTCTCTCTCTCTCTCTCATACATCACAACAATATCCAATATCTTACTCTTCACCCTAAAAAAAAATAGAAAGAAAAACACTACTGTCTCTCTCTCTCTCTCTCTCTCTCTCTCATACATCACAACAATATCCAATATCTTACTCTTCACCCTAAAAAAAAATAGAAAGAAAAACACTACTGTCTCTCTCTCTCTCTCTCTCTCTCTCTCTCTCTCTCTCTCTCTCTCTCTCTCTCTCTCTCTCATACATCACAACAATATCCAATATCTTACTCTTCACCCTAAAAAAAAATAGAAAGAAAAACACTACTGTCTCTCTCTCTCTCTCTCTCTCTCTCTCTCTCTCTCTCTCATACATCACAACAATATCCAATATCTTACTCTTCACCCTAAAAAAAAATAGAAAGAAAAACACTCCTGGTCTTCTCTCTCTCTCTCTCTCTCTCTCTCTCTCTCTCTCTCTCTTCTCATACATCACAACAATATCCATATCTTACTCTTCACGCCTAAAAAAAAATAGAAAGAAAAACAAAACTGTCTCTCTCTCTCCAAACTCTCTCTCTCCTCTCTCTCTCCCAATATCCATATCTCCTCTCTTCACCCTCTCCCTCGTCTCTCTCTCTTTCTCTTTCTCTCTCTCTCTCTCTCATACATCACACCAATATCCAATATCTTACTCTTCACCCTAAAAAAAAAAAATAGAAAGAAAAAAAAAACTCTCTCTCTCTCCTCTCTCTCTCCTCTCTCTCTCTCATACATCACAAACCAATATCCAAATCTCTACTCTTCACCCTAACAAAAATACTGTCTCTCTCCCTCTCTCTTCTCTCTCTCTCTCTCATACATCACAACAATATCCAATATCTTACTCTTCACCCTACAAAAAAAATAGAAAGAAAAACACTACTGTCTCT
>CM064549.1:33449492-33517025 GCA_032716605.1 Paralithodes platypus | reverse complement strand
GTGTAGTTTTGTCTGGTCCCCCTTCTTCCTCATGTTTTAGATCCCGCATTAGTTATCAGAGTTTAAAGAAGTTTGCGCGTGTCCGCCCCAGTAAGTTTGTCCGATTTCAAAACCTTTCGTCCCAATTTCATACAGATGCAATATCAAGATCTTTACGTGCCATTTAGGTTGTCGATTTTTATTCTGCCTGGCGTCATTTGTAGCGATTTAGACGAGCCTGTATGCTAATTTTAAGAGCAAACCCCCGCGGCCTTCGGTGCCGATAATGATTTTTCTAATCGCGTCGAAAAGTGCCTTTAAACATTTATCTTGAAGGGGATCTAGTGGAAGTGAGTTTTTTTAAGCTGGATGATAGGCCTAGCGAGGAAAACTAAAAAATAAATGAAGATATACCGTAGAATTGAGAACCCACCCCCCTCCAAAAAAAAAAAACACTGTCCCCTTAAGATTTTTTTTTTTTTTTTTTTTTTTTAAAGCTTATAACCTACTTCCAGGACTGAAAAGGGTAAATACGATTTCATTAAAGCCTCTGAATAACATAGGTCCTTCTTAAACTGCATATATCTATCTATCTATTGCCCACCCACTCTTATATACAGTAGTATGCGTAGGCTTCGTGCTGATGTAAAGAGAGTTATGCTGATGAGTCTTTAGTGCTATTAGAACTACCATCAGGCCATTCTCTACATAACATGAGCCGGATATCACCTCGGGGCTCAGGAAATTAACCAGTCTCGTATTTTAAACGCATGGGGGTTAGTGGGCTGGCTACATCATGCCTTAAATCATATATATATATATATATATATATATATATATATATATATATATATATATATATATATATATATATATATATATATATATTAATTGCTCTTCGACTTTGCTCTTTCTTTCCTCCTTACCTTCTCTCTAACTCTTTAGAAACTTCTCACCTCCCCAACCTGTCTATCCGCCCTTAACAATAAAATACCTTTACGCCTCCCCCTCCCCCTCCCCCTCCCCCTCCCCCTCCCCCTCCCCCTCCCCCTCTCGCCCCCTCCCCCCCTATCCTCTCCCTCTCTCCGCTCTCTCTCTCTCCCTCTCTCTCTCTCTCTCTCTCTCTCTCTCTCTCTCTTGTGTGCTTGTGCCTTGGAACACGAAGCCCTCTTGTTAGCCATTAGCAGACTGAGTGATGATGGACGAGATGGGAGCAAAATTTGAGACTGATTGTGTCGTGTGAGAGAGAGAGAGAGAGTGAGGAATGAGGTAAGAAGGGTGGTGGGGGCTGAGTTGTGAGACGGAGAGGGGGGTGGGGGGTTAGGGGGTGTTAGACGGAGAGAGAGAGGGGGGGGGTGAGACGGAGAGAGAGAGGGGGGAGAGAGAGAGAGAGGAGGGGGAGAGAGAGAGAGAGAGAGAGAGTGAGCGTGTTGACAGGACTAAACGGCTGACTCCACACCAAACAATCTACGCAGCAACACTTCAGCCATGCAATGTACAACAGGGTTCATTAGTTCGCCTACTTAAGTAGTTTGGCGATTTTAAGACCTTTAGCCCCATTTCTTTGTCAATATGGCAAAATATGGCTAAATGGCACCTGTCGTGCCATGTAGGTATCGATTTTGTTCCTGGCGAGCGATAGCGAGTTTGTAATTTAGAAGGAACCTGCCTTAGGCCGGGTCAAATTTATCTGGAAGGGTGATTTTGTGGATGTTTTTCTTAAACTTGATGGAGGTATAGGGAGGAAACTAAATGTATAATAAATAATTACTTAAATCGACCAATAAATAAACCCTATCCCTTTAAGCATCACTGTGAATAATAAAACGTGTAAAATGGGTACGAAGAGGGTCTATATATAATAAGCATTGGGTATATTAATTATATTTATACCTTACGATAATTATATCCTTATACTTTATGGGTTTATTACTACCCATATACCGTTGAATGGCTAGGTAGTAGTAGTAGTAGTAGTAGTAGTAGTAGTAGTAGTAGTAGTCGTAGTCGTAGTCGTAGTAATAGTAGTCGTAGTATTAGTAGTAGTAGTAGGCTAGTAGTCGTTGTAGTCGTTCCCTAGGCTGCCTGGCCGAACAGCACCGAGCTCCGAGCACCCGTGACCGGGGTTTCCCACAAAGTTCTCAAGGAACGTATGTTGTAAGTGGTTGTGTGTTATGCAGTCTTCCATGTGCTGTGTTGTGTTACAACCCGGATAGGACAGGTGTCCAGCCTCTTCAGATATTTGGTAGGAAGATGGAGCGCTCTACCTTGACTCTGTAAAGGGACGTTATTTTATTCATTTATATATTTGTTTGTATTATTGCCAGTATATAAATTGGTTTTAGTTTGCTCCCTAGACCTCTGTCAAGGTTTAACAAAAAATAAATTACAGGTTGACTATCGCTCGCCAGGAAAATATCGACACCTAAATAGCACGAAAGGCCTTGATAGGCCTATTACTAAAGAAATGTGAGTCTTAAAATTAGAAAACTAATGGGGCTAAACAAGATGGAGAAGGGGGTTCAGAGAAAAACAAATACTTCAGATACTGTCAGAACTACGACTTTTTTACTGTAGGCCTATTCTGGTTAACAGTAGGCGATTTGTTAGGGGATCACGTCGGCGTCCGACAATAGATAGATAGATTGATTTAACCCTTTCTGCACCGGCGACGTATTATTAATTGGATTTCAGTTACATTTAGACGATTGTATGAAGCTTAGGAAGGATATGTTACCTAAAAGGTTTATTCGAGTTAATCTGTAGGCCTAGCGTTTTTCTGGGTTGACGTCCTTCCTAAGCTGAATAAAATAGTCTAATTGTCAGAATACAATGAAAAGGACGTCGCCGGTACTGAATGGGTTTGTAACTACATTACATGATAACGTTAGATCATTAAGTTAACCATCTGATCCTCATACATTATAAATACTCTAGCAGTTGTTTAGAAGGGTGGTTCGGACGTGTCCGAACCATCACCACTCTCAACTGTCCGAATGATGATGGGCTGGTCTATCAGAATGAGAGTTGAGCGATCTCTGCCATACCCATAGCTTACTCTGACTGTTCCTTTTACTTATATATTTTCTGGATCTCAAGTGACGGCGTCTTTTCCGTGGATTGACCTCTCTACTGCCAACCCTGGCAGATTGGGAGCCAAAGCGTCACATTTTTCCTTTGTCCCTCAACTTTCCCTTCATAATTGCTGAGGGGCACAGGGCCTTGGGTGGGGCTTTTGTTTCCCGGGCGTTTCCGCACCCTCCTCAGCTCCCCGCCCTTGGGTGGCTTCGGTCACCTGGGCATTATTAGTGGTAAGCAGAGAGGGTTCTGTGGGGATGCTCGGTTATGGCCTTGGCCTTGCTCGACCTTGGGGCTGCTCGGCTAGACAGCCTGAGGAACAGCAACAATAACTGTCTGAATGATCCCGAATCTATATAGTTAATGATGGGTACGCTCAACGTTCACACAAGTGACTTTAGCATTTGTTATTTATGGCAATATCTTCGGCATACAACATAGTTTCACCATAATCATGCATATTTCGCTGGTTGACATAGTCATGGAGGTAGAGCTTACGATATCAAGTGAAAATATTACATAGGAAGTGCAAAAAAACATAAAATCGGACCTGTATGAAAAAGTGTAGCTGATGTAGGAACCAAATTCCGCGTGATGAAAGTAGACAAACTCTCGCAGTTTCACGCAAAATGTCAGGGCCTTAGGTCCCATACGTTTCTCAGGAAATGCACTGTCCGAACCATCACCGCTCTCCCCTATAACACTCATGTCGCTGTTTCGAGCATGAAGCACAGACGCTGGTATAAACGTAACCATAGCAACCACCAAGTTTGTTTATGTAGTGCGAAAGCGCTATTGATGTCGTTCAGTAAAGGTGCGGTTACACATGCCCAAATTTTTGCCACCCAAGCAACTTTTGTCACCGCTACGGGAAACTCGTGCATGTGTAACCGCGCCTTTAGCCCCCTTAATCGCACTACGAATACTATATGTATAGTGATAAAACTACTCCCGCTGTATTTATATATGTCCACTGTTGTGTCAGCTTAGCTTCTATTATATTTATTCATTTTGTCTAACTATTTATCCTGATACCTAATAAAAGTCCATGTAGTATTCATTCAATAACTAAACGTAATGTCACATCATGGCCTTCAGAATACATTATTCTCTCCCTCTTCCTAATCCTGCCACGGACATTAGTTCCAGGGCAGTAGTTCCCTTTCCAATGTTCCCTTACCCACTCTAAACCACTGTTTGGACACTTGATCCTCAGTGTTTTGGAGGACAAGCAGTCTAGAAGTCACTAGATCTGTTGTTGCTTGATTTCCTTTGTACTCGCCGTTCCTTCGCGATCCATTCCTGTGAGCTTGCGGTGATGCCATGAGTCGCCGGACTGTTATGCTCGTCAGCTATATTAAACAGATATGAGCTATGTATAAGTTATATTCTACGAGCTATGTATAAGTTATATTCTACAGATGTGAGCTATTTCTAAGTTATATTCTTTAGAGATACATTTGTTAACGATATTAGGCATCTTCTACCTAACATTCGAGCGACTTTTGAAGGATAACTCTAGCGACACTCGTAACATATGTCAACACTGAACTCTCGTCTTCCCTCCCCTCCCCTCCTCTGTCCTCTGTCTCCACTCTCGTGACTCCAGTAAGTGCAGACAACAAGCAGTGACACTGACTCACATTCCTTCAAATTCAAAACGGTGCCAGGTGCTGTGTGTGACGGTGCCTAGCTTCTACCTCCATCATCGTGATACTCTTGGTTCCCGGCCGTATCTACCGCTGATCTTACGCCCCTGGACTCTGGAGTGGTGTGATGTTCGACTATAAAGGGTTTGGTGATGTGGGGTGAGTTTGGTATTATAGGCTAGTCATTTATATTACTTTAAGCTTTGTGAATGCCAAGGTGTACCGTCTCTGGTCGATTATGCCGAATCATGGGTATTATTAGAGTACAATCGCGGCCATCAGTTTTGTGTTTCATGTGCGTGAACGAGACCAACAACAAGTGCCCCTGCACTAGCCTAGGCCTAACTTGCACCGGCATTAACTGTTTTGATATAACGGTTATTAGAGCTTGTATCCTGGGTTCGAATCCTGGGAAGACACATGCTTTCATAAATTTATGTTTGGTGGTTATTGGTGTTAAGAACGATGTTAAAAATAAAGCACCCAATAGAAAGGGATCATAAAGCTGGCCAATCTCTCTCAGTACAGGATCTCTACCACCACCCTTTCAAGGTTAACCCCCTTCTGTACCGGTGACATCCTTCTCATTATGGTCTGGCAGCTCTGGCTACTATTAGACGATTGTATTCAGTTTGAAAAGGGTCTCCAGCTATTAACGGGCTGCGAATGATTTCACTTAACCCTTTTTACTATCACAGACCCTTCTTAAATTGCACAAAATCGTCTAAATACAGCTAGCCTAGAATAAAATTGAAAAGACGTCGTCGGTACAGAAGGGGTTAATGACACCGGTGGCACAAAAATGGCATAGGCTGCCCAATCGGTTAATAGCCCTAGCAATTAGGCCTATTAGGCCTAGTTGATTTTATTCTGCTTAGGAAGGACGTCTACCAAATAAAAGGTTACAGACTTTCAATTAACCCTTTTAGCTACCACAACCTGTTTCAGCTTCATAAATTCTTCTAAATGTAGCTGAAATCAAATATAAAAGACGTCACCGGTACTGAAAGGGTTAACACCGCCCTCGTAACCCATATTATGGTCTATTTTTTCCCAGCTGATGGTAAATTGAATCCCTTAGTAGGCTAACTGATTTATCGATACTTAATGGACAAATATGAAACTACTAGGGCTGTGCGTCGTATTAATGCCATGTTTTCATAATTAACAGCATATTTCGCTACCAAATTCTACCTTATAACCAAGAGAGAACATGTCAATTTAGTCTGCTGGAAAAAAATAGAATATAGGCCTAGCCTACCTAGGCCTATAGCCTAGTCTATTCGCTGTAAGTAAATTTATGCGAGAAATCATGACCTATATCCTCTGAAACTCAAAAAGGGCTAGAACAAATTGGCTGTAAATTTGCACATCTATGCCTTGACCGACTCTTCCCAAATTATAAAAATATTAGCTCGATTACTCAAATAGTTTTTGAGTTACAAAGGTTAGAGGTCAAGATTTCTCACCTACTGACAGCGAATAGACTAGACCTAGCCTAGGGCCTATAGCCTACTGGGGTTTTTTCCAGCTGATGGTAAATTGCTTACTAGGCTATTATCATGATTTTGTAGCTAAATTTGTTGTTGATTGTGAAAACTTGGCAATAATATGACACAGACATTGCAGTATTATATTTTTCCAGTAAGAATCGAGAAACCAGATATTAAAGGATTCAATTTAGCCTACCATCAGCTGGAAAAAAATAGACTATAGCTACATACGACTCCATACCTTTGGATGTGTTCGCGGCACCAAGGAGCGCGACGCCCCTCGTTATGGGTGGTGATTTGGTGCAGTAGACTGTTTGAAGCGACAGCTCGCTCCCTTGCGAGGATGGGCTCGTCTGGCACTTTTTGCAGTTCGACATCTAGGGCTCACTTGAAGTTGTCTAACGAGATGTCCCTCATGTCTCTTACTCGCCGTGGGAGTTTGTTGAAGAGACGTGGGCCTCTGTGTGATAACCAGCCCTCTCGCAGAGAGCCCATAGCACCCCTGTTATTCATCCGGGGATTTCGCATTCCCAGCCTCTCCTATCACTGAATTTCATGACTATCGGAGTATGTAGGTTTGGTACTAAACCCTCTGCGATTTTCCACGTGTATATTATTAGGTAACGTTCTCTTCTACGTTCCAGTGAGTACAGATTCAGTGCTCTTAAACGCTCCCAATAGTGTAGATGTTTTATCGAACTTATATGCGAAGTGAAATTTCTTTGTACACTCTCTATGTCATTTATTTCACCTGCTTTGTATGGGGATGTTAATACGCTACAGTATTCAAGCCGCGGTAGCACTAGAGATTTGAAGAGCGTTATCATAGGCAATTCACCGCGTGTTTTAAAAGTACGCAGAATCCAACCCGTTAGACGTTTCGCAGCAGCCACTTTGACTGGTTATGTACTTTGAAACCCATATTTTCAGACATTAATACCCCGAGGTCTTTCACACTGTCTTTCCGTTCTATTATGTGGTTAGATTCTGTTAAGTAATTTGTAATTTCTTTAACACCATTATTATCTCCGTACCGTATTAATTGGAATTTTTCCTCATTGAATTGCATGTTGTTTTCCCTGGTCCACTGGAACACTACATTCATGTCTTCCTGCAGTCGGCCCGTGTCCTCTTGTGTGTTTACTATCTTGCTTAATTTTGTGTCATCAGCAAAAGACGACACCGTACTGTGTCTGGTGTTGGTATCTATGTCGCAAATTAGTATGAGGAACAGAAGGGGCGCTAGCACTGTTCCTTGGGGCACTGAGCTTTTGACATCCGAAGGCTCAGAAGTGACTTGGTTTACTGCTACCGATTGTTTTCGGTTTACGAGGAAATTGTATATCCACCGTCCGATTTTCCCAGTTATACCTTTTGCTTTCAGTTTGTGGGCTATTATACCATGGTCACATTTATCAAATGCCTTAGCAAAATCGGTGTAAATGACATCCACGTTTTTCTTTTCTTCTAGCGCTTTAAGAATTTTGTCATAGTGTTCCAAAAGTTGTGAGAGATATGATCTTCCCGCTCTGAACCCATGTTGACCGGTGTTGTGTAGTTCATTTGTCTCCATGAATGTTGAAATTTTGCTTCGCAGGACTCGCTCGAAAACTTTAATGATGTGAGAGGTTAGAGCTACCGGGCGGTAGTTTTTTGGTAGTGCTTTACTCCCTCCTTTATGCAGTGGGGCAATTATTGCGTTTTTCAAGCTATCTGGTATGTCACCAGTGTCTAGACTCCTTCTCCACATTATAGCCAGGGGTTTTGAGAGGTTTTCCTTAAATTTTTTCATTAGGATCGAATTCCAAGAGTCCGGGCCTGGTGCCGAGTGGGATGGCATGTTGGAAATGGCCTCTTCTATGTCTTTTGGACCGAAATCAATATCCAGCATCTGAGGGGTTTCCGTGGGGGAGGTTTCCATGAAAAATATTTTGGTCTCTGATGACTTTTGTTTCATCAGGCTCACTGAATGCCATTTCATACTGCCTGCTTAAGAGTTCGCTCATTTCCTTTTTGTCCCCTGTGAAAGAGCCGTCCCCTTTGCTCAGTGGGCCGATGTTTGATGTTGTTTTAGCCTTTTGTTCGGCGTAAGAAGTATTTGGAATTTTCCTTTATACCTGCAATAGCTTTCCTCTCCTCTTCCATATGTTGTAGTTCATATGATATTCTTAGCCTTTGTTCAATTTCCACAATTTCTCTATCTATTTCGACCTTTTGCCTATCCTGTAGATTTTGATGTGTGCGTCTTTGTGCGAGTAATTTTCTTCTTCTGTACAGCCTCCTCCTTTCCCGATCTTGTTTGCTTCTTCGTTTTGTTTGTCTTGCAGGTATATGGTGGGTACAGATTTGGGTCATGGTTTCTGTTATTAAGACTAGACATTCTGCTGGTGTCAGGTTATCCATTAAATCTTCCCAGTCTATTTCCTCCATTTCTTGATTTACCTCTTCCCACCTAATGTTTTTGTTATTGAAGTTAAATTTACTCCATTCCCCTTTCTCACAAAACCACATGATCCACACCACCTCTTTTCCCCGGCAACATTTTAGAATTGAGCACTGGTATTGGTGGCTAGATTATGGGAGGGCATTTTTTTTTTTTTTTTTTTTTTTTTTTTCCCCCATGTTTAGCCCTAGGCCTATTAGTTATGAGATTATATGGCGTTCGTCCTATTAGTTTTACCATTAATATAAGATCTCTCACCGTATGTACTGTAGTTGTCTTTTTTCCTAGCGAGCGATAGCGAGCCTGTAATTTGCGAGGAAAATATACAAACTTATCTCGAAGTTGGGGATATTTGTTTAAGCTTGATAGAGGTCTAGGTAGCAAACAAAACCCTGTGTACCGGTAATAATTAGAAATATACAAATAAATAATATAACATCTCCTTATAGCCTTGGTAGATCATTATAGGCGATAAAACTGAGAATATTTTAATCTGGAAGCTGCCACACATGCGTGGGCGCTAAACAGTTGACTGGAATTGGTTTAGGCTAGTGTGATCAAACTCCTCAAAGTATATACAGTCACAGTGTCTATATACTTTGAGTGTGATGGCCTCTTAACCCGTTCAGTACCGGGGGAAGTCCTTTTTTGTTATATTCTGGTAACCATTAGATGATTTTATTCAGGTAGGAAAGATGTCTACCCATTACAAGGCTACAGACCATCTCAATTAATCCTTTTAACTACCATGTATCCTTCCTAAGTTTCAGAAAATTGTCTACTGTAAATGCAGCTAAATAATATAATACAGCCGTCATCTACACTACTCTTAACCCGGGAACTGCCGGAAGACTCTTAAGAGTTCCCCCGGCGGACTGCGGGAAGACTCTTAAGAGTAAGGCTATTAAAAAATTCATTTAAAACATCCCAAAACATATTTTTTTATTGCCCCTGGGCCATGCCAAATATCACATCTCCACCTCCCCTCCTTCCCCACTTTCCTCACCTCCTTCAGTTATCACCTATTTTCCCTGTTATTCCCTTATTCTGTGGTATATTTTCGTGCTAACATTAGCGAGTTGCAAGCAGGGCATTGTCATCACTGTTAGCAAGCGACTGCAAGAGAGAGAGAGAGTATCGATCGACAGTCTCTCTCCAGACGTGGGGAACAGTGGTGGGAAGGGAGGTTGCCTCAGCCATACATTATGTAACTCCCGGCCTGTATCGCCGATTTTGACCATCCAAACGCCGTTTCCACTTGTTTTATTGTTGTAACAGGTTAATACCTTTATAATCAACCTATAATAGGTGCATATGGATAAGTATTAATGCTATTTATGGTAAAATAACGATGTTAGTGATGGGAACAGCTCAAATACGTCAGCACAGGAGTGTGGTGTCTCATACCCCCCATGCGCACTTCAGAGGTTAATGATAGTGACTAGTACTCAAACAAGACATTACACTAGACCCCCTTGTAACAAGAAGACAAATACACAGACAACAAATGTTATACAAAATCACAAACAATCTAGCAGACATAGATAAAAATACATATTTACACCCTACAAACATACGATTTACGAGACGCAGCCACAATTTAAAATACCACACATATCAGGCAAGCACGGACATATTCAGACATTAATTTTTCCCCCGCAGCATCCAAGAGTGGAATCACCTCCCATCTCACATAGTTAACACTTAACCTGACAAGCGCGAAATAGACCTAGGGGCTAGGGTAGTTATTTGTGCATTTCTAGCCTTGGATTCTGACATAATTTGTTATATTTACAATATAGAGCATTATTTGTTTTCGGTATGCTTTTATTTTACATATATGATGTATATATGAACCTTCAAGAGTGCTAAAATAAGTTGGAAAAGCATTTGGGTGGTGAAAAACGAAGATATTGGCCACCCGGTCATAATCTCAGGCGAGAGAGAGCCACAGGCAACCCTCCCCTCTCCCTGTCTGTGAGTCAACTGAGGCAAGCGGGCTGTGTGTGCCGGTGTCTGGGTGGTTATATAACGATCTTTTATGCAACCCACTTGTGCTGCATTATCGCGGGAGAGAAAAATAACCGATAAATGATGAAAATAAGAGGAAAAATAGGTGATAATTGTGGGGGGGGGGGGGTGAGAAACACATGGATGAGTACTAGAGGGGAATTATCTCACCTAGAGACAAATTCCTTTGTTTTGATAGGCCCCTTTTTTATTTGGAAGGCTTTTTTTATGGTCTTGCTTCCGTGAAGCCTATCGCGTTCCCTATAGGAAGCCTTCTGTGAGGCCTATCGCGCTTGCCGGGTTAAAGAGCGGGGCCCGACTTAAATCCGTATCTAAAAAGCAATAAGTTAGGAGTATTATTAAGGCTTTTAAAGGGTTAAAATAGAGTGCAAATGGCCGGGAGCACAGCAGGCCACACGGCCGACACCCAGGGCTTACCGCCGCCCACTGATTCACGCTCCCTCTGTTCTCGAGAGGCCGGCAGTGTAGCCAGTAGTGAGTGTAGCTGGAAAAAATATGCCGCTATACGCTAAACTCTCATGTTGGTGGTACTACTGCATCAAAATGACAAGTGCTACGTAGCTCGTTCTGGTCTCATTTTGAAGCTTGTAGTGCCTAGTTTTTTGCTGAATGCATTTCTTTTCATGCAGATACTTGATTGATCATTCAGGAGGGCCTGAATATGCCCAAAATAGCCCAAAACCCCCCGCTAGATGAGGGTTAATAGCTCCACTCTTCATTCCTTTAGAAATAGGATCACTACTCATTATCTCCCTAATCCTTGACCCGATCCTATCCCTCTCACAATTCCCCTGCACAACCCCCGCATATCATGCTGCCCGAGAGCAGCCCTCTGCGGGTCCTCCTAACGAGTACTGACTAGGCCAAAGAGATCATGATAAATTATGGGAGGGATGTTTTTATGAGTGATCGGCCGTGAAGCTCCTAACAAGGTTAGCCTATCAACATATACAAATTTACAGACTAGCAACACCAATCTATTTTATGTATCACATGGTCAGGAATTCACATAAACACTGGTGCTGATGTGGCGGCGTCTATGCCGTGGGGCCACCTCCCGAGACTGCCAACCGCGGATGGCTGCCGACCCTCCACGGCCGAAGACAAAATCAACAACCAGTGGAGGAAAACCGGATGCCGGCCGCGGGGAGCAGTTTCGGGAGCCAAACCGTCACAACCATCCCCTGCCCCCTCCCTGGGGGCACGGGTCCTTGGAGCGGCTTCGGTCGCGCCGGGAATTTCCACACCTCTCACACCACACACACATCACACAGTGTTTCCTACACCGAGAAATGACTCTCCGGCTGTCATTTCTCGAAGACTTCTTCTAGCCGGAGACATTGAGAGCAACCAGGACCCACGTACACATACATATGTCCAACTTGCTCAAAACCCATCACTTCGAGTCGCCATACTAAGGGTTCAGTTCTCTGCAATTCATGCGGGAACTGGACCCACTTCACCTGCACAACACTTGCCTCCAAGAAACACTACACAAACACTTGGACCTGTTCCTCATGCCCCTCCCTCTCCCAGTCAAATCCCTCACCTAAAACCCGTCCACCTCTCCTCCCCAACCCACCTAACCTTCCCATATCATCCACTCCCCCCCCCTAACCCACCTAACCTTCCCATACCATCCACATCCTCAACTCAACACACCACACCCCATCCTAATCCATTCCAACCCCCATCTCCTGCTCCCCAATCCCCACCCCCACCTCACCCATCCCAACCCCCGCCCCTCTCTCACCCCAACCCCCACCCCATCCTCGTGCAGCAGCACCCAACATACATCGTGCACATAACATTAACATTCTTCAACTGAACATAGATGGCATCAACACAAAGAAACACGAACTCTCACACTTCATCAAACAACACAACATACACATTGCCATCTTACAAGAAACAAAACTCCGCACAACACAAAAAACACCCTTAGGCTCTGACCATCTCCCGATCATTATCACCACCAAAACCAGACTCACCCCAGCTAGCCACAAACACACATACACCAATTATAAAAGAGCTAACTGGGAAGCATTCACAAATGAGACAGAACAACACTTCACAACTCTAAACAGTACACCCATCACTAACATCAACAATGCTGTACACATACTCAATAAAACTATCCAAAACGCTGACAAGAAACACATTCCAAGAGGTAACAGAAAAAGACACAACCCCAACTTCACACCAGAAATTCAAAACCTCATCAGACAACGCGACATACTGAAACACTCCCCAGCACCCCACACACAAGACATCACACAACAAATTCAAGCACTCAACACCCAAACTAACAACAAAATACAAGAACAACAAAAACTAAATTGGAATAACTTCCTACAAACACTTGATCACAAAACAAACCCCAAAAATCTCTACAAAACACTAAACAGCATCACACTTTCCAACAGCAACACAACACAATCACATGCTGCAATCACAACAACAGACTCTACTCCTTCATGTAAACAACAAGCAAACACTCTCATCAATCACTTCTCACATGTCAGCCACCTAAAACCTCACAAAGACGACCGACGTGTCATCCGACGTAAGAGACAATTCCCCACAGACCCTGACTATACACCCTTCACCAATCACCAGACAAAGCATATCATCAACAATCTCAAGCACTCACCCGCCTGTGGCCTAGACAACATAAGCAACATACACCTCAGACACCTGGGACCACAAGGCATACAAGCACTCACTAACATATCAAACTACAGCTATTCACACAACACAATACCAGACATTTGGAAGCATGGTATCATCATCACACTCCCCAAACCCAACAAAGACCCCACGCTACCCTCCTCGCACCGCTCCATCACACTCCTTTGCTCCCCCTCCAAAGTCATGGAACGCCTAGTATTACAACTAATTACACCTGACCTACCCCTAGCTCCAACACAACATGGCTTTAGGCCACTGCACTCCACAAACACTCTTCTCACAGACCTTACACAAAGAGCTTTCGACGGCATCAACTCAGCTAGACCACCACACAGATCACTATTAGCCACACTCGACATTAGTAAAGCCTTCGATGCCATCCCCCACCACAACCTAACAAACAAAATCTACAACACAAACATGCACAACAACACAAAAAGGTGGCTGGCCAACTTCCTAGCAGGCAGATGTGCACACGTATCTTTTGCCGGTCAGTCATCTAAAATCAGAAACTTTCCAAACGGAGTCCCACGAGGATCCGTCCTATCGCCCGCACTCTTCAATCTGTACATGCACGATATAACTACACCCAATACGCCCCAAATAAACTTAGCCTCCTATGCAGATGACATAACACTCACATGCACACACCATGACCCAAAAAGAGCAACAGATCTCCTTCAACCCTATCTCAACACACTACATGGCTGGTGCACTACAAACAGACTTAATCTAGCCCCAGCCAAATCCACCGCAACCCTGCTCACAAGTTGGACAGGAGAACACGAATACATCCCTCAACTCACCATAAACAACACACCCCTAACACATACACACACACCCAAAATCCTAGGAGTAACATATGATACTCATATGACATTCAAACAGCACACCACAAACATTAAAAAGAAACTGACACCCAGACTTAACGCCCTCAGGTCACTTGCTCACACAAAATTTGGACACAACAAAGAAACTACCACCACAGTACAGTATATAAACAATACATAAGATCAGTGATGGAATACGCAAGCCCAGCCTAGGCTTCTAACCTAGCTGAAACACATCATAAGACTTTACAGACTATTCAAAACAAAGCCCTGAAGATCATTACAGGCTGCACAGCTACTGCACCCACAGATCACCTACATCAAGAAACCAAAATCCTCAAAGTCAAAGACCATCTGGACATGAGAGGCACTCAATTCCTGGCAGCAGCCTCCACGAACCAAGACCACCCACTAAACTACATGGCAACACACCCACAGACACCAAGAAATATCAAAACAACACCCAGCACACAGTATCACACACAATTATTGTCCTCTCTCCCTCCCTGCCCACCCCGAACCAACTTCCAGAAGCACATCCATACTCATATCTCTCACCGATCCATCCACTCACTCACAGACAACACGCAGCTGCATGCATGACCTCCCGAAATCCATCCTTCCGAATCCTCCCTTCCTCGCGAGGACAGAGTCCACCTGGCCAGGCTGAGATGCGGACACCATCCAGCTCTCCTGAGCTATCAGAAGAGACTGGATGACTCCGTTGTCGACTCCTGCCCGGGATGTAACACAGCACCCCATACCATTAAACACATCATAGAAGACTGCATTTCACACAACCACTTACGCCAACAACACAATCTACACTCAATGAGAGCTCTGTGGGAAAGCCCGATCATGGCCATGGCCTTCCTCAGGGACTCGGGGCTGTTCGGCCAGGCAGCTTAGGGAACAACAACAACAACAACAACACTGGTGCTTCATACAAATTTACAGACTAGCAAAACCAATCTATTTTATGTATCACATGGTCAGGAATTCACATAAACACTGGTGCTTCATACACATTTACAGTCTAGCAAAATCAATCTATTTTATGTATCGGTATCACATGGTCAGGAATTCCCATATAGGCTACACTGGTGCTTCTGATCGGTTGGGTTGTGTTGACTGAGAATATGGCCGTGTATGTCCACCACCCTCATATGATGCTGGAAAGTGGAATTGGTGCAATTTTGTCTTCACCATTGGCCACTGAACTAGGATTCCTTAACCCTTTCAGTTTATTACATGATGCATTCCTTCATTTTATACTGGCTATTATTAGGGGAAGGAAATTTAGGGGTTTTGTTTAATTTTGAGGGTAACAGTATCTTTTTGAGTCAAAAGATTTGAGACAAATTTGTCCTCTTTGTTTACCAGAGATCTTTCTTAAGCTAAGCCTACAGTATATATAATCTTCGAGGAGTTAGTAAGAATGAAAGAAGAAAAATTAATTTAAAAATATATCTTCGAGGAGTTAGTAAGAATGTAAGATGAAAATGAAAAAAATAGGCCTATATATTAACCCTTTCTCTGCGGGCATATTTCCGCCATATTAGGACTCATTCAGGCACACCTGATTGATTAGGAAAGTGTCTAAATGAAACATTTATTCAGCTGAAAACTAGAAGAAAATAGCTTCAAAATTACACCAAAACGAGCTTCGTAGCTCGCGGGGTTCATCCGCAGCGCTACCATAGACATTCGCTAAAATGAGCAATTATCGCTAATGTCGCGCTACATTTGCATTTGGCAGCATTGTATATCTAGCGAGACTGACTCAGAGCCTTCAGTGCTACGGCCACCTGGCTGGGAGAAGGACGTGTGGCCTGCCACGCTCCCGCTCCCTCTCACTCTCACTCTATTTTACAGGCTTTAAGAGGCTCTAAAAGCCTGTAAGTTGTTGTAAATTGCCATGGCGTTCCGGAATGTCTCCCGCAGGGAAGGGGTTAATAAACACACACACAGCCATATTTCTGAAAGAGTTAGTAAATGCCCACTCTTTTATCAATAATCAAGGTCTTTCCCAAAAAAATGACATTAAGTTGCAATTTTGTCCACAGGTGCTAGCACAGTAAGGGATGCTGGAGACGAGAATCCCACAACCTGGCTGTAGGCTACTCGGTGGGCTGACCCAATCAGATGTTTGCTTGCCTACCTCGTTCAAGAAATGGACAAAAAGTTTGATTTATCAGATTCTATCAGTAAACCAAGGGCTGGGCTGAGTTCTGGCAGCAAGATAATGCCACATGAACTCGCTAATGACGACACAACATTACTGACGTCGAGACTTCAGTTATGTTCCCCATTACTGAAACTACTTGGTTATAATACTACAGAGGTGAAGCCAAAGGATCCTGATATCACACTACCGAAGCTGCATAGCTCTGACATCTCCCCAATGCAATCACAAAGCTTTGGTACCTTCCCAATAAAGCTACAAAGCTCTAGCACCACGTCAATGGAGCAGGAAAGCTATGACATCCCCTCAGTGAAGCAAAAAAGCTATGACATCCCCTCAGTGAAGCAGAGAAGCTATGACATCCCCTCAGTGAAGCAGAGAAGCTATGACATCCCCTCAGTGAAGCAGGAAAGCTATGACATCCCCTCAGTGAAGCAGGAAAGCTATGACATCCCATCAGTGAAGCAGAAAAACTATGACATCATATCAGCTAAAAGCTTCGACATTTCCTCAATGAAACAGAAATACGATGACATTCCGTCAATGAAGCAACAAAGGTGTGACCTCTCGGTGAAACAGAAAAGCTATATCACTACCTCAGTAAAACAGCTAAGTTATGACATACCATCAGTGAAGGTACGAAGTCCAGACACCATGCTACTCAGTCTGCAAAGGTCGGACTCCTCATCAAAGTTGCCGTCAAGCTCTAGCACTCCGTCAAGTATACTACCAGGTTTTACCGCCATATCATTTATGAAATCAAGCTCTGTAGTAAAACAAATGAAGCTAGAGGATTCTAGCACAACACAGGTGAAGCTATCGAGTTCTGACTCCACATCTGATACGGTAGGCCTACAAAGTTATCGCACCACAACTGAGGCAGTACTGAATTCTGGCACCACAGAAGTCAAGATACAGGATCTTAACAAAACACCAGAAAATTTGCAACATTTTGATATTGGAAATATAAGTATCGTAAATTCTGACACTTCTGCAGTAAAGCCAAAGATCTTCACACCGGCAGAGCTACAGGCTTCAACTAACGAACCAATGAAATTGCGAAGAATTGCTGCTACACTAGTGAAGCCACAAGATTCTGGCAACACAACAACGACCATGCCTTCAATGATATACAGTGAACCAGCAACAAGTAGGTGTACTTTATGGTGTTAGTAGAGGTACCACCAATGAACTTGACAATTTTCTTGACCCCTTAACTGCTCATAACTCAAAAGGGCCTTGAGCAAACTGTCTGTAAATGTCCACACCTATTTCTTGGTGGACTCTTCCCTAATGATATAAATGTCAGATCGATTGCTTTAAATCATTTTGAGTTATGAAAAGTTAAGGGGTCATGATTATTGTCAAGTTCGTTGGCACTACCTATAGTACTGTACTATATACGCTTTTTTCTTTTAATTGCAACTTTATAATTGCGGCCTGTGATTCTATTTCCTTCATTCAAACTACAAAAAGTAAGTATTAAGAGATTATTCAATTTAGCTTACCTCTCTCAGTATTCTGATAGGCCTAGCCTTTATTATTATATTTTGGATATCCTTAAATGATCTCGTACAACTTACGAAGGACCCAGAAATATATTTCATAAAAATAGACAGGATGCCATTTTTTAGAAGGCTAACCAACTCGCCCCAAAAAGGTACATGATGCGGTGTGGCCTTCACGGACGCTAGCAGCATAATATTTGTACCTATACTAATGAAATGCGTGTGGATGGGCAGTGATATTGTACTGTATGTATATACTCAGGCACATACCCCACAGCTGGGGTTGGCCAAATCGGGACAGAGCCCGAACAAGGACAAAACAAAAAAATCACATCTAGGTTGCCCAGGAGAAGACCCAGAAACTTAGGTCCATTTTGGGGTCCCCAGCTACAGTAAGACATCCACGTCCCAGACCTCCCGGAGAGGTTCTCAGGCACATACCCCACAGCTGGGGGTGGCTGAATCGGGACAGAGCCCGAATTAGAAGGCTGACCAACTCGCCCCAAAAAGGTACATGATGCGGTGTGGCCTTCACGGACGCTAGCAGCATAATATTTGTACCTATACTAATGAAATGCGTGTGGATGGGCAGTGATATTGTACTGTATGTATATACTCAGGCACAACTTCCTAGCAGGCAGATGTGCACACGTATCTTTTGCTGGTCAGTCATCTAAAATCAGAAACTTTCCAAACGGAGTCCCACAAGGATCCGTCCTATCGCCCGCACTCTTCAATCTGTACATGCACGATATAACTACACCCAATACGCCCCAAATAAACTTAGCCTCCTATGCAGATGACATAACACTCACATGCACACACCATGACCCAAAAAGAGCAACAGATCTCCTTCAACCCTATCTCAACACACTACATGGCTGGTGCACTACAAACAGACTTAATCTAGCCCCAGCCAAATCCACCGCAACCCTGCTCACAAGTTGGACAGGAGAACACGAATACATCCCTCAACTCACCATAAACAACACATACACACACACCCAAAATCCTAGGAGTAACATATGATACTCATATGACATTCAAACAGCACACCACAAACATTAAAAAGAAACTGACACCCAGACTTAACGCCCTCAGGTCACTTGCTCACACAAAATTTGGACACAACAAAGAAACTACCACCACAGTATATAAACAATACATAAGATCAGTGATCGAATATGCAAGCCCAGCCTGGGCTTCTAACCTAGCTGAAACACATCATAAGACCTTACAGACTATTCAAAACAAAGCCCTGAAGATCATTACAGGCTGCACAGCTACTGCACCCACAGATCATCTACATCAAGAAACCAAAATCCTCAAAGTCAAAGACCATCTGGACATGAGAGGCACTCAATTCCTGGCAGCAGCCTCCACGAACCAAGACCACCCACTAAACTACATGGCAACACACCCACAGACACCAAGAAATATCAAAACAACACCCAGCACACGGTATCACACACAATTATTGTCCTCTCTCCCTCCCTGCCCACCCCGAACCAACTTCCAGAAGCACATCCATACTCATATCTCTCACCGATCCATCCACTCACTCACAGACAACACGCAGCTGCATGCACGACCTCCCGAAACCCATCCTTCCGAATCCTCCCTTCCTCACGAGGACAGATTCCACCTGGCCAGGCTGAGATGCGGACACCATCTAGCTCTCCTGAGCTATCAGAAGAGACTGGATGACTCCGTTGTCGACGCCTGCCCGGGATGTAACACAGCACCCCATACCATTAAACACATCATAGAAGACTGCATTTCACACAACCACTTACGCCAACAACACAATCTACACTCAATGAGATCTCTGTGGGAAAGCCCGATCGTGGCCATGGCCTTTCTCAGGGACTCGGGGCTGTTCGGCCAGGCAGCTTAGGGAACAACAACAACAACAACAACAACAACAACAACTCAGGCACATACCCCACAGCTGGGGTTGGCCGAATCGGGACAGAGCCCGAACAAGGACAAAACAAAAAAATCACATCTCGGTTGCCCAGGAGAAGACTCAGAAACTTAGGTCCAGTTTAGGGTCCCCAGCTAAGACACCCACGTCCCAGACCTCCCGGAGAGGTTCGGTCTCAGCAGGCAGGCACGCAGCGAAGCTTAACCACCACAATGCCCTCCCACCTTGCTTCCAGGCATGGCCCTTCACAAGATAGACCGGCTCCCTGGGCCAGGCGCCTGACGGACTATTATCTAGACCAATTGGCACCTGGCCCCTTCTCCCTACAACCACGTAATCACTCGTCTATTCACAAGCATTCTCCATTCATTCCTATTCATTACCACTTCTCTTGCCTGCTCTATATACTGTATATACAGTACTAATATCACTGTAGAGTGTAGAGATATAATTATATAAATACAGTACAGGTCTCCCTCGATTTACGATTGCGTTACGTTCCTGAAAACCCGATCTTAAATATAAAAATGGTATAGTGAACCCTAAATTTAATGGGGTAAATGGGGATATGTTGTCTGAGAAGCCAAAAACCAAACCCAAACACCTAAAAACCTATAATTATATCTTCTAAAAACCTATAATTATATCGTAAATTGGGGCATCGGATAGTGAGGGAGACCTGTAGGCCTATGTATAAAAATATTAACCACATATCAATAAATAAGAACTTAGCCCCTCCAGTACCAGGCAATGTGGCCAAAATGGCTTCAGAGTCAAGAGAGAACACCCTTCCACCTCAAAAGATGGAGGAATACTAACCCTGCTAGCTTTTGGGGGCTTGGATATAAGCTGAGAAGTGTTGCCAACATCTCAGAGCTGTGCGTACAAGTCGTGGTAGCAGGCACCGCTCGATACGGGCAGTTACAAGGACCGGATATTATGGACGAATGTCATCCGTCGTTGGTACTGACGAGTGACTTTTTTATTGTCGGCCAACGTACGTCGCTGGGACACAGGTGTTAAGCAAAAGTAGGACTGAATCGCCCAGTCGACTATTAATCATGAAAAGCTTTTCTTCTTATGGAAAAAACATAATAATTCATTCTGGTTCAGGAGCAATTTATAGCGAGGCCTTCCCAAGGGTTAATTATGTGCCCCATTAATTACTCCTTCCATTCGTCTATACATTAGGCTACCATAGTGCAGTTGGAATATATGTACTGTACAGTAAATGCTCAGATTAATATGCAGGATTCGAAACTGCATAATAAATCGTAGGCGTGTGCATATTTTTTTAACTGTCTTGATAGCGTAATGCACAAGTGCGCGGAATTTCGATGTGAGTATCCTAGGTTCAAGTCCTTGGAGTGCCACATGTAATTGTTGATTTCATTTATTGAGTTTAGAGGTGAAGTTGGTTGGTGGAAAAAACATAATAATTCATTCTGGTTCAGGAGCAATTTATAGCGAGGCCTTCCCAAGGGTTAAGTGCCCCATTAATTACTCCTTCCATTCGTCTATACATTAGGCTACCATAGCGCAGTTGGAATATATGTACTGTACAGTACATGCTCAGATTAATATGCAGGATTCTTACAGTTTCTTACAGTAGATCCTCTGGAAAAAGGCAAACTATGCCTGTGTATCCAGCTCAGTACCAGTACTTGCACTGCTGCGGTCGTTCACGGTGTTGGCGGCGGCGGTAGCAGACGCAACATTTTTACTATTCTGTATTTTTGTTTTATAATCAAACTTCAAATCTTGTCTTCCCCATGCTTTATCAAGATTACTTTCAAACTCCCTTATTGATTCGGAATCGACTACATACTGGGGCAGTGCGTTCCACTCATTTACCACTCTATCACAAAATGAGTTCTTTGCCTTCTCAAGCCTATTTCTTTCTTTGTAAATTTTCTTTAGAGTGTCCTCTCGTTCTTGTTCCCTCCCGCATCAAGAAGATACCTTCACACACATCCTCATCGTACTTTCCTGACACTATCTTAAAAGTCTCTATCATATCCCCTCTCTTTCTCCTATATGCCAGTGTCGGAAGCCCCAGTGTCCTCAACCTCTGCTCATAGCCCGCGTTCTTCAACGTTGGTACCAGCTTGCTAGCTCTCCTCTGCACTTTCTCCACTGCTTCTATATCCTTTACCATATATGGAGCCCACACCTGGTTTGCATATTCCAGGTGCGGCCTAACCAGCGCTGTATATAGATTCCTGAAGATTTCTTCGTCAAGTGACACAAATGTCCTCCTTATCAGCCCTACAATTCTATTGGCTTTGTTTATCTTTTCCGCTAAATGTTCTGAGAAATTTAACTTATTGTCTATCACTACTCCTATATCCTTTTCTGCACTCACTTCCTCCATCGCTTCATACATACTGTATCCTACCTTGTCTATCTTGCTGGTCCCAATCCGCATGTACTTGCATTTTTTTGGATGAAAAGGCATTAACCAATGCTCAGACCATCCCTTCATGCCCTCCACATCTCCTTGAAGCAAACCTATATCTTCCTTACTCCTCACTCTTCTATACAGTTTAGTGTCATCCGCATACAGGTATACCTCACTTCCATTAGTTATAACTTCAGGCAAGTCGTTGATAAATATAACGAACAGCAGTGGTCCCAACACAGATCCCTGAGGTACCCCACTTGTAATTTCCCTCCACCCCGAGCCTATTCCATTCACCAGTACCCTCTGTCTCCGATCTTTCAGGAAGGCTTCTATCCATTTCACACATTTCTCCCCTATATTATAGCTTCTAACTTTCTCTATTAACCTTTTATGTGGGACCTTATCGAAGGCCTTCATAACTCGAAACTGCATAATAAATCGTAGGCTTGTGCATATTTTTTTAACTGTCTTGATAGCGTAATGTACAAGTGCGCGGAATTTCGATGTGAGTATCCAAGGTTGGAGTCCTTGGAGTGCCACATGTATTTGTTGATTTCATTAATTGAGTTTAGAGGTGAATTTGGTGGGTGGAAAAAAACCATAATAATTATATAGTATATTTACTTAGCTTAGTTAGATATACTGGTACAGTATATGCACGGTACTGTATATGCACACATATCACTTATAACCATGTATGTAAGTGTATACACTGGCACTTACAGTACTTCATATATATATACCGGTATATATATAATATACTGTATATATATATATATACCGGTATATATATATATATATATATATATATATATATATATATATATATATATATATATATATATATATATATATATATATATATATATATATACACACACAGTATATTATTTATTTTTTATTTTTATATATTTTTGTTTTTTTGTTTTTTTTTAAGGGGTTGCTGATTCGAGACAGAGCACGAACAGGGACATCACAACATAATCATAAAATCAAAACATTACAAAACAGGCCCATTTGGTGTCCCCAGCAAAAGATTCCCAGGTCCCAGATTTCCGCAGGTAGACCCGTAGCGGAGCCACCACAAGCCCGCCCACCATACTTCCAGGCGTACCCTTCATTAAAACTGACTTCCCGGGCCAGGCACCTGATGGACTATTATCTAGTCCAACTGGCGCATGACCCTCTCTCCCTAATGACCGCGCGTACACTCATCTATTCACTAGTATCCTGCATTCATTCCTATTTATTACCACTTCTCTTGTCTGATCTATAGTCATTCCTCTATCTTCCAATACTTATCCAACACAGTCTCTTCATCTCAATGGAGGTCTTCCTATCCCTCTACCTCCCCTTGTATCTGACTCACATATTCTCTTTGTAAGCGTTTCATCTTCCATTCGTTCAACATGACCATACCAGCTCAACACTCTTCTGTCCACTCTGGCCGACAAATGTTCCTGCTGCCCCACTCTCCTACATTCCTCGATCTGCCTCTACGAGTCACTCCACACGTACTCCTCAAGCAGCTCTTCTCTCACATCCAGTTTTTTGTTCTTCTTTAATTGCCTTTAGAGCCCATGTCTCAGCCCTACACATCACTGTTGGTACAACAATCCCTAGATACATTGCACTTTTAACTTTCATTCAGAGATTTTTCACCTTCCACATACTGTACTTCCCACTGATACGAAAACTTTCCTTCCTTCACATACTGTACTCTGTTTTTCCTCCATTTCCGTACCTCCATTCTTGCTTATCGTTCCTAGATATATAAAACACTACTGTACTTACTTATATCCTTTTCTCATATCTCTTGCATATAATACTGTAAAACTTGCAAAATATACAAACCAAAAATGGGACGAGACAACATAAAGGTAAAAGAACTTATCAAAATCGCTATGTGGAAACGCTTTAGCAAAATAAAATAATACATTCTACATATTTTTTGTGTACTAAATTACAGCATTTACGTAACTACCTTACTATATTTTTAGAATTGTTACTTTCTTTCAAACTTGTTACATATCACCTAAATTTATTCCCTGACTGATTTAGATGTACTGTTACTGTACAGTATTATAAATATGACTGTAATTCCTATCTTTATATAGTCCTTTCATTCTTTCAGGTTCTCTAGACGAATCTTCATCCCCGTCTTGCTCGCAAGTACCATTCAACGCACCAGAACCGAAGAGAGCTCGTGTGGATCTTGGCCGAGGTAACACTGAAGACGCATGTATAGAAACACCACTAACGCACAGCGAGTTAACGAAAGTCTGCACATTTAGGAAGATTATGAATGATGAAACTCTATCTGAAACTCCTGTAACAGAAGAACAAAAAGCACCACTGACACGCTTTGGGTTAACGGATCGTCTTGCATTTAGGAAGAGTTGGAATGAAGAAGCACAATCAGAAGCATGTACAACAAAAGAAGAAGCCCCACCAACTCGCAAGTTGCCAGAGAGTCGTTCATTTAGGAAGAGTATGAGTGAAGATGCACAGTTGAAAGTCCCTATAACAAGAGAAGAAGCATCACTAACTTGCTGTAAGTTACCGGAGGGTAGCTCATTGAGGAAAAGTAGTTCAGATGAAGTTGAAACTTGCTCTTCTAGAATCTTTGTCAAGAGGAAACCTGATGTTGATAGAAATTTAGATGAAAAAGCCCCAACCACTTCTCAGAAGAATTTCAGTAAAAGTTCTGCAGTAAGGAAATGGCCTAAGCTTAAACCAATAGAAAAACAGAACAATGACTCTTTATCTATGAAGAATATTGAACACAACATAAGATTCCAATCAAAAAAGAAGCCAGCCAGCAAGCCAAGAAATTATAATTTATTTGAGGAATCTAGGAATAAAATTGATCATACCAAGAGAAGTTTCCAACCCAAAGTTCTAGAGAGTGGAAGTCAAACAAGGTCACCAGTTGTATATGCCAGACTAAGAGAAGTATCTCAGAATCCAGAGGATATTGTTGAAATTGTTGAAAAGTGCCTGTTTGCAGAAAAGGGCATCAGTGAAATAAAACCCCTCCCTGATCACAACGGAAAGAAGACCATTGTAGCTATTCACTGCAGTATTCAGGAAGTCGTTCAGATTGTCAAAATGGAGCTCGGAAAAGGCGATCTGCAGTCACAAACACGAATCTGGTGTTTTGATACTTTTGACAGAGCTGTATCTTGGGGAATCAGATCTGGAGTAGAGAAAGAAATGTCCTCGAAAAGTTATCTTGGGGAGGTGATGTGGAATGCTGATGAGGCACTGAGAAAGCATCAGGTAAAAATATTAGAGGTTGAGCAGCAAATGACAGCCAAAAAGCATAAAAAGAAAAACAAGCATATGTTCATGACTGCTTATATGGAAAACCAGAACTTAATCCTTGCCCTGGAGGAAAAGGAAAAAGAATTAAAATTGCAGAGGATTGAATTTGTCAAGTACACAGGAAACCTAACAGAAGACCTCAAGAAAGCTAAAGAATCCCCCAGTTTTGAGACTTCAGCCAAGAAAATCAAAGCCGACGTCAGTCTTGAATGCCACAGACTTTGCAATGCCCTTCCCATATATGCACGACGCTCGGACATCCTGGCAACGGTTCAGAATAACCAAGTGTGTGTCATCATAGGAGAAACCGGTTCAGGGAAGAGCACTCAGATGGCTCAGTATTTCTACCAAGCAGGCCTGGCTGAAGCTGGTATGATCGCGTGCACTCAGCCGAGGAAGATCGCAGCAACAAGTTTGGCTACACATGTGGCTAGAGAGATGACAACGTCAGTAGGTCAGGTAGTGGGGTATAAAGTAGGAATGCAGATGCGGAAATCAGACTCCACTAAAATACTGTACATGACGGATCACATCCTCCTCAATGAATGCCTACAAGACAGAAATCTCTCAGCCTATTCCTTCATTATCATAGATGAAGCTCATGAGAGAAGCATCCATACCGACCTTCTGCTTGGGATGATAAAGAAGTGTCTTACAAACCGGCCAGAACTTAAAATTGTCATCACTTCTGCCACTATTAATCCAGATATTTTTGTGGAGTATTTTGGGCAGTGTCCTGTACTGAAGGTATCTGGCCGTATGTTCCCTGTTGAGGTAATCTGGGAAAGGCAAGTTGATGATCTTGACTCATTTGGAAACTATCAAGAGAAAGCAGTCCAAAAAGCTATTGAAGTTCATCTCTATGAAGAAGCTGGGGACATTCTTGTGTTTTTGACCAAACCTGCTGAAACTGAGAAATGTTCAGAGAGATTCAAGTCGCTAATGAAAGGGAACAAATCAAATTTTGTTGTTCTGCAATTGCATGGTCGACTTCAGAGTGATGAGCAACAAAAGATCTTCAATCCACCTCCAAGAGGAATCAGGAAAATTGTATTTGCTACCAACAGTGCTGAAACCTCTGTCACAATCCCAGGCATCAAGTATGTCATTGATACAGGTCTGGTAAATGAGAAAGCATTCGATCCAGTGCGAAAGATGAGCACCTTGGCTGTAGCACCAGTAACGCAGAGCTCAGCACAACAGAGAAAGGGTCGAGCAGGACGACTGGCCTCTGGGAAGTGTTATCGACTTTATTCTCAACAAGTGTTTCAAAATATGTCGACCAATTCTCTACCTGAAATTTTGAAAGTTCATATTGGTCATGCTATACTGAAACTGATGGAACTAGATGTTAACCCAATGGAGTTTGATTTTATAGAAGCTCCTTCTGATGTAGCTCTGCAGGAAGCATTCACCTCCTTGATACACATTGGAGCCGTTGCAGACAACAGTATCACCAAATTGGGAAAATGGATCGCTAAAATGCCGTTTGATCCCCAGTATGGCCGCTTTGTGTATGAGGCAGTGCAAGGGTGTGTGGCTGTGGAAGCTATTGTGGTAGCAGTTGCTATTGGCAGTGGTTCAGTGTTCTATAGAGGAGGCACCAATGAACAAAGGGATTTGGCTGATAAACACAAGCTTCAGTTTTGTCATGAAAAAGGTGACCAAATGACAGCACTGAATGTCTTCCGAGAATGGCATAAAGTGGAAATGATGGAAAAGGGAAAGTGGTGTGTTCAAAATTCTGTTAATGGTAAGTCAATGAAAATAATTCAAGAAACTACGAAGGAAGTTTTGGACATATTGAAGAAGGAACTCAATACTGAAATAGACTTTACATTTGCTGAAAAGGAGATTGTGGATGATCAGCTACCGGAGCTCTTACTCAAGGCTTTAAGTAGAAATCTAAGCCATTGTCTAGGATGTAGAAATGCAAGCTACACGATTGTCTCGGAGCACCGCCAAGTTGAACTGCATCCTTCCTCGTCCCTGGTAATCCTTGGAAGCCAACCTGAATGGATTGTCTTTGACCAGATAATGAAAATGACTAAGGAATTTGCCATGGAGGTGACAACAATTCCAGAAAGCCTACTGGAAAAGGGAGTAGAAGAGGGGTGGCTTGATGTTCGGATTGAAGAAGCAAAGGAAGGGCAACTCAGCACAGTGATTAAAGAATATGTTGGCCCTCAGTTGTTTCGCAAATTTGTTGGTCCTCTTTATGCTAACTTCAAAGCCTTTGAAGCCAGATTAGCAACTCAGTACCCGGAGTCAGTTGTGAAGGTCGAGACAAATGAGGACTTGGGAGAAATAAAGATGCTATCAAGTGAAGACAAGAAGGAGCAACTAGTCGACTGTTTGTCTGGAACCCTGAAACGATATAAAACTGAGATAGAGAACGAGATAAGTGAAGAGAAAATTGGCTCCTCAGCAGATTGTCCAAGAGCTGTTATTAGCAATGGAGGCACAACTTTAGACATGCCATTGCCAGGAGAATATAATGATGTTGTAGTAAGCTACCCAGCCGTGCAAAGTGTGTTCAGGAATATGCATCCTCAATATCCAGCCTTGCGAAGAAATTGTGTGGCAACACATGACGTGGTTCGAGATTTTGAAAAGTATGGTAAAATAAAGCAGTGTGTTCCATTTAATCTAACCAACTCCTCAATATGGGGGAAAGTGGTGTATGAGAATGCCAAAGCTGCCAGTGCTGCGGTGAAGGAAACCGCAAGAATACGAGGGCCCAAAGCTCATGCCAGTAATAATGTAAACTACAACCAGACAAAATTTACTGCCAAGATCACATATTTTACTGTGGTGAAGGAGGAGAATCAGCATCAACAAAAGCTGCAGGAGAAGCTTCAAGAATTTTCTCACCCGGACAACTTCAACATTGTAAAGGAGAATGCATGTCATAGCTTCCACGTTACAAAGAAGAAAGAAAGAACCTGGACATGGCATTGTTCTTTTAGTAATCCAGTGGAAGGGGAAGCAGCATGCAGAGCCATTGATAATATTTTCTCCATTGATGAACAAATTGTTTCAATGAAGCCTGATATCTGTAGTTCTTTATTTATCAACAGAGAGATATATCAACAATATCAGGAGGAACTTAAAGTACAAATACAAGAAATGGAAAATGACAATGTAACAATAAAGTGGCTTAAGTTGAAAAACAATGATGTCACACTTCAGCTCCACACTAGAAGTATTGATGAACTGAAACATATCCAAACGGCCATCCAACATTTGGTGAAAGGTGAAGTGATGAAGTGTGAGGAAAACCCAGCACTACTCGCCCTATTCTCTCGTGAAGGCTGTAGAGCATTGCACAACATCAAGAGGAACGCCAAAACGTTGATTATGAAGGATGATCGGGTAATGAGTGTGGCCATACATGGGAAAAAGGGTCAACGCTTGGCTGCTAAAGGCTTAGTTGTAAAGTGCGCCGAGCAGCTTGTTAAAGAAAGAGACTTGCATGAGGTCGAGCTACGGGGAGTAGGGAAACCAGTTGGGCTGATGAAAGCTTTGGTGGCGAAATATCACCTTGACCTTGGTGTACTAGTGACTAAAACTGGCCTTGAAACTGT
Organism: Paralithodes platypus; assembly: GCA_032716605.1. Taxonomy (NCBI): domain Eukaryota; kingdom Metazoa; phylum Arthropoda; class Malacostraca; order Decapoda; family Lithodidae; genus Paralithodes; species Paralithodes platypus. Next base: position 33,487,893 of record CM064549.1, on the reverse strand, counting down.
GAGACTCAACCCCAGACTCCAAAAGCTGACTCTGTCGGGCTCGCAGGAATCGGTAACTAAAGCAAAGGCCCTGATTGGTGAAATTGTGACCTCATTGACTGCAGATGGGGCTGTGTTGCAGCATGGTGACACCCTGGTTTGTGTCATTTGTTCCTGTGTTGTAGAAGTTAAAGCTCTGTACCGCCTTGAGTGTTGCGGCCATCCCTACTGTCAAGAATGTGTTGAACGGCTTCTCGAAAAAACTCTCGCCACAAGAAAGTTTCCTATCGTTTGTTTTCACCCAGACTGCCCAACCAAATTTGCGTGGAAGGACTTCATCAACCTCTCGCGATTGGGACACTTAAAGATAGCTGATTTGGTTAGCTCGTCGGTGAGTGCGTATGTCATCCAGCACAAAGATATCCTGAGGTTCTGCTTAACCCCAAACTGCCCAGCAGTGTACAGAGTATCGCAGACAGGGCCGCACCTGTTTACTTGCCCCGAGTGCTACGCTAGAATTTGCAGCAGCTGTCATGTGCACTACCATGATGGGATCCCCTGTGCCCCTTAGAAATTGTAGAATAGAACATTGTATTAAGTCAATATTAACACTAGCTGATCATAGTGTGGTCTTCTTGGCTCCATCTTGTTTCATCCCATCAATTTGCTGTACCGGTATTTAAGATGTTTCGCCCCTCTAGTTTGGCGATTGGAAGAAGTTTTGCCTTCATTCAGGGAAAGACGACTATAAAACAAAATAATATGATAATAGCTCGGTAATTATAAGGGAATGGCTATAAAACAAAATAAGAAAATGGATATAGCCCAGCATTTTTTTGTTTTATGTACTGTATATGTAAAATTCTAATTATAAGTGAACATTTTGGATTGACGTGAAGATGGTGTTTAATTTTCAAGTGCACAGGAAAAAAAAAATCAAAGGTTCATCAAGTAGGGTAATAATGTAAACAATCAAGGGTATGAAAAAGGTATATAGTCTTTGGATGAATTGATACTGGTAGCTACAGTACAGTATTTAGATTTTTATCCTTATATACGAGGGAGAGATATGGATGGTTAGATGGATAGATAGATCAGTAGATAGATACATACATAGATTGGATGAGTAGTTTACTACCACTATACCGCTAACAATAGCATCATGGACACTTGAATCACCCTTTTCATACCCATAACCTTTGACTGTATAATAATAATAATACAGTAGTTAGTTATGTAGAGCAGATTAACCAGACCACCGAGCACCATACGGAACTCTCATAATAATAATAATATTTTTTCAGTTAGCATTTTACAATGTTGGTACCACATAATATGTTACAAATATGACATGTACCAACCTTGCATAATTTCAACTAAGGATAGCCCAATAAGGCTGTTAGGCCTTATTGGGCTATCCTTATAAGTCTATTGATAGTGATCTACCCTTGCTTCTTGTGTATGCCTTATAATTTGTTTATTAATTGGGTTTATCACCACCAATATCCCTTTTAATGGGCACTTTTATTATCCAGTAATGTATATGTCATGCATCATAGTAAATCTATTTTAGTTTCAGATTCAATTACATTATTACTGAGTTCACATTATTTTTAATTTACAATATTATTGAAAGTGTAATACTGTACATATATACTGTACTAGTATACAGTTAAATAATTGTTTATATGAACAATGTATATATATATACAGTATAAATACAGTGGTCTGGTTATATATATATACAGTATAAATACAGTGGTCTGGTTAATCTGCTCTACATAACTAACTAACAGTATAAATAGAATTAATTTTGGTGATTATATAGTCCTTAAATTAGAATATTGCTTTGTAAATAATAATAACTTTATACAGTATATTGTTACTAATAATATGACTGGCATGGATTTACTTTAGTTAACATTTTTAAAGATAGAAATTAACACTATCTAGTGCAACGTCTTTGGGGCTATGATATTTTGTTTATGTAGGCTTTTCATTGCTTTTGCCATTTTCGAGCAATATTTGTTTAGTTTGCCCCCTAGACCAAGAAACACGCCTCCCCAGACCTTCAAACTAAAACAGCCCACGTAGACCCCCTTCAAGTAGAATATGTAAAAAATTTCAGTAGAAAAATGTCATGCCTGAAGGTACATTTCTCATAATTTGCAGGTCCACCCCCCACCCCCAATGTAAGTGGGGTGAAGCATCCTGTAATCACCAAACTTATGAGGTGAAATGTATTAAAATCTTATCGAGTGAAACAGAAAGGATCCATAAGCCCGCCAGATAGGGCTAAGAAAGGAGTACCGGTACTCTAATCAGTTTATTTCCAGTTAATGGTAAATTGGCATGTCCTCATCTTGATTAGGCTACTCGGCTATAGCGAAGATTTTGTAACAAAATATACTGCTAAGAATGAACACTTGATATTTATATGGTGCAGATACATAGTACGGTAGTTGTTATTATAATGTAAAACTTTCAAAAATATGCAAACCAAAATAGGAACAATACAGTATACTGTTCATTAAAGGCAAAAGAACTTATCAAAATCACTATGTGGCAATAAGGATTTAGCAAAATACAATTTTGAAACAAAAGCACACCAAACCACCACATATAATTTCATATTTGTCCAGTAAGTATTGAGAAATCAGCTGCTAAGGGATTCAATTTGCCGTCAGCAGGAATTAAACAAACTATAACATGATTCGGGTACCGGATATATATTTTGGTGCGAGTATCCTAGGTTCGAGTCCTTGGAGTACCACATGTATTCATTACTTTCATTAGTCAAGTTTATTTGTAAATGAATTGGTGGGTTAGTGAAAACAAAATAATTAATATGAATATGTAGCCTATCATTAGGTAGATTTGATTTCAGATACAATGCTATGTCACCATCTTTAACAAACAGATATGTTAACCCCTTCAGCACAATGAGGTCACTTTCCTCATATTCTGGTTACCATTAAACTATTTTCTTAAACTTATACCCCTGGGATTCAAAGGAGTAGGCTAAATACTATCCATAATATCTCTGAATAACATGGTTCTTAAATTGCATTAAACAAATTTTTTTTTAGCCATAATAGAAAGTAATAGGAGTCATCGTGCTTAAGGGGTTCATAAGTCATACCGGTAGCAGTTTTTCATTGGTCTACTATTTTTACGCACCGGTATGTATGTATAGTACTCGGGCACATACCCCACAGCTGGGGGTGGCCGACTCGAAACAGAGCCCGAATAGGGACAACACAACAATTACTTCAGTGAAGATTTTACTTGTTCACTTATTTTTATATTTAGTTATTATAGTTTCCTCCCCAGACCTCCATCAAGCTTAAAAACAAGATCCCCACACCCTTTTTTAGATGTCTACATTTTTCGGAAGAAAAGTGTATTGCCAAAGTCCAGTTCTTCCTAAATTGCACGTAAGGTCTTAAAATCACCAAACTGATGGGGTGAATGTCCTAAAATCTCAAACCTAATGGGGCTAAGCACGAGGGATAATGGGGATAATATAGAGAAATCAGCCGCTATAAGGGATTCATTTTACCGCCAACTTAAATAAACTACTATACTGTAGTGGGCGGGTGCCCAACCCCGAAAAGGGTTGAAATAGGGGAGCTATCCCCCCGCCAAAGGCGGCTTTCTAGGGCCTTTCCTAGCTGATGCTTAGAGGATTGGGTTCTACTCATGTGGTGATGGGCTGGTCTATCAGAGTGAGAACGGAGCGATCTCTGCCATACCCATAGCTTACTCTGACTGTTCCTTTTACTTATATATTTTCTAGATCTCAAGTGACGGCGTCTCTTGCGTGGATTGACCTCCTAATCTACCAAGATTGGAAGCCAAAGCGTCACATCTTTCCTTTGCCCCTCAACTTTCTCTTCATAATTGCTGAGGGGCACAGGGCCCTGGGTGGGGCTTTGGTTTCCCGGGCGTTTCCGCACCCTCCTCAGCTCCCCGCCATGGAGTGGCTTCGGTCACCCAGGCTTTATTGTGGTCGGCGGGGAGGGTTCTGTGGGGGTGCTCGGTTATGGCCTTGGCCTTGCTCGGGGCCTTGGGGCTGTTCGGCCAGGCAGCTTGGGGAAAAACAACAACAACAACTATACTGTAGTGTCTGGTATAATATTTAACCTCTTCAGCACGATTACCTTTTATTCTGGCTACCATTAGATAATTTTACATAGTTTAAGAAGACCTATGATATCCAGAGGTTTTATAGAGATCGTATTCACCCCTTTGAGTCGTAGAGGTAGATTAGCTTAAGAAAATCGTCTAAAGGTAACCAGATTATGAAAATTGCGTCATCGAGCTGAAGGTGTTAAACTTTTGATTACGGCTGGTCTTTGATGGACGTAATAATGCAGTGTTGTTAGTTATTAGTCTCAATGCATGAAATCAAGGCTTGACTAATGAATATACATAATACATACACCATTTGAGGAGTAGCACTTAATTGACCCCTTCAGGATTAATATGACAGATTTTAGCAGTATTCAGGTTATCATTACATCATTTTATTCAGGTTTTCAAGGAATCTTGAGTCTACAGGTTAATTGAGATTTTGTTTTACCCTTTTGAGACATATATCCTTCCTAAATATAGGAAAGAAATGCCTTATTATATATATGCTGTAAGGGTTAACAACATTACATTTTCACTTGAAGCTTCATAAGGTCGAATTGATGAAATGTAGAAACGTTTATAAAGTGCTTCTCCTCATTGGTGTTTGTATATATTTAAGGCTCAATCATACTGATGGAAATACAGGAGGACGTCTTAAACCTCTTGGTTATGCGACATATTGAAAAAAATTATCTAATGATAACCAGAATAAAAAAGGATTATAGTTTAAGTTGTATGCTATAACATGTTACAGAGATCATAACAAGGGATCCATTTAATTTGCTTTGTTATTTATAATAACCTTTACTTATGAATGATATATACTTTTTTGTATTGTATTTTCTTACCAATTGCACACCACTTTATGTTGATTATAGTTGTGGAATACTAATGTTAATATATATATTATTTACTGGATACTAATTTGTTACTAATTCCTACAATCAATATTTTTGTTTCAAAATGCAAATGGATCACTAACAATCTAATGCCTTGTGGCACATTGGTAATGCGCTCCGAGCACAACCGAGAGGACCCAGGTTCGATTCCCGGGCAGGAAAAGACAGGTAAGTTTCCTTACACCTAGTGGCTTCTTCTTCTTATTGTTTAATGTGCAGTTTGCTTGGAGGTTTGTGGTGTCTTCAGATTACTGCACAGGTGTTATAAGAGGGGTGAAAAGAAAAATTGTTAGTATAATAGGGGTTTGGAGAGATAGTAAAGGTGGATTTTATACTACTGTATATGGGGGGTAAGTTTGTTGTCTTTTGATGTCAGGGTGGTGGTTGTTGTTGTTGTTGTTGTTCTTGTTCTTCTTGTTCTTCTTGTTCTTCTTGTTCTTCTTCTTCTTCTTCTTCCCCAAGCTGCCTGGCCGAACAGCCCCAAGGCCCCGAGCAAGGCCATAACAGAGCGCCCCCACAGAACCCTACCAGCCGACCACAATAAAGCCTGGAGTGACCGAAGCCACTCCATGGCGGGGAGCGGAAACGCCCGGGAAACCAAAGCCCCACCCAGGGCCCTGTGCCCCTCAGCAATTATGAAGAGAAAGTTGAGGGGCAAAGGAAAAATGTGACTCTTTGGCTTCCAATCTTGGTAGATTGGGAGGTCAATCCACGGAAGAGACGCCGTCACTTGAGATCTAGAAAATATATAAGTAAAAGGAACAGTCAGAGTAAGCTATGGGTATGGCAGAGATTGCTCAGTTCTCACTCTGATAGACCAGACCATCACCACTGTCAGGGTGATTTAAGTCAAGGTGAGGGTGAAATCAGAGATGATGATGATCAGTGGTGGTACAGTACAGTACTGCTGTATGTGTACTGTGTGATTTTAAGTCAAGGTGAGGGTGAGGTCAGAGATGATGATGATGATGATGATCAGTGGTGGTACAGTACTGCTCTATGCGTACTGTATTCTGTTGGTGTACTGTATGTGGGATGTTTGTTCAGTTGGGTGGTAATTTTATATGCTTGTGATTTTGTTTGTTGTTCTGATGTAGGTTCCTAGGGCTGATGCGATGATATGTTTGCTGTGCTGTGGTAGGTCTCCACCTAGGATATGCTTGATGTTGAATGTTCCTCCTTGTTGGGTTACTACACTTCTGAGGTGGGTGCGGGCACTGTAGTGTCTGGATGTACAGATTGAAGAGTGCGGGCGATAGGACGGATCCTTGTGGGACTCCGTTTGGAAAGTTTCTGATTTTAGATGACTGACCGGCAAAAGATACGTGTGCACATCTGCCTGCTAGGAAGTTGGCCAGCCACCTTTTTGTGTTGTTGTGCATGTTTGTGTTGTAGATTTTGTTTGTTAGGTTGTGGCGGGGGATGGCATCGAAGGCTTTACTAATGTCGAGTGTGGCTAATAGTGATCTGTGTGGTGGTCTAGCTGAGTTGATGCCGTCGAAAGCTCTTTGTGTAAGGTCTGTGAGAAGAGTGTTTGTGGAGTGCAGTGGCCTAAAGCCATGTTGTGTTGGAGCTAGGGGTAGGTCAGGTGTAATTAGTTGTAATACTAGGCGTTCCATGACTTTGGAGGGGGAGCAAAGAAGTGTGATGGGGCGGTGCGAGGAGGGTAGCGTGGGGTCTTTGTTGGGTTTGGGGAATGTGATGATGATACCATGCTTCCAAATGTCTGGTATTGTGTTGTGTGAATAGCTGTAGTTTGATATGTTAGTGAGTGCTTGTATGCCTTGTGGTCCCAGGTGTCTGAGGTGTATGTTGCTTATGTTGTCTAGGCCACAGGTGAGTGCTTGAGATTGTTGATGATATGCTTTGTCTGGTGATTGGTGAAGGGTGTATAGTCAGGGTCTGTGGGGAATTGTCTCTTACGTCGGATGACACGTCGGTCGTCTTTGTGAGGTTTTAGGTGGCTGACATGTGAAAAGTGATTGATGAGAGTGTTTGCTTGTTGTTTACATGAAGGAGTAGAGTCTGTTGTTGTGATTGCAGCATGTGATTGTGTTGTGTTGCTGTTGGAAAGTGTGATGCTGTTTAGTGTTTTGTAGAGTTTTTTGGGGTTTGTTTTGTGATCAAGTGTTTGTAGGAAGTTATTCCAATTTAGTTTTTGTTGTTCTTGTATTTTGTTGTTAGTTTGGGTGTTGAGTGCTTGAATTTGTTGTGTGATGTCTTGTGTGTGGGGTGCTGGGGAGTGATTCTGTATGTCGCGTTGTCTGATGAGGTTTTGAATTTCTGGTGTGAAGTTGGGGTTGTGTCTTTTCCTGTTACCTCTTGGAATGTGTTTCTTGTCAGCGTTTTGGATAGTTTTATTGAGTATGTGTACAGCATTGTTGATGCTAGTGATGGGTGTACTGTTTAGAGTTGTGAAGTGTTGTTCTGTCTCATTTGTGAATGCTTCCCAGTTAGCTCTTTTATAATTGGTGTATGTGTGTTTGTGGCTAGCTGGGGTGAGTCTGGTTTTGGTGGTGATAATGATCGGGAGGTGGTCAGAGCCTAAGGTTCTGACCACCCTCCAGGATGTTGTGGGGGCGAGTTCTGGGGAGCAAAAGGTGATGTCTGGAGATGATGGGTTATAGAGGGCTTGGTGAGGAATATGGGTATGTTGATGGATGTCGTTAAGGATGATGAGGTTATCGGTTTGGTTTTGTAGTACCAGCCCTCTGTCTGTGTCGGGGTTGTCGACAAACCAGGCCGACGTCTTGGCGTTGAAGTTACCACCCAGGATGATGTGTGGGGTGTTTGTGATGTGTTGTAAGTGTGGTCTGTATTCATTTGGTACTGTAGGGGATGTTTGGGGAGGGATGTATGTGTTTATGATGGTTATGGTGGAGTTGTTGCCAGTGCGTATTTTAATTGATTGTATTTCTGTTGTGTTATCATTTGGGGGGAGGAGGGATTTGGTTTGTACACTGGTTACTATGTATGATATTTCTTTGTGTACCAGGGTGATGAGTCCACCGCCCCCGCCGACAGCCCGGTCTTGTCTGATGGTGGTGAAATTATGAAATGTGGGTGTTTTTTGTGTTGTGCGGAGTTTTGTTTCTTGTAAGATGGCAATGTGTATGTTGTGTGAGAGTTCGTGTTTCTTTGTGTTGATGCCATCTATGTTCAGTTGAAGAATGTTAATGTTATGTGCACGATGTATGTTGGGTGCTGCTGCACGAGGATGGGGTGGGGGTGGGGTTGAGGGATGGGTGAGGTGGGGGTGGGGGAGCAGGAGATGGGGGTTGGAATGGATTAGGATGGGGTGTGGTGTGTTGAGTTGAGGATGTGGATGGTATGGGAAGGTTAGGTGGGTTAGGGAGGAGAGGTGGACGGGTTTTAGGGGGGGGAGTGGATGATATGGGAAGGTTAGGTGGGTTGGGGAGGAGAGGTGGACGGGTTTTAGGTGAGGGATTTGACTGGGAGAGGGAGGGGCATGAGGAACAGGTCCAGGTGTTTGTGTAGTGTTTCTTGGAGGCAAGTGTTGTGCAGGTGAAGTGGGTCCAGTTCCCGCATGAATTGCAGAGAACTGAACCCTTAGTATGGCGACTCGAAGTGATGGGTTTTGAGCAAGTTGGACATATGTATGTGTACGTGGGTCCTGGGTTGCTCTCAATGTCTCCGGCTAGAAGAAGTCTTCGAGAAATGACAGCCGGAGAGTCATTTCTCGGTGTAGGAAAAACTGTGTGATGTGTGTAGTGTGAGAGACCTGTGTGGAAATTCCCGGCGCGACCGAAGCCGCTCCAAGGACCTGTGCCCCCAGAGAGGGGGCAGGGGATGGTTGTGACGGTTTGGCTCCCGAAACTGCTCCCCGCGGCCGGCATCCGGTTTTCCTCCACTGGTCGTTGATTTTGTCTTCGGCCGTGGAGGGTTGGCAGCCTCGGGAGGTGGCCCCACGGCGTAGACGCCGCCACATCAGGATGTTGTTGTTGTTGTTGTTCCCCAAGCTGCCTGGCCGAACAGCCCCAAGGCCCCGAGCAAGGCCAAGGCCATAACCGAGCGCCCCCACAGAACCCTCCCCGCCGACCACAATAAAGCCTGGGTGACCGAAGCCACTCCATGGCGGGGAGCTGAGGAGGGTGCGGAAATGCCCGGGAAACCAAAGCCCCACCCAGGGCCCTGTGTCCCTCAGCAATTATGAAGAGAAAGTTGAGGGGTAAGGGAAAAATGTGACGCTTTGGCTTCCAATCTTGGTAGATTGGGAGGTCAATCCACGTTAGAGACGCCGTCACTTGAGATCTAGAAAATATATAAGTAAAAGGAACAGTCAGAGTAAGCTATGGGTAATATGAAAATGTTTAACAAATACAAATAACAATAAAGAAACAGCCATCGTTCATAGAATGAACTCCTGGATGGGAGAGTGCACCAAAAACAACAATGGCTTGTTCACCTAGCAGTTAATAGGAACTTGGAGTTAGCGGAGTTTTGTGACGTCCCATCTGTGGTAAAGAGTTCCGAGTGCCAGTGAATTCCTCTGGAAGAACTGTCACTTATGGAAGCACCAGAGATTACTAATTATTGATAAAGAATAACACTATATCTGGTGGGATGTCGTAGGGGTTTTAAGATATTTTGTTTAATTATTATGGTGGGCTTTGATTACTTTTAATAGCAATGTATTTTAGTTTACCCCCTCGACAAAAAACAAATAAATGAAAACATGTAAATGCCTCCTCAGACCCTCTCCAAACTAATACAATTCCCCAAGAGCCCCTTCAAGCTAAATATGTACATTTTTTGGCAGAAAATTGTCCAGGATAAAGTCCAGTTTCTGAGTATGTGTGTCATAGTCTTCATCATTGCAAAGGTTGACTGAAGTACATATTGAAGGCACTACAGGCCATAGCGTAGTAGGTAGCGCACTTGCCTGTAAACCGAGAGGTCAGGAGTTCAAGGCTCGTGTCAGCTAGTGTGTGTTTTTGGCAGAGAACAGTGCTGTGGTGGATGGCGTGGTCTACTAATCTGGGGCAAATAGCCACTGAAACATCAGGGCACCCAACCTAGCCCCACTCTTGAGCAGGGAGTGCATGGTGGCAAAAACTGCATGATTATCATCATTATAGTTGTTATTGTTGTTCCCCAAACTGTCTGACCGAACAGCCCCAAGGTCTCGAGCAAGGTCAAGGCCATACCCGAGCGCCCCCCATAGAACCCTCCCTGCTGTACCACTAAGAAAGCCCAGGTGACCGAAGCCGCTCAAAAGGCGAGGAGCTGAGGAGGGTGCGGAAACGCCCGGGACACCACCGAAGCCCCACCCAAGGCCCTGTGCCTCTTAACAATTCTGAAGGGAAAGTTGAGGGGCAAAGGAAAAAAATTGATACTTTGGCTCCCAGTAGATAGGGTGATCCACGGAAGAGAAAATATATACCGGTAAGTAAAATGAGCAGTCAGAGTAAGCTATGGGGCAGCAAATATTTTCGCTTTTCACCGCCCAAATGCTTTCCCCACTTATTTTATCACTTCAAGATTCATATATTTATCATATAAATAAAATAAACGCATATTAACCCTTTCACGCTTATGACGCAATTTTGAGTATTAGGGATACTTTAAAGCCTTTGTTACCATCAGGGGTATTTAGAAACCTTTAGTTTAGTTACTTAAACCTCTGCAGTTGTCTTTGAGTTAGCTGTGGGCAGAAAACTAATTTTGGAGAGGTAATTAGAAAGAGTGAGAGAACTCTATTTCTTATTGCTAATCTGGCAACCTCTGCATCATAAAAGTGTGAAAGTTAATAAGAAATTTTATATATGGCGAATATACCGTTTTCTGTCATAATTGAATGTAATTAATTTGCATATAACTATGTTTGTCACAGACCATTGGTGCGCTTGTCGAGTTAAGTCTCTCTCTCTCTCTCTCTCTCTCTCTCTCTCTCTCTCTCTCTCTCTCTCTCTCTCTCTCTCTCTCTCTCTCTCTCTCTCTCTCTCTCTCTCTCTCTCTCTCTCTCTCTCTCTCTCTCTCTCTCTCTCTCTCTCTCTCTCTCTCTCTCTCTCTCTCTCTCTCTCTCTCTCTCTCTCCCTCTCTCTCTCTCTCCAAAACAAGTCATTTGGCTAATCCTGATCAAGTAAAGGAAAACACGCAGTAATTAGCTTCACATTAAGCTCGTGATGGAAGCAAATACTGTAATTTATAACTGGCTGTGAAGTCATTTCTGACGCCAAGAGCCTTCAACTAACACATGATTATAGATACCTGGTACTGTATATGTAATGATAAATGATAATTATATAGGAAATGGTCAACAATAATTACATGAACAACAATATTATAAATAGCAACCATAAAATTTGTCTGAAGAGCCCTCAGCATTGCCGTCACGAATTAGGTCGCTAAAGTTACTAATCACATTTATAAACTCCAAGCAGAACTCCATGAAGCCAGAATAAAAGATATTTGGACTTTTTCCCCTCCCATGTTGACCTTTTGAGCCAGAATCAAAGGCTTGTAAAATTTGGAACTTTGTATATTTGATGACGATTATAATTTTATTTTATTTATAATTATTTTTTAAGCAGCCGCCTCACATAAAATGTAATAATTAATCTTTTTCAGAAGTTGAATAAGAGTTTATGAATGTATGATGAGTTTATTTATGAATGTATGATGAGTTTAATTATTCATGGTGTTACAAAAGTTTATTTATTTTACGTAGAACAACTTTCCTTCGGTGACTGGACGACTCGGCCCATGGGACAACTCGGCTCGGACAGCTCGGCCCACTTTTGGACAACTCAGCCACGACGGCGAGACAACTCGGCCCATTATTTGAGACAGCTCGGCCCCATGTTTTGCTATGGGGCAATTTGACGAGACCAGTCAGGATTAGGATGGGGAGAGCTAAGTGGAGGGTTTATGGGTGAGGCCATGTATGCAGCACCAAATCCTGTCCTCTGCGTATGCACGGCCTTTTCCCTAATATTTTTATTATGTTATTTAGGCTCAACTGTTAGGTTAATTTAAGTTAGGTTAGGTTAGGTTAGGTTAGGTTAAGATAATATAATCGTATAAAGGAAAACAAAATCGTGCCAAGGGGCCTAAGATTCTCAGTAAATTTCTCATGCATGCGCAGAGGACAGGATTTGCAGGATTTGGTGCTGCATACATGGCCTCCCGTTTATGGCGTGTGTGTAATGTGGGCGAAATGTTTGTTTATTGTATAGGCTAATGATGTCATAGGCTAGTTCTCTCGATTCATAATGTGTAAGTTAGATTAGGTTAGGTTAATTAAGAGTTGTCTCGTAATTAACACGGGGCCGAGTTGTCTCGTTTTTACTGGGCCGAGCTGTCCCGTGGGCCGAGTAGTCTAGCATTCCTTTCCTTCAGAATTTGTTGACAGTTCTTCAGTTGAGCAGTTCAAGAAGAGAGTAGATAGTATGTTGCACTCTGTAGGCTAATGAGTAGTGCGCTAAACAATCTATCTCCTTCCACTCCGAGTTTCTCCCCGGAAGGAACTGCAAGGTCTTTTTATACTAACTAGTATTTGTAACTCCCTGTAACCCTTTCTCCATCCCTCCCTTCCTACCAACTCCCAGACCGCCTAAACGCTGTGATATTCAGGACCGTTTCATGTCTGCCTCAGAAAACACGCATTACCCTGCCACCCCAAAGCACTAAGGTGGAGGTAAAAATAATTCTCTACCCAACCTGCAAGGAGTTTTTTTTTATTCGGGAGAGATGGGGATAGCAAGGAGTTTTTTATGCAGGAGAAATGGGGATAGCAAGGAAGTTTTTTTTTTATGCAGGAAAGATGGGGATAGCGATTTTTTTTCTTCCTTTATTGTTTTTTTTTTTTTTTTTTTGTATAAGAGATGGGGATAGCAAGGATACTTTGTTTCATGTTGAAGAAATCTGAGATAGTTTTTACACTCCAGGATACCGGTACATACGGTAATTCATAATTCTGGCCCTTCTAAAATGTAACTCGCTGAAATACCATTTTTTTTTTTTTTTTTTTTTGTCAGTAGAGTCACGCACCTCATGGGGTTTAATTCTAGTTTCGCTTTCACAGCATACTCATAAATTTCTATGGCTACTTTAGAGTTGTCATATACCATACTTAATTCCTATATATGTCCAAAGCGGCGGAAATGCATTATAAGGAATTATACCTACTGTAAAAAAAAAAAAAAAATCTCCCCATATGCGGCACCATAGCTATTACATAATACTAGGTTAGGTTAGGTAAGGTTGTTAGGTTAGGCTAATGTCGTTAATGTAGTTTATTATCATTATATTACGTCTTTTACCCAGCAATTTCCCCGATCTTCATAGTTGGTCGGGAAGCTATGCCTTTACAACGGCGCCTCCCTTTTGTCGCTGTGTACGTGAAACTAGAATTTTACCCCTCATGGTCGTAATATATTTTGGCTGGTCAAATTTTGCAGTAATGAAGAGGTGGACTGGTTAATTAAAATTAATATAGGCCATGGAGGGGTAATTTATGAGTAGGTATGTGTGTGTGAGGTTGTGGATAAAGGTGTAGGCTATAATTATGTGTGTGTGCGCCAGAGGTGGTGTACAAACCATATAGGTGTGTGTAGGAAACGAAGTCGATCGAAAACTTTGTGGAGCTTGATTAGTATAATGAACGATGTAGGCTATGTACGGTACTGTACATTTTGAGACCAGTTATATTTAGAAGATTTTTGCAGCAACATACTTTGTAATTTAGTAACACTTGGTGCTTTTATGATGCAGACACAGTAGTTTCATATTCTGTCATTAAGTATCGATAGCTTAGTTGCCAAGGGATTAAATTTTCTACCAGGTGAAAAATAAGGACAATTAGCCAGCCATTAATTAGTGTTCATCAGTCGAGGTAGGAAAATCAGAGGAGGCCTAGTGCCAAACTTATATACACACACAACTATACCCTGTTCCAAATAGATAGTCCAGAAATCGTGATCCCTAACCTCTGTAACTCAAAAAGGACTAGAACAAATGGGCTGTAAATTTCCACACTTATTCCCTGGCTGACCCTTCCCAAATGGTAGAACTATTAGCTCAATTACTCGAGTCGTGTGTGAGTTATAGAGGTTAATGTCCGAGAGTTCTGGCCTACTTATTTGGAACAGGGTATAGGATCAGTAACAGGAAGGGTAGGACGTGTAATATACCTACAATAAAGAATAGGGGTGCTGTTGGTACGGTACTTTACGAGACTGAACACCTTGGCGCACAGCTTCAAGAAGACCTAAACCAGCTAAAGCAAGCCGGGGAGATACTAGGTACCAATCGAGCAGGGCAGTACCAGGGGAAGCTACATAGGCATATGATAAGGTGTTGCTCGAACACCTGGCACATTTGCCTGGCTTTCCCCACTGTCTATTTGTGCCTCGCCTCACCTACACAGACAGTAAACCAGTTAACTCTCACAAACACCTATTAATTTCACTACACTTAAACACACCATACTTCTTTCCAACACACCTAAATTACCTTGATATTGGCTCTCTATCACTCTTTCAATCTTTGGGGAACACTTGTTACAGGCAGCTTTGCCTTTTGTCTCTATGTACATAGACAATAAATTAAGGTTATACCCTGTTCCAAATAGGTAGGCCAGAAATCGTGAACTCTAAACTCTAAGCTAACTCAAAAAGGGCTCAATCAAATGGCCTGAATTGTCCACACATTCCCTGACTGACACTTCCCAACTGGTAGAAATATTAGCTCGCTTGCTCTAGTCGTTTGTGAGTTAGAGGTTAATGTTCAAGAATTTTGGCCTACTTACTTGGAACAGGGTATAGTTAGTTAAGGTCGGATAGCCATCAACGCTACTGTTATGGCAGCTTAGTCGCCTGCGTCATTGCCGGTAGATTAATGAGGCCTCCACGTCCTAATAGACTCATATATCACAAGTTAGTTTACATAATGACTCCCTATCACGGCCCCCTCACCACACCCAAGGGCTCGGAGTTTATGGTCTGACAAACTTAGGTAATTATAGGTGGGCCTATAGCAGTACTTTTATGTGTAGTGAAAAGTAGATACAGTAGTGCTAGTATACTGTACATAATTTTACTATATACACATTCCTTATCGCAAGATTGGTCGACTTGCCTCCGCCTATATAATCTACCACCCACACCTTACCAGATCGTATAGCTATCCTAGAGTACCTCCCTCTGCATGTTAATGGCTTTACCGTATACCGACACAGTATGGTATCTTGCATTTTAGTCCATAATACGGATTCCTGAAAATCGTCCAACCATGGGTTAAAAAAACCCTCTAGGCTATAGATTTCAAGTCACTCCGGCCTCCCACCCTATTATAGGCTATGCACATTTGTTTTTCATTATACATTTACAGTTGCCTATCTTTCAAAGTGTGGTGGTGACCATTATGAGTGACGATTTTCCGTGCTTGAATTATTAATAGTAGCCTATTGTACAGATTACATTAAATGTCAACGATATCGCTCATAGTAAGTTATTTTGCGAAAACTCAGGCGTGATGGTAGGCTACTTTTGTACTGTAGGCTACCAGTCTATTAATTTTATTTCTGCATTGCATAGCCTACGTAGGCTAATGTTTGTTAAAAGTTTGTTCCTTACAAATTTCAATGTACACAATTCCACAGCCACCACTTCGATAATGTTGCTGTCTGTCATACAAATCAATCACTAGAATATCTTTAAAAGTGACACAACTTGCAGGTTACAGTATATTTGTTTATGTTTCACGTATATCGTTAAGGTTGTCCTACGCCAGTTCGTTATGTCAAGACTCAGTACCTCACAGACAAATTTGAGTGGCTTCACACTCCGACATATGCCTATTCAAACCGTCCAACCATTGACACACAGGCTCAGAATAATTTAACATTGTTTTTATACATACTATTCAGTCTGGCGGACTGTTAAGTGAGAGTGTACCGTGATGGCCTGGGGCGGTATTGTCCGATATAGCCTACGTAATATGATTGTTGATAGGTAATGACTAGTGTTGCTTTCATACAATAGCCAGCATACAATTATAGTTAGAAGATTTTATGCAGCTTAAGAAGGATCTGTAGTAGTAAATTTGGGTTAAGTGGGATAGTTCGAAGCCTGTTCATTGCTAGAGACTCCTTTTAAGCCTCATAACATCGTCTAATCATAGCTAGATTAGACGATTTTATTCAGTTTACAAAGGGCCTCCAGCAATTAAAAGGCTTCGAACTATCTCACTTAACCCTTCACAGATCCTTCTTAAACCGCACAAAATCGTCTAAATATATAGCTAGACAAAAAGTTAAAAAGACGTTGCCGGTACAGGGGTTAAATTAATATTAACTAACACAACTATAGCTTTCTGACGCCCATACAACCTTCCTAAGCTGCATAAAAGTATCTAACCATTACTGAAATTAAATATGTCGCTAATTCATGGGCTAATAATCTTATATAACCATATATAGGCTAATCTTACATAACCTTGTCTTGATAGCTTAACCCTCTCCAACATATGACGCGATTTTGAGCCTATTAGGGATACTTTAAAACCTTTGTTACCATCAGGGGTATTTATAAACCTTTAGTTTAGTTAGTTCAACCTCTGCAGTTGTCTTTGAGTTAGCTGTGTTGAGCCTATTGGGGATACTTTAAAGCCGTTACCATCAGAGGTATTTAGAAACTTTTAGTTTAGTTACTTCAACCTTTGCAGTTGTCTTTGAGTTAGCTGTGTTGAGCCTATTGGGGATACTTTAAAGCCTTTGTTAACATCAGGGGTATTTAGAAACCTTTAGTTTGGTTACTTCAACCTCTGCAGTTGTCTTTGAGTTAGCTGTGGGCAGAAAACTAATTTTGGAGAGGTAATTATAAGAGTGAGAGAACTCTATTTCTTATTGCTAATCTGGCAACCTCTGCGTCATATGAGTCTGAAGGGGTTAACTCCTGTACGATCGCGCTAATAAGTCGTCTCAGCTGACATTACGTATTAGCGCGACTGTACCGGTAACGTCTTTCTCAATTAATTCTAGCCATATTTAGAAGATTTTGTGCAGTTTAAGAAGGATCTGTGGTAGTAAGAAGGGTTAAATGCGATAGTTCGAAGCCTGTTAATTGCTAGCGGACCTTTTTAAACTGAATATAATCGTGTAATAGAGTCCATAATAATGTGAAAGGGCCGTCACCGGTACAGTACAGAAGGGGTTAATG
Source organism: Paralithodes platypus (assembly GCA_032716605.1). Classification (NCBI taxonomy): domain Eukaryota; kingdom Metazoa; phylum Arthropoda; class Malacostraca; order Decapoda; family Lithodidae; genus Paralithodes; species Paralithodes platypus. The sequence goes on along the minus strand of CM064549.1, from coordinate 33,470,696 downwards.
ATTAGTGCGCTGAATTTTGGTGTGAGTGTCCTAGGTTCGAATCCATGGAGGAGTACCACATGTATTAATTAATGTGATTGCTTTCATTAACACGTACTGTATCTTAATTAATGTGATTGCCAAGCCACACACCAAGTAATTAAATAAATTATGAGTCGGGTCTCATAGGCTGAACAGCCTCCTACCCGGGTATCTTCTGTGAGTATCTGTGAGTATTAACCCGTACTGTACCGGCGACGTCTTTTAAATGTTATTGTGGCGACTACTAGTCATTTGTTCTCAGTTTAGGAAGGATCTCTAGCAATTATAAGGCTTCGAACTATCTCAGTCGACCCTTTTAACTACCACATATTTCCTAAGGTGCAGATAATCGTCTAATTATAGCTAGACCAAAATATAGCAGACGTCACTGGTACAGAAAGTCTTTAATTAGGTAGCCTATATGTGTTAAAGTTAATTGGTGGGGTGGTGATGATATGATAATATGCTAAACATGAGGGAGAAGGGGGTCCAGAAAAGCGAGTATTAAAGGGACAGGGGGTACTTGGGGGGAGAGAGAGAGAGAGGAGGAGGAGGAACGGAACGGAACATCGAAAGAATGCCCATATAAGGCAACGAGAGAGAGAAAGAGGAGGAGGGATTGGGGGAAGGTAATAGTAGGGGGGGGGGGGGGGGGAGCGACTGACCCAAGTATATAATCCATAGAGTAAGAATACACAATCTCTGATATAATCTCTGGACTGAACAAAGAGAGAGTATCCTGTCGGGGAGGGGGTCAGGGGGTGGGGGATTATCGGGGGTCGCAGTTAAAGGGGGAGGGGATGGTGGGGTGGGGTGATTTAAACAAGCGCGCGCTAAATCGAGTATCCTGTTGGGTGGGGAGTGGGGTGAGAGGTGGGGAGGAGCTCGACCAATGAGAGAGCGCCACGTCATCGCCCATCAGCCAATCAGGAGCTCACCAACCCATCTACCCTGGACGGGCCAGGTGAGGGAGTTTTTTTCTAGCTGGACTCCATAACGAGGTGACGTAAGTGAGGTTATATTTTTAGACTCTAGGGACTTCTTATCTTTTTATTATCGGTATTCTGTATTTACGGTGTGCTTGCTTAATCCAGGATCATAATAGCCCTTGAAGTCTTCTCGTATGTGTCCGCGATTTTGATGAGTTTATTTATTTATTTTCTACTCGAGGGACATCAGTTTCACCTGTTGTGCCTGTGCCATATTTAGCGCGCTATATTTTCACCATCCCAGCACCTGTCATTCATCAACGTGCTCAATTAACCAGCTAAGTCGATCTATATTCACTGGTTGTCATTTAAAATAGATTTAGGCTATCGTACAGCTTGTGAATTAACATAAACAAATGCCAGACGATACGAGGCTTCTCCTTAGGGCCTAGGCTAATAATGAAACTCGCTTTACTGTCTTAAGAAAACAAAAATGGAATGTGCCTGGGTAAATGTATAGAAATATAACTAATATCCACTATACGATCGTAAGTCTTGACACTGAAGTCCTATTTTAAATTAACTTGCAATGTTTAACTATTTTGATTTAGGCCTAATAATCCAAAATAATCTCCGATTTTAACATGTGTCTGCGATTTTTATAGTGATTTAATTATTTTATACTCGGGAATTTTTAATCTTTAAAGGGGCCTCTATTTCTGACTATTGTTTACTTACGGTGTGCTGGATTAATAATCCTAAATAATATCCTCTGAAGGCCTATTTTAACTTCTGTGAGTGTTCTTTACATGGTTAATTTATACTCTTTATTTTTTTTCGGAAAACTGCTATTCCTGACTTTCGATTTGCGGTGTGCTGGCTTAAATAATTGTTTGATCACCTGAAGTCTTATTGTAATTTAATTACTGTAACTATCCGAATTTCTAGAAGGTAATTAGTTTTTGAATAGGTATAAAGGTACTATTTGACATTTTAATTAATGTAATTGGCTCTAGAATTATTGCGCATGTCGAAGGTTCATTTGTTTACAGAGTTGAGGTTCGAAGAACTTACCTATAAAGGGCCTCACTCCTCCAACGCCAGCCCAGCCGCCATCACCTTTACCTGTATGTACCTCTACATTTATCAGTCTCCATCTTGATTATATCCTAGTACCTGTCATTATCAACATGCTCCACTAACTAGCAAAGTGTATATATATTCACTGGTGGCTATTAATTTAAATAACTATTATGAGAACCTGTGAATTTACATAAAAGGCGAGACGGTACATTAGTTTCTCCATAGGCTAACAATGGCCGCCGCCATCACTTCCACCTGTTGTGCCATATCTTTACCATCCTAGCACCTGGCTTTTATCAACATGCTCCATTAACTAGTTAAGTGTATCTATATTCACTGGTGGCCATTACAATATATGACACTTATAAAAGCCTGGGAATTAACATGAGAGATGGTAAAACAAGTCTACCTTAGCCCCGAACCCCTATCCAGAACATTCACCTGTCTTTTCATTCATCAATATGCTTCACTAACCAGCTAAGTCTATATATATTCACTGGTGGCCATTACATTATATGTAGACTATTATAGAGCCCGTTAAGTAACATAACAAAAGGCCAGACGATAAGAGGCTTCTCAATAGGCTAGGCTAGGCCTGTTTTTTTTTTTTTTTTTTTTTTTTTTTTTTTTTTTTTTTTTTTTTTTTTTTTTTTTTTTTTTTTAAATTGTTGGCCAAACCGGTATAGTTATTGACTAGGCCTAGTTAATTTAATTTATTTTTTTATTTATTGCATTTCATTTCCTTGTTTTATAGCCTAGGCTAGCCTAGCCTATGTATTGTATGTCCAGTGTTACCCGGCCGAATTGTATAGCCGAATACCACTGTAGAAAAATAGTGCTAACAAGATACACAGAGGGCCTCTGAGTCGGACGGATCCTAAATTGAGTGGTCAATCCTGCAAGTCCTTCACTAAAATGGCTCGGGTTGTCCCTCTCACAGGGAATAGGTCTGTTTGGGGGCATACTGTGTATGGCCACCCTCTTAAGGGGAATAAGGCGTCCGGCAATAGATAGCTAGATGTTACCCGGCCTCCAGAGCCATCAATATTTGCAAGTTTTGTTATACAAAGTTAATAGCCTAGCCTACTTCAGTGTTGGATATGCGTAGACCGTCGCGAATGGCTTGGCCTATTTTAGGTCTATATAAAACTTGGGTAATTTTTTTGAAAAGACTCGGCGTTATTATACTCCACTGTGGGAGAATAGTTTTGATAGTTAACTATAGTTTTGATGTAAAAACTACCGCAACTACCAATCTTGTTTCAGAGACCTAGTATATTAACCTAACCCTAGAGTGCCCTAGACCCAGTACGTGGGCATACAACACTCTAGCCCTTACAAGTTGCATGCCAGCAACTGTGGGTTCATATATTGACATATCCTACAGTAACATCTTTGTAGAACATAACACTTTACCATAGCGAGTGTACTCCATTTCGAACACGTCCGTAGCAGAGCTCTCAAGATTGCGGGACTGAGTTTGTTTACGCGCGGGACTATTTATATCGACAAAATAGTTACAAAACTTATCAAAACTATTCTACCACAACGGAATCTATGCGAGTATATTATAAGGATTCCATAGAGCTTCACTTTCCCTAATAAATTCTGTATAATAACGCCGACTCTATTCGCGATAATTATGAAAATTTGCATAATAAACAAACTAGAAGTACTTACCGTATCAAAATCGCTATGTGAAAAAAAATACTTTAGCGAAATATTATAGCCTAGGCCTAAATAAGGCTAGAAAAAACTAATTGCCAACTTTCCCAATTTAGCCTAGCTTAGGGGCCGTCAAATTTCGGGAGAGGTTTCTCACTAAAATTCAGTCTAGCCTAGGCCCGCGCCACTGTCTTTATAGTCATGAGTGTACAGTCGCGCTAATAAGTGATTTCTCGGCACAAAGTATGTTTTTATCAATAATTGGTATCCACAATATGTAAGCTTAATTTCTTCATATAGAAATATACAAACTTTTCCAACTCTTAACCACCCTATTCAACTGACTGACATTAATACAGCACAGAAAGCCAGACTTAACTCCCCCAGACATATATGACGCGATCGCGTCATATGGACTAGTGAACCAAAAACTCATGACGCGATAGTGTCATATGGACTTATCTCCATACCTCTATAATAAGTTATATGACGCACTAGCGTCATATGGAGCTCAGTAAGTCCGATAAGTTACCTTACGATAAAACCGTTGGTGGCAACCTCATCCACCTCCGATAATTCTAACGGCCGCAGTGTTGTGAGTGTAGTGCGGGGCAGTGGCAATGATCCCGGGGCTCCCGCCTCCTCGGACTTATTGGAACATAATATGTCTGAAGGAGTTAATGACAGCTGGGACATGACTTGTTAGCGCGACCGTACCCCAAACCTAAATTCAAAAAGTCGCGGGGGGCGCTGCCCCCCTCAACCCATCCTGTATCCAATGGCAACACTGTAATGCAATGATCCTTGCTATATAAAATTACTAAATTAATATATTTACCGAGGCCCATTTCCCATTTTTAAATTTGTTTCTGGGGGCGGCAGACTAGAGACAGAGCCCGAATAGGGAAAACTGAGCAATGGCTCTTCATATACAACCTGAAAATTTATTATTAATCTTAATATATTTTGTATGTCATTGCTTATAAAGTATGATTGGGACTTGATTGAAATTAAGTCCAAGAGATTATGGCTAAATTGACTTCTTTTGATCTGAGTTAGTGGTGTAATGGTTGTTGCTGTTCCCTAAGCTGCCTGGCCGAACAGCCCCGAGCAAGGCCAAGGCCATAACGGAGCGCCTCCACAGAACCCTCCCTGCCGACCACAATAAAGCCTGGGTGACCGAAGCCACTCCATGGCGGGGAGCTGAGGAGGGTGCAGAAACGCCCGGGAAACCAAAGCCCAACCCAGGGCCCTGTGCCCCTCAGCAATTATTAAGAGAAAGTTGAGGGGCAAAGGAAAAATGTGACGCTTTGGCTTAAGAGACGCAGTCACTCGAGATCTAGAAAATATATAAGTAAAAGGAACAGTCAGAGTAAGCTATGGGTATGGCAGAGATCGCTCCGTTCTCACTCTGATAGACCAGCCCATCACCACGTGGCTAGAACCCAATCCTCTTAGCATCAGCTAGGAAAGGCCCTAGAAAGCCACCTTTGGCGGGGGGACAGCTCCCCTATTTCAACCCCTTTCGGGGTTGGGCACCCGCCGTGGTGTAATGGTTTAGTGGTTTTGTTCTGGGTGTGGTGTCCCGGGTTCTAATCCGGGGAGGACCATATGCTTTCATTAGTTAACCCTCCAGCCCCGGCTACGCATTACATAAATATTCCCCGAAACCCGGGTGTTTTGGCCGAAAAACGTCTAGGCTAGGCTACCGTATATTTGTTATTCTGACTACTTCCCGCATTCCCATGCATCCCCAAGCGTAGCTGTGTTATTTACCTGTAGAATGGCGTTAAGTAGAGCTCTCTAAGTCAACAGGTTGAGTTGTGATGATGATTTCATTGGAGATAACTTTATGGCAAAAACAGCCACTTTACACTACTTTTCGATACTTAACAACAACATACAGGCACACACGAACAAGCGACGCTCTCCTTCTTGTGGCCGGAGATGCGGGGCGTCGGTCCAGCCGGCTGTTGTTTACATGCTTCGGACCGACGCCTCGCACACCAAGCTCACAGGCTTTGACCTCATGGGTGTTTAAGAGCCCTTCCGGGCAGCTCGTGTATGCTTTTTTATGGGCGTCAAGAGCCCTTCCGGGAACAGAGGGTTAAAAGTACATTGGGGTTTGTAATTGGTAAGTTAAGAACGGGGTGTTACTTATATATTTTTCCACCACAACTGTATTTTGACAATTTTGTTTAGGCCTACTAAACTTTGGTGTCTACAGCTCCAACTTTATTACTTTATAGTCTGAAATTGCTAGTAGTTTATTACTGTTCTATTCATTATTTAGTATTTCACATATGCTTTAAATTAATTTCATTGGTGGTGTAGTGAAATTATTACAAAATTTATTATAGATTTGTCATTTAACACTACCTACTCCCAGCAGTGAAGGAGAGTCAATGCTACACCATGGATGTGTCAGACAACCCGGTACCGGTACAATCTTGCGAGAGATCCTTCAGAAGCTGATGAAAGTGGAGAATCTTCACACTTCCACCGGGTGAGTTCTATTTAATGCTAGTTTAATTGTGTATATACAGTAAACCCTCACTATCTCGGACTAATTGGGGGGAGACCCAGTCCGAGATGACCGAAAATCCGAGATGTCAGAAGTCCGACTTATGTCCGAATTGGAAGAGTGAGTCCGAGCCACCAGAGAAAACGGAGACTTCCCTATCACTAACAACGTTGATTCAAGATAAATTACAGTACCTGTACAGTATCCAGCAGACATATATTATAAATATCCTTCCTTTCCTTCTCCATTTCACTGTCCTTCTCCACCTCACTGTAGCCTTAGATCTCGGAATTTGCCCTTAGATCTCGGAATTTTCCGAGATATATGACACCTGTCCGACAGACCATGTGGGCCCTCGGAGTTTTCCCCTTACATCTCGGAAATTTCCGAGATATACGGCGAACTTTCCGAGAGGCCGATGCCAGTCCGAGTAGTCCGGGTTTCCGACTTCTAGAGGTCCGAGATAGTGAGGGTTTACTGTAATGAAAAAGCCTACCGGTACAAACTTTATTTGTATTCATTTTTATTTATATTTTATTTTTGTCATTGGTACAGTAATATATTTATGCTAGTTTGTGTATGTAAAGAAAAAGCCTACAAACTGTATTTTTCATATTTTTGTCATTGGTAAAACATATTTATGCTATCTATCTTTATGCTGAGGCCCAAATCCCCACTTTTCCTATTTTTTGTATAGGCCTATATAGATTTTTTGTTTTTTAATGCTAGTAAGTGTACAGTATATGAGAGCCTACAAACTTTAATTATTATTGGTATTTACCCCATTCCCCACATTTACCATTCATTTATTTTTGATTTGTATATAATTTTTACTTATTTCATTGGTAAATATAAGAACATAAGAAAATGGGAGTCTGCAGAAAGCCGATTGGCCTAAGCAAGGCAGATCCCTGTCCCACACAACCCCAAATCAATTACAAAGCCCAATTATAGGCTCAACACTCTAATACCCTGAGGATCATCTTACCAAAACGGTTAGAGATTAACGCAGGATTATGGGGGTCTGCAGAGCGCTGATTGGCCCAACCCGGCTGATCCCCCTTCACACCACCTTCTCGTCCATATGCTTATCCATTTATCTTAAAGCTACAGTTTTAGATCCCACTATAGCACTTGGTAGTCCATTCCACCCATCTACAACTCTGTTACCAAACCAATATTTGCCTATATCTTTTCTGAAACTAAATTTATCTAATTTGAAACCATTGGTACGAGTTCTTTCGCTATCAGTGAGCTTTAGTACATTTGTCATGTCCCCTTTGTTAATCCCACTAACCCACTTGAACACCTCTATCATATCCCCTCTAACTCTGCGTCTCTCTAACGAATGTAAACCTAATTTCTTCAAACGGAAGATTTCTAATATTATGGATAATTTTTGTCATTCTACGCTGTACTCTCTCCAATGAATCTATGTCCATTCTGTAATAAGGACCAAAATTGGACAGCATAATCCATATGGGGTCTCACTAATGACAAGTAAAGTTTTAAGATAACATCAGCAGTTCTGTTACTCACACTCCTAGAGATGAACCCGAGAATCCTGTTTGCCTTATTACGAACGCCTATACACTGTTTTCTAGGCTTCAAATCATTGCTAACAAACACACCTAGATCTTTCTCGCAGTCTGAATTTTCTAATTCTAAATTAGCTAGTTTATATTTAAAATTTGTTTGCATCTTCCCTATCTTTAATAGTTAATACCTTGCATTTGTCAATGTTAAACTTCATCTGCCAATTTACTGACCATTCATGTAAGGTATCTAGATCCCTTTGGAGGCACTCTATATCGCTATCTGAATCAATTGATCTCCCCATTTTAGTATCGTCTGCGAATTTACTTATCCTACTAGTTATACCTAAATCTAGGTCATTTATGTATATAAGAAACAACAGGGGACCTAATACCGATCCCTGGGGGACACCTTTTAGGTCTGAATTTTGAGCGGTGTTTTATCTATCTTAATCGATTAGTTGCATTGTGTACTACCCGTCAAAGTTTGAGAATGTAGATGCGTATTAAGATTAGTAGTATAGTATGTATTATGTAAGGCATTAACCTAACAAACTTAGACCTATAGTTTCTTTTCAGCTGACGGCAAATATAATCCTTTAGTAGATAATTTTGATACTGTACAGTACTTAATTAATGGATAAATATGATCTTGCATAGTTTTCATGATTTAATTGAACAAATCTTCATAATAGCAAAGTATTTAACCCTCTCAGACATATGACTCAATTTTGGGGATATTGGGGTGGCTTCGGTCACCCAGGCTTTATTGTGGTCGGCAGGGAGGGTTCTGTGGGGGCGCTCGGTTATGGCCTTGGCCTTGCTCGGGGCCTTGGGGCTGTTCGGCCAGGCAGCTTGGGGAACAACAACAACAACTTTAAAGCCTTTGTTACCATCAGGGGTATTTAGAAACCTTTAGTTTGGTTACTTCAACCTCTGCAGTTGTTTTTGAGTTCGCTGTGGGCAGAAAACTAATTTTGGAGAGGTAATTATAAGAATGAGAACTCTATTTCTTATTGCTAATCTGGCAACCTCTGCGTCATATGTGCGTGAAAGGGTTAAGATTGTAATTAAAATATGAAACTTTAAAACAAACTCAAAAGTTGCTGTTCAAATCAATAACTAAAGATTAAAAAAAATATTGAAACTAAAACACCCTAAAGAAAATTTGGAAAAATGCATTTAAATTTATCTGAAATTAAACTTTGAAAACAATTTAGTCGGCTGGAATGAACTTTAGTACAGTACGTTGGATACAAAACTAACCCGTACCTACCAGCTAGTATGTATCCCATGTACCGGTACCGTACATGGGATACTAAACTAATTCTTCCTTATTAGCTGGTACGTAATCTTTAAGAACATAAGAACATAAGAAAATGGGAGTCTGCAGAAAGCCGATTGGCCTAAGCAAGGCAGATCCCTGTCCCACACAACCCCAATTACAAAGCCCAATTATAGGCTCAACACTCTAATACCCTGAGGATCATCTTACCAAAACAGTTAGAGATTAACGCAGGATTACGGGGGTCTGCAGAGCGCTGATTGGCCCAACCCTGCTGATCCCCCTTCACACCCAACCCTTCTCGTCCATATGCTTATCCAATTTTATCTTAAAGCTCCCTATCGTTTTTAATCCCACTATAGCACTTGGTAGTCCATTCCACCCATCTACAACTCTGTTACCAAACCAATATTTGCCTATATCTTTTCTGAAACTAAATTTATCTAATTTGAAACCATTGGTACGAGTTCTTTCGCTATCACTGAGCTTTAGTACATTTGTCATGTCCCCTTTGTTAATCCCACTAACCCACTTGAACACCTCTATCATATCCCCTCTAACTCTGCGTCTCTCTAACGAATGTAAGCCTAATTTCTTCAACCTTTCTTTATACGGAAGATTTCTAATATTATGGATCATTTTTGTCATTCTACGTTGTACTCTCTCCAATGAATCTGTCCATTCTGTAATAAGGACACCAAAATTGAACAGCATAATCCATATGGGGTCTCACTAATGACAAGTAAAGTTTTAAGATAACATCAGCAGTTCTGTTACTCACACTCCTTGAGATGAACCCGAGAATCCTGTTTGCCTTGTTTCGAACGCTTATACACTGTTGTCTAGGCTTCAAATCATTGCTAACAAACACACCTAGATCTTTCTCACAATTAGAGTTTTCTAATTCCACATTAGCTAGTTTATATTTAACATTTGTATGCATCTTCCCTATCTTTAATACCTTGCATTTGTCAATGTTAAACTTCATCTGCCAATTTACTGACCATTCGTGTAAGGTATCGTGTTAGCATCCAGTACATGTGTGAAAAGACTAACCTTGGCTTAACATGTAGTATCGCTTACCATGTATCTGTAGTATGTAGGATAAAACTCTAAACCTTAACCAACCTTTTTTATGTATATATTTATTACGCATCTGCCGCATAAAACTTAATGGAAGGTACAGGTGGTATACAATGCAACTAACCTATTCTGGTCGCTTAAAACTCTGACATATAAGAGTATCTTATTATTTTTTAAATCTGCTTGAATAATATGTCTGTTCTATTTACTCCGGCCCATTCCACATTTTTTATATAATTAGTTTCTGTTTTTATTGAAAAGTGTGTGTGGGAAACAGCTTAAGTGCACCACTTCTATCTATTGCCAGATTCCCTGAGGTGGTGGCCATGAATGAATCGCCTCAATGTACCGATCCTGTCGGTCGGCTCTTCTCCGTTGGTGTGTTGGCCGAGACTTTTGTTGATGGACTCAGCCCTTCGTCGGACTCTGCCCTCAAGTGGTGCGCCCTCAAGTTGTAAGTTGTCAATTTTTAATTTTCCACATTCAGTTGAAAAAACTTTGATATTTCTGTGTATATATTTTTCTTTACTAACTCTCCATAAAGCTTTAAAAATTCTCCAAAGACTCTCTTAGAGGTGAACTTGTGAAATTTTCATTAGAAAAATGGGAAAAATGTTCTTTTAATACCACAAATTTTCATTTTTTTTATAAACAAAATTGGTAATTTGCATCAATATATGAAGCCCTCCGAATCATAAGGGGACCAACCGACATTTTTTGAATTTCCAAGCCAAGCACGTGGTGCCATAGCCCAACTTCTCCCCTACACACTGGTAGTCGTTTGGTACCCTTAAGACGAAAACTGTATGAGTGAGAGTCCTGGACGTTAAGGTAACTTTTTCGCCTTTCGGGAACACTCACCAATATCCTGGGAAAAATATAACATGACACAAGGGGTCCAAACGACACTCAGTTAATCCCTCCATACTCTCCCTCTCCCGTACGTAAAAGTACGTTCACTTACCCATACCCTTGTACTTACCTGTTAATTATTAACTACTTACCTGCCTTACCTGGAGTATGGAAATTGGAGGGAATGATGGACAATTACGTACACTACCCAATATCAGTGCATTATTATCTTTAAAAGAAAAAACTTGTGGTCAAAGTGCTGGTAATGTTAGATTTTGGCCATTCAAAAAAGGGGATAATTTTGGTTTGGGTGTTTTTACTAAAAATATAGACTTGGAAACCCTTATTTTTTACATGCTGGGATGAAAGAGTAGTGTTTCAGCTACCTTCAGTAAAAATATGAAGAGGGCACCTTACCGGGTTAAAGAGTTACACATATATTGAACTGCCAAACTTTGACCTTGATTTTCTCAGAAGTAAGAAATGGTGGTTGGTCCCCTTATGATTCGGAGGGCTTCATATAGTGTTTGTAATTAATTAGAAATTTTGGGAAAACATATGTTCCCCATTAGGCCTATCGATCGATGTTGAGACACGCTCCCCGATAGTGATTTGAAAAGACATTAGCCTAACCGAACAACCTTACCTAACCTAACCTAGTATTATGGGTGGGGGCTGCCGCCCCCACTGGTTGAGTACTAATCTCTTAATAAAAAAATTGCTGTCTATTAAGTCTATGGTGTTTACTCTGCAATCTTCAGCTTGATTGTACATTGATAACGGGAAAGTATTGTATTGACAACCTTGTTACGAAAATTAAATTTTAGTACCATACTTATATATTAGTTTTTTCCGAGGGTTTAACACATTTTCATATGATCTTTAGAGCTATCGAGGACTGAAAGTACTGTATTGACAACCTTGTTACGAAAAAAGAAATTTTAGTACCATACTTTTTTATTAGGTTTTGCTGAGGGTTAAAACAAATTTTCTTATGATCTTTAGAGCATATAGATTCATTATTTATCTTCAAATATATCAAAAAAAATTGTGGTATTAAAATAACATTAAACCGAAAAATGCCCCATCTTAGGGCAGGTTCCTCCTAAATTGCAGTCGCTATTGCACAAAAGGTCTCAAAGTCGACGTAGTTCTGGGGCAGATGCTTTTAAATGTGTAAACTAATGGAGCTAAATATTATAGTTTCCGCATCTATTTTGATAAAGTGTTGTAATTTTACCGAGTTTGTCAAAGTTTTGGTTTCTTTATTTTGAAACTTTTAAATTCTAATTAGGGATAAGGAAGTCTAGAAAGAAAAAAATATTATGTGGTTTTGGGCTGGTGGTGGATGCAGAATTGTGGCCTGGTGTGTGGTGGACGCAGTTGTGGCCTGATGGTAGTGTGGTGGCCGATGCAGTGTTGTGGACGATGCAGTGTTGTGTGGTGGACGCAGTTGTGGCCTGATGGTAGGTGTGGTGGTGGACACAGTTGTGGCCTGATGGTAGTGCGGTGGACGATGCAGTGTTGTGTGGTGGACGCAGTTGTGGCCTGGTGTAGTGTGGTGGAAGACGCAGTGTTGTGTGGTGGATGCAGTGATTTAGTGGTGTGGTGGATGCAGAGTTGTGGCCTGGTGTTGTGTGGTGGACGCAGTTGTGGCCCGATGGTGGTATGGTGGACGCAGGGTTTTTGGCCTGGTGGTAGATGCAGTGTTGTGGTGGACGCAGAGTTGTGGCCTGGTGTGTGGTAGACGCAGTTCTGGCCTGATGATGGCGACTAACATTTCCGTTGAACCACTCTACAGGACTAATATTCGGTTAGTATGTTGAAGTGTTTATTTTAAGTTTAACCAATTTTTGAGTTTTGGAAGTTTGTGGTAAAGAAATTTGGCTCAAAATGCCTGAATAGGCAAATATAATACACAGTAAAAGCTTGGCATACGAAATTCCATAATGTTGAGCAGTACAGTACTTTAAAAGTAGACCAAATTGATAAAAAAAAAGTAAGCTATCTGCAAAACTGCACAAAAGTCTTATTCCTCTTATTTATAAAATATTATTTTAAGCTTTGTTTCCACATAGCGATTTTGATTAGTTTTGTCTTTTTGCTGTGTTCGTATAAGTTTTGATTTGTTTATTTTGAAAGTTAAATATAAATCCAAATGCCATAATCCTTGGAAGTAACTTAATTATTATTTTTACTCTTCTTGCAGAGTACGGTGACCTTGGGAATCGTATCTTAAATTGACAAGAGGCAGAGCGTTGGTGCCTGACTGAAGGAGCGTTGTGGCCTGACATGTTTTGTATGGATCGTCTGGAATGGTGGTGGAGTTACGGAAGGAGCCTCTTTGTTTTGGATACAGCGTAGGGCATGGTATGGTATTCGGACTCTTATGTGGACCCCCTGATGTACCGCTCTACAGGACAACTAATCGGTTAGTATTTTGATGAGTTTGGTATTTTAACCCTTTCACGCATATATGACTCTGAGGTTGCCAGATTAGCAATAAGAAATAGAGTTCTCTCACTCTTATAATAAACTCTAAAATTAGTTTTCTGGCCACAGCTAACTCAAAGACAACTGCATAGGTTGAAGTAACTAAAGGTTTCTAAATACCCCTGATGGTAACAAAGGCTTTAAAGTATCTCCAATAAGCTCAAAATTGAGTCTTATGTCTTAGAGGGTTAACTTAGGTGATCCTTATACAGTTGGCCACATTAGTTATGTTCCTCGTTATTATCTTGTATACGATTGTAAAATAAGTGCAGAGTAGTAATTTACACCCTATTTGAATAGACAAAAGCACTTCACTAAATTGCGATGTGAAGACGCTTGCGCAAAATTTATAAATAAAAACAATCCCCCACGTAGTACAGTCGCGCTAGTAAGTGATGTCTCGGCACCAGGTATGTTTTGATCAACAAGTGGTATCGGCAATATCGAAGCTTCATTTTGTCATGTAGTGTGAAATATACAAATGTTCCTACACTTACCCACCCTATTTAACATCTGACCCATTAATACAGTACAGATCAAGCTAAAGTTAATGACCGCTGTGGCATGACTTATTAGCGCGACCATACATTACTACATGAGCAAAAAATTGGAGTATAAAATCTTAAGCTAGGAAATGGCACTGAATCCATATAACTAATATATTTTTTCTACTTTTAGTACAGCGCAAGAAGACCTAGGAGGATCGTACCTAGATTGAAGATATTCTATAGACTACCTGGTACTACTACTACTAGACAAGACTACTATTCTCTTCAATGGACTGGTACTACTACAAGACTGGACTAATATTCTCTGCAGTAGACTACTATTAGCTTCAATGGAGTAAACTACCACTACTTCCCTACAATACTACTATACGGTTAGTATTTTGTTTATTTTATGTTTAGCAGTCTTTGTACAGTTGTCCATCAGTTATTCCTTGTGATGTTTTTGAGTGTTGATGGTGTAATGGATAGTGATTAAAATCTGTGGTAACCTACAGTAGGTTCGAATCCTGGTGGATCACATGCTTGGTTTCATTTGGTGTTTGAGTGAATTATTAAATAAATTATCAGTTTACTATTCACCTTTATAGCATAAATACGCAGAATTTTGGTGAGCGTATCCTAGGTTCGAATCCTTGGAGTGCCACAAGTTGGTTGGTGAAAAAATATGAATAAAGAGTTGAGTAATCTTCAGAGTTAACTACTGTACTGCATAATAAATCTTAATGTGCACATAAAATGTCAATGTATAAGATCACATAGGACCAGAAGTGATTTGGGCAACTGTACAAACTGTATTGTAAATAGAGTTGTTCATTTAATGTAAAATAGAAAGTTTCAGTGAAAGTAAAGTATTAGTTTGATTAATATTTGGCTTAATTGTTGATTAACCCCTTGAGACTCATGACTCAGAGGTTGCCAGATTAGCAATAAGAAATAGTACTCCCTCTTATAATTACCTCTCCAAAATTAATTTTCTGCCCACAGCTAACTCAAAGACAACTGCAGAGGGTAAAGTAACTAAACTAAAAGTTTCTAAATACCCCTGATGGTAATAAAGGCTTTAAAGTATCCCTAATGGGCTCAAAATTGTGTCGCATGTCTGAGAGGGTTAAGAAAATATATATATAGTTTGCTCCCTAGACTTTGAAACTTAAAAATACACTTTAATGCACAGAAAACAAAGTGCATTCAATTTTCTAACCGACAGAATCTCACTGACTTCCTTATATTTTTTAATTATGTAAATATTCCCACTTCCCCTAGTATTGACATTCTCGGTGTAACATTAACTACTATCTTGAGCTGGACACATTAAGTTAGAAGCATTGCTAAGAATGCCTCTAAAAAACTGGGACTCCTGTACAGAGTTCGAGAATTCTTCACTTACTAGCAGTTGGCCGTAATATATAAAAGTCATGTGCGTTCTCAGATGGATTACTGTTCACCTCTGTGGGGTGGAAGTGGAGTGGTTGCATTGAGGCAGTTGGACAAAATTCAAAATAAAGCTATTAGATTAATCAATAACCCTGCAATCACACAAGACCTTCCTACATTATCCATACGAAGAAACTTTGCATTATTCTAGATATTTTCACAGCAATTGTTCCGAGGAACTTGCTTCAATTGTGCCGCCTCTCCACATCTTTCCCCGTAGAACTAGGGCAGCTGAGAGCGCCCATGAATTTACACTTTCTCTTCCACAATGCAGTACTTCTGCTTATCAGAATTCATTTATCCCCAGAGCTGCTACTATTTGGAATTCACTTCCCTCGAATTGCTTTCCACAAACTTACAATCTACAAATTTTTAAATCCAGTTGTTACAAACATTTTATGAATGGAGGATGCCTTTAGGCACATGGACCTTTTTGTTTTATCTGTTTTTCCTTCCTCCGTTCATAGTCTCTTTTAAAAAAAAAAAAAAAACTCGCAAGTCTTCCCAAATTTTTTTTTTTTAATTGTTTCAATGTAGTCAGTTCCCGGTATCCGCGCTCCATACATTCGTGATGCCGCTTATCCACGGACACCCCTAAATATCCCATTACTCGTCATCCGCGCAAAAAAACTGCAAAATACCAGCTATTCACGGATTTGAATCGGGCGGGTCGGTGCGCATCCCGATTCTTGCTTTGGTCGGCCATCTTGCATTCTTGCGTGAAGTCAACACAGCGTCCCAGCTGAGGCAGCAGTTCAGACTAGTGTTGGAAAAGTTGAAAACTACTTGTTTAAAAGCTTTTTTCTGCACGAACCTCGTATCTCCCGCATTTATTAGGGCCTTTAGAGCATTCAGTGATAGGGACTGGGCCTGATGGAAATAAATGCCCGGGACCATCAAAACAGAGCAAGCGTACCGACGCTGTCGGACGAAAGCAGGCAAATTATGGCTATGCGTAAGGCTAGCTCCTAGGCCTAATGACTGATTTGAAATAAAGTTTGTGTGGTAAATTATCTCTTCATAATATGTATTAACCCTTCTTTAGCGGCCTATGCGGTTTATTTATATGTACCGCCCAGCGGGGTGTTTTTAGCCAAAATAGGGCTGTTTACGTGATCATTTTCATGCCTAAATAAGACCCAGAACGTGAAACAAGTATCTATCCCTGAAAGGGCATGAACAGAGCTTTCGAAAGACACCATAACGATCCTTGTATGATGGATAGTTTTCTTGCAATAACCGTGCAACGCGAGTGCAAAAAGCATGTAATTCGGTACTTTCCCCATTCAATTCAGTATGTAGCAAGTGAGAGAGGGAGGAGGGAGCTGAGATTCGTGTCAGTAGGTTCGCCGCGGTGGTCTGGAGCAGTCATACGCTCGCTAGTCTCCTGCCACCACTTGTCTCTCTCTCTCAGCAACATTACGTGCTGAAATTGCCACTCGACCTATGTCGAGCGCCGCCACATAGTCCAGCTTAATTAAATACGACTTATGTGGTGAGCCGTTTTTTAAGGGTTAATAAATATTCTCCTCAAATAATATGTAGGTCAAAATAATGGTTTGAGGGTCCAAGATGGCCGGGTCAGGTACGAGCGAAGCCTATTTCCCATTGAAACCTATGGCAAATACACTCCACGTATCCGCGGACCGCAGTCGGTACCAGTAAGGCGCGGATACGGGGAACCGACTGTATATATGGCTGGTTCCCCCTAAAAGTCTCTATTGGCCGACAGGGAAGCTGGCTAAATGGCACAATTAGTCTTAATATTGACTATGGGGTAAAAAGTCTTAAAATTGCCAAAGTAATGGGGCTATTCATGAATGAGGGAGAAAGAGTCTAAATTCTAAAGTTGGGATTTTTTTTTTGTTGTTGACATGGAGTTCAGTAGATAGTATTTAGTGTTATAATAATAGTAATGTATACCGGTACCCTGTTTATTATAGGTATGCTAGAAATTGTTTTATCTATCTAGTTACTGTACCATTCCCCTTCTATCTATTCTACAATTATTTTAGTTTTATTGAGAGTTGTATTGTCTGTAATTCAAAAAGGGCTAGAGCAAATAAGCTTTAAATTTCTACCCATTCCCTGGCTGATGGTTTCCAAATAGTAGCCTATAATTATAGATGTTAATGTTAAAGATTTTCTGCATAGTTGTTTGGAATCCGGTATGTGTGTTAATTTCATTAATCGATTTTAGGAGTTGTTGTTGTTCCCCAAGCTGCCTGGCCGAACGGCCCCGAGCAAGGCCAAGGCCATAACTAAGCGCCCCCACAGAACCCTCCCTGCCGACCACAATAAAGCCTGGGTGACCGAAGCCACTCCATGGCTGGGAGCAGAGGAGGGTGCGGAAATGCCCAGGAAACCAAAGCCCCACCCAGGGCCCTGTGCCCCTCAGCAATTATGAAGAGAAAGTTGAGGGGCAAAGGAAAAATGTGACTCTTTGGTTAACAATTTTGGTAGATTGGGAGCTCAATTCACGGAAGAGACGCAGTCACTTGAGATCTAGAAAATATATAAGTAAAAGGAACGGTCAGAGTAAGCTATGGGTATGGCAGAGATCGCTCAGTTCTCATTGTGATAGAGCAGCCCATCACCGATTTTAGGAGTAGAGTTGGTTGGTGGAGAGAACATCATAATAGGTTATTATAGCTACCGGTATAATTTGACTTCTTGTTTTGGAGCTATAGATGTTGATGGTAAAGAATTATGAGTAACTTTTAATGAAAATAATTATTTTAGAGTACACTCAACCCTCAGCTATCACTCCTAATTGGTGCAGCTTTAGCCGCGCGGTAGCCATAACCGCGATAGCCATACTGATGAACTAATGGGAATAATTCTAATTGGTGCCTGGGTGCCGAATTTGACAACTATTTTTCGTATTTTGCGATTTTTACCTAATAATTTCCACTGAACACTAACATAACATAATAATAATTATAAACATTATAAAAGTAAATATAAGAACATATTACACCATCACATTTACCTTTTTAGGTGTGTTGAGTTATTTAGGTGGGTTGGGTTCAGAGGCTAGAGGTGGCGAATTATTGGCCACTCCTACGTTGCTCTATCTCGTTCAGTATCCCTTCAACATCAAATTCTGAAGTGTCATCATCCACTGTATCCAATTCAAGTGCCGTAAATAAAGGCTGTTCATCGATTTGTTGCCGTGGTAGAGGCTCACTGGAGGGGCCCGGTTGAGGGTGGTCGGAGGGGCCTGGCCGACCACGAAAGAAGTCTGATCTGGCGTTGCTTTTGATAAATCCCCCTCACTGTCGATTCATTCACTCCAAACTTCTTTGCCACACTCCTTTTTGTTTCACCCTTGCCTATTAAGTCTACAATTTCCTGTTTCTGAGTATACGTAAGGTTCTTTCTCTTCTTAACCTCAGAAGTGCGCATGGGGGTAATTAGACACCTCTGCCTGTGCGCATGTATTTGAGCCGTTTCCATCACTAAAATATTCATTTTACCATAAATAGCATTAATACTTATCCATATGCGCCTATTATAGGTTGAATATAAAGGTATTAACCTTTTACAACAATAAAACAAGTGAAAACAACTTTTGGATGGTAAAAATCGGCGATACAGGGCGGGAGTTACATAATGTATGGGTGAGGCAACCTCCTTTCCCGCCAATTTCCCCCAAGGCTGGAGAGACACTGTCGATCGATTCTCTCTCTCTCTCTCCTTACTCTCAATTTGTCCCCCAAGGCTTCTCTCTCTCTCTCTCTCTCTCTCTCTCTCTCTCTCTCTCTCTCTTTTGCACTCGCTTGCTAACAGTGATGACAATGCCCTGCTTGCAACTCGCTAATGTTTGCACGAAAATATACCTCAGAATAAGGGAATAATAGGGAAAATAGGTGATAACTGAAGGAGGGGAGGAAAGTGGGGAAGGAGGGGAGGTAGAAGAGTGATATTTTGCATGACCCAGGGGCCAATTTTTTTTTTTTTTTTTTCCGATGTTTAAAGTTTAATTTTTTTTTCTCTGACTCTTAAGAGTCTTCCCGCAGTCCGCCGGGGGAACTCTTAAGAGTCTTCCCGCAGTTCCCGGGTTAATGTCTAGATTTGGTGCGGTCACATTACGCTGAGCGAAGGTAGGGGGATTCGGTGGCCGTTGGGGTGGGTTAGTAGCCATTGTTCACAGGTATAAAAACAATTTCCAAGCCAGGGAATTTCCAATTTTGTTGTATTTTTAGCCACATTTGGTGCGTGATCGCCAGTTCATAGGCGTGAAAGCCCTGGTCGGACAGCTTTTGGGGAGCAGGCGATAGCTGTGGAACGCGATAGCTAAGTGCGTGAAAGCTGAGGGTTGAGTACAGGTAAAAGCTTTGGGTAGGAATATTTTTTCTTTAATTTGAACGCTAACTTTTGAGCTATCTGTTAATTTTAAGACTTTAAAATTAATAATTATCGAAACGCCCTAAACAAAATAAGTGAAAAACATGCATTTAAATTGATCGGAAATTATTATTTTAAAACAAAGTTGTAATCAGACTATATGTGCCGATCTCAAATCCAAAAAATTGAAAAGTGGAGCAACCCTTAACAGGGTTGCCTGGAACGCCGCCATTAGGACACTGCACGTATGTGTGGAGCATTCGGTCTTGAACTTTAATGCATGTATATCCACATCTGTATACCATGGAATCCACTAACCTTTGTCTATGCTTTACAGCACAAGGATCTTACAGCTGACCAAGACCTTCCCAACGTCTCAAGATTATTTCAAGCTCGTCTCCAGATTATTTCAAGCTCAACGTATCTCTGAAGATTAACGTCGCTAGGATCTCCAATCGTCTATCTTCAATCCTCTACTTCAACTCTCCACACACATCGCTTGTGTTCAATAAGGTTCGTGAAGTTAGATAGGATATATTTATGTTATGTTGGATTTGTTGGTTGTAAATTAAAGTCTCTTGTTGAAATTAGTTAGACTATGTTGGTTAAGAATGATCCCCTCCCCCTTAATAAACTAAATAATAATACTGTAAAGATAAATATATAGATAATTAATTTTAAAACTTTAAAAATAATCAAACTAAAACTGGGACAAATTCAAATTAAAGTCAAAATGAGTAATAGAAATCACGCTAAATATAAAATGGAAAATTAAAACTATAAATTAATAATGAAATTAAGAGTAAATGTTCACTAAAGTAATAAAATTGGTGGATATTTTTTTATAGAATTAGAATAGTTTCTGGCAAAGTAAAAGAGACTATATAATTAATCTATCTAAAGTGGGCAATCCAGCAAACTTTAAGTATGGATACTTTGTACAGCAATTAAAATATATAGCCTAACTTTGAAACTAAGTACTGTTCATATTAATAAAAGTAACTCTTAAAATCTAAAATTGAAGCGCACTAACAAATGTGTCAAAATTAATGTAATATGATCGGAATTTAAACTTTGAAAACCACAAACTTCTAATGTGAAATAAAATTACTGGACTGAATTACAATGTTCCTTTTAAATCTTCGGTATTGCATTAGCAATAAATTGTATATATAAAACTTTAAAGTAACTAAAAGTTACTGTTCAAATTAACCCCTTCAGACTCATATGATGCAGAGGTTGCCAGATTAGCAATAAGAAATAGAGTTCTCTCACTGTTATAATTTACCTCTCCAAAATTAGTTGTCTGCCCACAGCTAACTCAAAGACAACTGCGGAGGTTGAAGTAACTAAACAAAAGGTTTCTAAATACCCCTGATGGTAACAAAGGCTTTAAAGTATCCCTAATAGGCTCAAAATCGCGTCATATGTCGGAGAGGGT
>CM064549.1:33364964-33449392 GCA_032716605.1 Paralithodes platypus | reverse complement strand
GGGGCAAATGTAAGAAAGTTGAACTATCTTTTTAACTTAAATTATAATGTAAAACTTGCAAAATAAACCAACAACTTAAGGAACGCAGTAAAAAGACAAGACCACTAATCAATATGGCTAAGTATTATATTTGATGCAGTTTTGACCACCATGTACTCCCTGCTGACGTATAGCTGGGTTAGGGTGGGTGCCCTAATGATCGGGGATTTCAGTGAATGGTTCTCAGAAATTTATAGAAAAGTGTTCACGAAATTTAAATCCAAACTGTAATTCCTGCTTTATTGTAGTTTTCCTTCAATTTTATTCAGTTTATGAAGGGTCTATGGCATCAAAGCGTATTTGATTCGTACTGATGTTTCCTAAGCTTAATAAAACTGTCTAAGGGTAGCTGTGATGAAAGTAAAATTAAAGTTATTTTAGATATCCGAATCTTGCCAAAAATTTAATCTTGTAACCTATCTACTAATCCAGAATGTGAATGGAGGAGTGCTAGAAGGGATCTGCCCCTTGTACAGTACTGCTACCCTGAATTGGGGATTGAATGCAGTAAGTTAGTTCACATATTGAATATTGGAACCGCGGAGCATATCTCTCGGGTGGGGGAGAATAGTTTTGGGTGGGTGGATTAACTTCAAAATTAAAGTATAATTTTGGTGTGACTATCCTAGGTTCGAGTCTTTGGAGTGCCACATGTATTTGTTGATTTCATCGAGTTTAGAAGTAAAGTTGTTGGTGTAATGGCTTAAGGTGCTTTTATGTTCTTGGTGTGGTGTCCCGGGTTCGAATCCCGGGAGGATCATATGATGCCATTAGTTTATTAAATTCTGGTTGTGGTGTCCCGGGTTCGAATCTCGGGAGGACCATATGCTTTCATCAGTTTATTAAAGTAAATTTGAGTTTGTAATTGATAAGAATGGGGTGTTACTTATTAGATTTATAACTTTTATTTAAATGGGGTGGTACTTATTAGATTTATTACTTTTATTTTTGTTTTGTTAGTATATTCTGAGAGATTGGGGGGGGGGGATTTTGCTAGGAAGGGTAACTTTAAATTTAATGTTTTTAGCTGTAGAACTTTTATTTTATTTGTTTTTTGAGTATATTCCGGGCCCACGACTGCAGCCTGAAAACTAGTACGGTCATTCATAACAGTCTCCTGCTAGTACGCAACAAGGTTGTCAATAAGTAGTGATTCCGAAAGTCAGGTCCTGCCCCTGAGGTGCCCGGGATATAGGGATGGAAGGAGAGAGCGAGAGTTTGTTATTGTAGGCTTCGCTTCGGGGTATTAATTGTTCCACTGGTATCATTTATATTCCTTCGGAAGCTGATGTTTGGAGAGTCTTGGCTCCCTCGGTATTAAGATGCGCATAAAGTTTATTCGATCTTTATATAATTTCTGTGTTTTAGGAAGGTCTTTGGCAACTCAAATCTACCCAATATATCATAGCCTTGTGCATAATTCTTTAACGGTCTTTATAGCGTAATGCATAAATGTGCAGAATTTCTGTGTCTCCTAGGTTCGAGTCCTTTGAATGCCGCCACATGTACAGTATTTTTAATTAAATTTACTTTAGTAATATCCTTGGTTCGAGTCCTTGGAGTGTCCCATGTATTTTTCATTGAGTTTAGAAGTAAAGTTGGTTGGTGAAAAAATATGAATCCATAGATCCTTCCTAAGGTGAATAAAAGCATTTAATGATCGAATAAACTGAACGCTTTCAAATCCTGAAGGTGTTTATTTACTTAAAAGAATTTCCATCCTGGTGTTTTGGAAATATTTTAAGTTTGTAAGGGTTCTGTAAACATTGCTAACGGAGTAAATTTATACAAATCGAACTTGGCAAGGTAAAAGTGAATGGGAGGGCTTTGGTTACTGATTAGTTGCTTTCGTTAACTCTCCCAAGTTAAGGAAAGGCATTTATGTGCAGGTATCCAAGCTTTAACCTAATTTATTTTACCGACTGATTTTAATGCACTATTGTAAGTTTTTGACATTTTTTGCTCCATTGGCAAATAAAGAAAAATATGAGATGTGAATTGTATATATACCATCTAAGCCCATTATACATTTTGATATGCTGTATTGTTCAATGGATAGGGTTAGGCTGAAAATAGAAGTACCTAGTTTTAGTAGTGACTAGTTATAAATAGTAAAATATGCTAGGAATAAGTTTGGTAAAAGATCTGATAATGATTGGTTCTATATACTGTAGTCTTTAATGTTTTTGTAATTAGTCTGGCAGCTTAGTTAGAAATTTGAAGGTAAAACTTGCGAAAGAAACCAAAACACAAATGACTATATAAAGACTAAGTACTTGTCAAAATAGCAATTAGCAATAAAGTTTGAAATGGTATAAAGCTAGAGCAATTTTGGCGTAAGAAACTCAATTCTAGTTTGAGACTGAATAACTAATAATAACTGATATAATAATAAGACTGAATAACTAATAATAATAGGCAAATAACTGAAATAATTTTGCAGTCAATTTTGTTATTTGATACGGTATTCTCTTGAAGAATATACAGTACTATATATTATAGTTGCAAATGCAGTATCCCTAAGTGAAGTGTTGGTATAAAACTTTTAAATTATAAATTAAATTTATAAGTAAAAGATTTACCTAGTGGTGTAATGAGTAAATTACCTGAAGTAATTAAAAAATACATTAGGAATGGAAGCAAACCTTAATTGTCCATTTATAACTTTAGATCCTTCCTAAGCTGAGTAAAGTGGATTAATGGTCTCTATAAATTTTGAAAAGTAGTTTAATAGGCTGAAAGGCTAAGAATTCAATAACAAATGTTAGCCTGAAGAAAGTAACTGTTGGTCATTTATATAAAGTCCAGTGATGTGTAAGACTAGTGTGTAATCTATATAATTTGGGCTGAAAATATGACTGATGCTCTGAGGAATTTGCCTATAAAATAAGATACCCTGGCTGACTCTTCCCAAATGCTAGAAATATTAGCTTCTATTACTCTCTAGTACAGTACCAGATATCTGAAAGTAAATTTGTAGTCAGATTATTGTAGATTTCTGTAAACTCTAATTGGTCATTGGGAATACTGTACATATATGGGATATATAGCTGTATTTAGGAGGGAGGATTGAAAAATAGTTATAAATTTTACGGTATATATCTTTAAAATACTTTGAATCTGAAAGTTACATTTGTTATTTTTGCTTATGGCTGAAACTTGGTTATAGCTTATGAGAAGAGTAGTTCTTAATACAGTACTGTACCAATATATGGTAATAAGGATTATCTTTTATGGTACTAGGGAAGACTGATGGAGATAGTGATGCCTTGGTCTACAGTATAGTACAGTATGCAAGTTAGATTTTAGTTATAGGTATAATCAATAGGGTTTTAGTTCATAGTTTTATAGAATTACTACATTAGGTATAATTAATAGGCTTTTAGTTAGTTCATAGTTTTATTGAATGATTAGTAGGATTGGTATAAGTTTAGTTCATACATAGTTTTATACAATGATTACTACATTTGTAAAGGGCTTATTTGTTATATTTATGATTTATGTATTTATTTGTCTGTTTAACATGGAGCTAAAAATGTCACTAACCCATGGTGTATTAATCCTTTTGGAATGCAATATATTTTCCATATTCTGGCTTTTTGACAAATTTGAGTAGTTTAAGAGAGACCTTTGAGTGTAAAGGGCAATGACTAGATGAACCTTCTGACTCTCACAGGCCCTACCTAAGCTGAATAAATAATCTATTAGCCAGAATAAAGGAAGTGATTGTATACTGAAAGTTTAAGGTGCAAGTTCTGTTTGTATAGATGATTAAAGTTTACTTTTTGAGATGCAGATGTAGATGATTCATAATTATTCTGATTGAGTTTTAATATTGACAACTTGAGACTTCAATAGAAAGAAATTCATAAAAAAATATTGCTTGCAAAATAGACTTTGAAATTAAAGTAATTAAATCTATACTCTGGTATATACCCCATAGTTTGGGTTTGCCGACTTGAGACTGAGCCCGCACAGGGAGTTTAACATTGAAATAAATATAATTTTTGGAATATTTGAGCGTTTGTCCAAAGACTGAAAATTTAAAGTAATGAAATTGGGTATTTATGTATATACTCGGGCACATACCCCATAGCTGGGGTTGGCAGACTTGAGACAGCCCAAATGGAAATTAAAATTTAATTAAATCTTCGGGTTTGTCAAAATACTTTGCAATTAAAGTAATTAATTTGGGAATTTGTATATACTCCGGCACATACCCCATAGGTGGGGTTGGCCAACCTAAGACCGCAGGAAAAATTCTATATATACTCAGGCCCAATCGCAATTTTCCTAAAAAAATAAAAATAAAATTGAAATTTTGCAATATTTAAGTTTTCATTTTTCTATTGTCGACTCAAAGTTGTCTTTATTGATACTGGATATAGAAGTTATGCATATTTTTCTACAACTGCATAATACAGTAATGAAATCTTTAATGGAATGATGTTTTAGAATGTGCATTATTTTGTATATGTTTGAAGACTAATTAAGTATTGATTTATGAAGGCAATGTAATTCCCTCTGAAAATATAAGTCTTTGTATATTTAAGAGAAATTATATATGCTTTCAAAATTATTGCTTTTACCACCATACACTCCTTGCTCAAGAGCTGGGGGTAGGGTGGGTGTCCTGATGATCGGGGACTTAAACAAATAGATACTTAAAATAATGTTTAATATATATACAAAAAATTAAAATATATGAAGTAGAAATTATTTTACTCTGTATACTTTAGTAGATCACTAAAAGTTTGCACATTCTAAAATTTATTCCGTTGAGATACTGTTTAGCCATAAATAAGTACATGCTATGGAATCTATTGAACATATTGGAGAAAAAGTAATTTAGGGTACAGCATAATATTTGTATGCAGTGTTGTAACGAGTTATATTAATAGAAAATGCCCACTGAAATCTAGCAGAGATTAAATATTTATGGAAATGTACTTGTGCATTTTGATATATATTAATGTCCCTTGATTTTTGTGATGGTATTTATATTGATATTGCAAAGAAAATTGACTGCTTACAAATCTGGTTCTGTATTTTAATATATGATAGGCCAACCTTCTGAAACTCTAAAAGGCTAGAAGAAATGGGCTGAAACTTTCCTATCTTATTCCCTGGGTGACTCTTCCCAAATTATGAAAATCCCATGCTTGATTACCGTTGATGTTAATGGTAAAGAATATTGGGCAATTATAAAAGACTATTCTATTATAATTAAGCCAGATATCTTTGCCACTAAGATTAATAATGGGTAATCACTATGTGTGAGTTCTATGACTTTGGAAGAGTTGACCAGGAAATAGGTGTGGTAAATGCAGTTTATTTACTTTAGCCTTTTTACTTAACCCATTGATGAATATGAATCACTAAGTTAATTTTGGTTACCTGACTATTTATATGCAGCTTAGGAAGACTTGAACAATGAGAGGGGTAATAGTAATTTATTAACCCTTTAGATTGATCTGGTACTTCCTAAGCTGAATATAATTGAATGCTAGCCAATATTCCCAAAGTGCATCATATTTGAATTGGTTTAGAATTTTGTCCTTTATATATTTACTGCTATAATTACTGAAAGTGATGATCAGCCCCTTGATAAATATGAGTAAGTGAATTCTGGATTTTGATTATTTTATGTTGCTTTGGAATTATTTTGGCATTTATGCTCTTAATTATTCCTTTAGTGCATAGAATTTCTCCTAGCCAGCATGACTTATTCTTTTATGAGAGGGTTAAAAGGTTCATGATTCCATTGGTTTACTTATTTTTGCTTAAGAGTGTACTGTATCATGTAAGCAATGGTTTGGCTGCATTTATGTAGGTTTAAAACTTTATATCTTGGGTTTTCATATTTAAATGTAGTTTGTCTATCACTGACTGAACAAATTTGCCAAAATACCTTAAAGATTTCAAAATAGCTGGTCGATGTAAAGTATTTAAATTGGTAAAAAATATATTATTTTATGATGCATATGCCATTTATGAAAATACATACTCGGTTTGCATGGTAAGTGAAAATATCACTACATGCAAAGAAAGTAATATTATTTTCATAAATAACATGCATAATAAAAGTAATAAATTTGTTACCATATACAGATATTTTATTAAGATTTGTTTACGGACTTTTTATAAATCATTAAGTTTCTTTGGCTGTTAATGTGATAGTTGACCATATTTATATACTGCACACTCATGATATAAAGTTTAGCAACCTAGAATGAACAGTGACAACCAAAGGATCATTATGAACTCTGGATATGTTCAACTATCATTACTGAAAGTACTAAACCAAAGTTACATGTTCTTGAGCCCTCATTATTTGTCTGGTCTTAAAGTCTTAAGATGGCAAGTAATGTTTCTGACAGTCTTTGGTTGTGTACTGTTTTTTTCTGGGTTGCATGTGTTCTTAGTGCATTTCAAACTTAACATCCATAGCCCATGCTTGTCATTAGCTCTATTAACCCTTTTGGTACTGTAACTATTTCTGGCTAGCCTCAGATGAGTTTAATCAGCTTTGAAAGGACCTCTTTCCTAGCTGACTAAATCTTTTGAGGTTAGCCAGAATAAGTACTAGACTAAGTACCAGAATAAGACTTACTGAAAGGGTTAATTGAGGCAATGACGACTGGCTATGTGAGGTAGGTTTGAAATGCATAGTTGCTGGGCCAATCCTGGTTGTTCAAAGTAGAACCTATCTCCACAAATTGCCAGTAAGAATCTTGAGATAGAAAAGTTTTTGCGGTGTGAAATGTTTGGGTTTCACCCCATAGACTTTTGACTGATTTCCCCAGGTCCAGCCTCGACTTAGCAAATTTCTGGGGGGTGACTGAACTCTTTCAAAGTCCAGTGGAACTTAGCAAAAATTCAGTGGTGTAAACTTTGGAACATTTCACAAGTCTAGTTCTGATCTGGAGCTGTGAAATTTTCCAAAGTTTACACCTGAAATTTGTTTAGTTCCACTTTGAAATATTTTGCCGAACATATCTGAACTGAATTTTCCAAAGTCCAAACTAATAATTCTTTCCCGAGTTGTCTACGACTTTGAAAACATTTGGTGGTTTGGAATTTTTTTGCATGTCCACTGTAACTGAATTCTACATTCCATTCATTGTTTTGATTTTTTGGTTTACTTTAACAAAATACTCTGAATATTTAAATCCCATTCAGTAAAAGTAAGAGTCCAGCCTTTGGTATGAACCTAAGGTGAACTGTATCCTATTACATTTATTATAATAAAAATAAAGATATGGTATTCAAAACTTTTACTGTATTTCCAAATATTACAATGTACTTTTAGTATAGTAACTACTAGTTACAAACATTAGGCTTTGGGATTATCAACAACTATAGTCTGCTGTTTTAAATAGATAACATTTGATCACTTTAAATACTTTAGTAATATCACAATTATAGATTTTAAAGCATCTGTGACAATGATATAAAGTACTTTCAATTGATTACTATACAACTCTATCATAACTATAAAACAGCATTGACTAAAGTCATTGGACATGACAAATTTAAAACTTCCAAAGACTAAGGGCAAAATAACTTCGGAAACTGAAGTTACTAAAAGGTTTTACTGTACTGTAATTTCTTTGGGTACTGGATATTTTTTAAGTGACATGAACAACTTAAACTTTATAATGAACACAAACTTTTATAACTTATTGTTATTTCTGTCTAATAAAATTGACCTGGTATACTTGTTTCTCAATAAACCTTGTAACATTTGGCTTTGCCAAATTATAATGTAAAACTCAAAATAAACAAACTAAAACTTCACAAGAGAGACTCAAAGGAACTAATCAAAATAACTTTATAAAATTCCAAACTTCATGGATACAATGGACAACTGGCTGATTCATATAAATAATCATGGACTTAACAAGAATATAAATTTCTGAGTGGCTTAGAGACTGGCATCAGTGTAAATGTACCAATAATATGGAGTCTCTCATATTAAACTGAGTAAAGAAAAGTATAACTAAATAAAAGTGAATGTGCCTGAGTATATACTGATAGTTAATTATACAAATAAGTCTTCAATTTTGATGGTTAATTATACAAATAAAAGAAGTCTTCAATTATTGCTACTGAGAAATACAACATAGTAAGGCCCTAAGTAAATATGCCATACCTATATTGATAAGCAATGTTTCAGAAATAAATTAAAATGTCAAACTAAGCAAAGTAAACTAAAACTGGGACAAAGCCACAATTGCTATGTGGAAACAAATAAATTATATAGCTTCTCATTCATCAGACAAATATTACCATAATCAAAACCAAAAGAACTTATCAACATTGTGGAAGCTATGCTTGAGCAACAAAATTAAAGGGAAATCAAGCATGAACAGGTATCTAATGACTGGATGCTCAAGACAACTAAATGCAAACAATAATGACCAACCTAATTTTTGTTTTTAATGAGAAATGAAGTAAAGCGAATATTCAAACCAATAGACCTAAACTTGCAAAATAAACAAACTGAGACGAGACAATATAAAGACAAAAGAACAAATCAAAATCACTGCATAACATAAGCAACGTCAACTCATTCAATACCAGAGAGGTCCTTTTCATAATCTTCTGACAGCAAGACTATTTGATTTAGCTTAGGAAGGACCTAGCCAAAAATAAGGCTTCAATATATATCTACCAACTCTTTTAACCACTTCAGCTTAGGAAGGACCTCTAGCCAAAAATAAGGCTTCAATATCTCAACCAACCCTTTCAACCACCAATCGTCAAAATCTAGCCACAATACAAATCTAGCACACATCGCTGGTACTCAAAGGGTTAACGGACTAAAATGATACCCAAGTTACTTCTGGTACTCAAAGGGTTAACGGCCAAGAACAATGTAAAATGATAGCCAAGTTACTGTACTGTCAAGATGTAAGGGGTTAAGCAAACTATATAAGATAAGCAACATAACGCTAAACATTCAGGAAACTAACATAATATCCAAACAAAACATTTGATAAAAACAAACTGACAAGCAAAGAAAAGGGAGCAACAACAGGAGGCATTTCAAAAGTAGAGAAAATATCAAAGTAAACTATTCAAGCAAAGAAGAGCTTATCAAATATATACCCATACACAAGCAAAACCTATTTGTTTTTTTCTATATGAGTGAGGGAGACAAAAAGCAAAACTGCCTGTAGCGAGTGTCTTCCCCCAGAGTTGAAAGAGTGACAGGGCCAAAATCAAGGGACGTTCGAACCAAAA
The DNA here is from genome assembly GCA_032716605.1 of Paralithodes platypus. Classification (NCBI taxonomy): domain Eukaryota; kingdom Metazoa; phylum Arthropoda; class Malacostraca; order Decapoda; family Lithodidae; genus Paralithodes; species Paralithodes platypus. Next base: position 33,440,104 of record CM064549.1, on the reverse strand, counting down.
TGCCAGGACACAGAGCAATTCAAGTCATAAGAACAGGGAAATACTGATTCTGGGAGAGAGTTCCAATGACAAAGCAAACTACTCAAATCAAGCCATACTGAAAACTATGTGTCTAGCCAATATATAAAGTACCCAAGCAAAGAACAATACAATCAAAATATTCACAAGTAAACACCAACTATAGAAATGCATAATAGTACACGACAAAGTACAGTGGTGCTAATAAGTCATGCCTCGGCACCAAGTATATTTTGATCAATAATTGGTATCACCAATATCCAACATACACCTCAGACACCTGGGACCACAAGGCATACAAGCACTCACTAACATATCAAACTACAGCTATTCACACAACACAATACCAGACATTTGGAAGCATGGTATCATCATCACATTCCCCAAACCCAACAAAGACCCCACGCTACCCTCCTCGCACCGCCCCATCACACTCCTTTGCTCCCCCTCCAAAGTCATGGAATGCCTAGTATTACAACTAATTACACCTGACCTACCCCTAGCTCCAACACAACATGGCTTTAGGCCACTGCACTCCACAAACACTCTTCTCACAGACCTTACACAAAGAGCTTTCGACGGCATCAACTCAGCTAGACCACCACACAGATCACTATTAGCCACACTCGACATTAGTAAAGCCTTCGATGCCATCCCCCGCCACAACCTAACAAACAAAATCTACAACACAAACATGCACAACAACACAAAAAGGTGGCTGGCCAACTTCCTAGCAGGCAGATGTGCACACGTATCTTTTGCCGGTCAGTCATCTAAAATCAGAAACTTTCCAAACGGAGTCCCACAAGGATCCGTCCTATCGCCCGCACTCTTCAATCTGTACATGCACGATATAACTACACCCAATACGCCCCAAATAAACTTAGCCTCCTATGCAGATGACATAACACTCACATGCACACACCATGACCCAAAAAGAGCAACAGATCTCCTTCAACCCTATCTCAACACACTACATGGCTGGTGCACTACAAACAGACTTAATCTAGCCCCAGCCAAATCCACCGCAACCCTGCTCACAAGTTGGACAGGAGAACACGAATACATCCCTCAACTCACCATAAACAACACACCCCTAACACATACACATACACACACACCCAAAATCCTAGGAGTAACATATGATACTCATATGACATTCAAACAGCACACCACAAACATTAAAAAAAAACTGACACCCAGACTTAACGCCCTCAGGTCACTTGCTCACAAAAAATTTGGACACAACAAAGAAACTACCACCACAGTATAACTATAAACAATACATAAGATCAGTGATGGAATACGCAAGCCCAGCCTGGGCTTCTAACCTAGCTGAAACACATCATAAGACCTTACAGACTATTCAAAACAAAGCCCTGAAGATCATTACAGGCTGCACAGCTATTGCACCCACAGATCACCTACATCAAGAAACCAAAATCCTCAAAGTCAAAGACCATCTGGACATGAGAGGCACTCAATTCCTGGCAGCAGCCTCCACGAACCAAGACCACCCACTAAACTACATGGCAACACACCCACAGACACCAAGAAATATCAAAACAACACCCAGCACACGGTATCACACACAATTATTGTCCTCTCTCCCTCCCTGCCCACCCCGAACCAACTTCCAGAAGCACATCCATACTCATATCTCTCACCGATCCATCCACTCACTCACAGACAACACGCAGCTGCATGCACGACCTCCCGAAATCCATCCTTCCGAATCCTCCCTTCCTCGCGAGGACAGAGTCCACCTGGCCAGGCTGAGATGCGGACACCATCCAGCTCTCCTGAGCTATCAGAAGAGACTGGATGACTCCGTTGTCGATGCCTGCCCGGGATGTAACACAGCACCCCATACCATTAAACACATCATAGAAGACTGCATTTCACACAACCACTTACGCCAACAACACAATCTACACTCAATGAGAGCTCTGTGGGAAAGCCCGATCGTGGCCATGGCCTTTCTCAGGGACTCGGGGCTGTTCGGCCAGGCAGCTTAGGGAACAACAACAACCAATATCCAAGCTTCATTTCTTCATATCGAGTGATATATACAAACATCTGACAGACATTAATACAGCACAGAGCGAGCCAAATGTAATGACAGCTGGGACATGACTTATTAGCGCCACCGTACACGACAAAGTACAACAAAGCCAACAACTGTAGATAATAATATTAATAATAATAATAATAATAATATTAATAATAATAATAATAATAATAATAATAGGCTGGTACTGTATTGTACGAGCGCCAATTCTCAAAGATGATTCACGAGCGCTCGCATTAACTTCAATTTTTCAAACAAAAAATATATGTTTATAGTCATCAGTACAGTAACTCTATGATCCGCAGTATCATAAGCCTTCAGAAATAAGTCCGACTTCACTGGTTTATTAAAAACATCAACACAAGTCAACTGCTTAAGTAACTGGAAGTTGATTGAATAGATGCAATTGATGGAACATACATTATGATAAACTAAGCAACCAAAAACAAAACAATTATGAATATACAGTACTTACATTTCTTAAAACAGTAGAGGCCGGGACCAGGCAGCCATACCACCACGGCAACAGGCAACAGATTCTTGGTACATCATAGGACTTGACCTGAAAAGAAAAGAAAATATATGTAACAACTTGCATTTTAGTCCTAAAGTTAGTCAGTAGCCAATTTTAATATCATCCAAAACTGGGACGACACAATATAAAGACAGAAAACAACTAATCAAAGTCAATACAGTACAGTATGTGGAACAAAATATTTAGCAAAACAAAAATATGAAACATAATACACAAAACAGAAATTCCTCACTTAACCCCTTCACCACCATTATTATTTTCATCATATTCTGGATTTATGTATGTACACTCGGTCAAAAAAGTATCTGCACCCCTACGCTGATCATCAGGTGTGTACAGCTCGATAGGGTTGGTACCTCTGCCTGCAACTATATCCGTGTGTCGGAGACGATCGGATATAGTTGCAGGCAGAGGTACCAACCCTATCGAGCTGTACACACCTGATGATCAGCGTAGGGGTGCAGATACTTTTTGTACCGAGTGTACATACATAAATCTAGAATACGATGAAAATAACAATGGCGGTGAAGGGGTCAAGCGAGGAATTTTGAAGCAGAGAGAATTTCGTTCACTAATTTATGAAGTGTAATCACTAAAAACATTAAACCATGATAATAAATACTGGAAATGCTATAGTGTATTCGTTAAAACTACGCCAAACCTCTTGAAAACTAACCTCTAGACCTGATCACGTTCTAAGCAAAGAAAATTTGAGCTATGCAGCGTTGGAAACTTCTCACCGAGGCACTATACACTCCATGTCATAGCGCCTCGGTGAGAAGTTTCCAACGCTGCATAGGCCAATTTTTCTTGGGAGATCTCCTTAGAACGTGATCAGGTCTAGAGGTTAGTACTCAAGAGCTTTGGCCCACTTTTAATAAATAGACTATAGCATTGTAAGTACCAGTGTCATGCCTTGAACTTTTACTGTGGCTACTAATACACTATTTTAATCAGTTGAAAAACTCCACCAATTAACAAGCTTCAAACTATTTAAATATTTTTAGTATCACAGATCCTTCTTAAACTTAAAAAAAAAAATCAAAATATAGATAGAATATCATTATAGACCTACAGATTACAGAAGGGGTTAAGATGTCATAAAGGCCAAAGGTCCGACTATCATAGAAGCACTACAAATACCATACGATGCAGGGTACGCTGTGAGGATCACAACAGGGAACAATGTACTGTAGTAAAAAAACACAAAATGAGAGAAGAAACCTCCAAGAAATGTGGCAACTGCAAAGAAGGCTACTGGGCATGCTACCAAAATGTGCGGAAAAACTCTAAGTCATATTAAAAACCCCGAGAACCAGCAAATAATGTTACAGGAACATTATTTGCCGTTTCTCTTGGTTTTTAATACGATAAGAGTTTTTCCGTACATTTTGGTAGCATGCCCAGTAGCCTTCTTTGCAGTTGTCACATTTCTCGGAGGTTTCTTCTCTCATTTTGTGTTTTTTTACTACAGTACTGTGTCCCCTGTTGTGATCCTCACAGCATACCCTGCATCGTGTGGTATTTGTAGTGTTTCTATGATAGTCAGACATTTGGACTTTATAACATCCTAACCCATTCTGTAATCTCTAGGTCTATAATTATATTCTATCTATATTTAGAAACAATTTTCAAGTTTAAGAAGGATCTGTGATACTATAAATACTTAAGTAGATACTATCAAGCTTCTTAATTGCTGGAGGAACTTTTTGAACTGATTAAAAATTTCTATTAGTATCGACAGTCAACAAATACACGTAGCACTCCAAGGACTCGAACCTAGCATGCTCACACAAACATTCCGCGCATTTATGCATTACGCTATCAACACAGAAGTGAGAAATTCCAAAGGATGTCTAGGTCAATTTTGGTTGGGAGTCTTGCTTGACTGTCGGCGTCCTCTAGAAGGCAACAAATATTACAACATAGCTAAGCCGGCACTAGAGCCGGCACTAGAGCCAGCCCTATTACCTATCCCCCTATGCAACCACTGAGGTGTCCTATACAGCTAAACCCATACGGTACCGGCAACATATTTTTCATTTGATTTCAGCTCAGACGATTTTGTGAAGCTTAGGAAGCTTAGGAAAGATATATATGGTAGCTTAAAGGATTAATTGAGACCATTTAAATCAAGTCATGCCATCCATACATACATACATACATAACATTTTAAGACTGAGTGTTCCACACATAAGTGCAGTTTCAGTCTCTTGTCCTAATGGCGGCATTGCAGGCAACCCTGTTAAGGGCTACTTCACTTGTCAAGTTCTTGGATTTGAGATCGGCACGTATAGCCAATTGAGAAAAAACTCATACAATCCACTCGGGATTCGAACCCTGGATCTTGCGATTAATTGAGAGTGTCTGTAGCATTTTAATGGGTAGACATCCTTCCCAAGCTCAACAAAATCGTCCAATACATTATATTCTGCCAAAATCGTCTAATACCTTCCAGAATATCAAGAAAAGTACATCACCGGTACACAGAGGGTTAAATGGAAGTGGTCCCTGTCAGCTATCTATACCTCGCAGTGGCAAGGGTGCACCAGTCGGGGTCGTATCCAATCTCACCGCTCTAGCCGTATCTCAAGGACCCTCGGAGGTTTCAAGGAGCCATCGTTGACATGGTCATCTGCCACGATTTCCCTTTCCACCAATGCGAAGAGAAGAAGAATAAGACACAGGGAGAGAGAAATGGGTGGTGAAAAAAGGCTTATCTCGTCGGAATAAATGGGTCTTCCGCAACCTGATAAGTCAAGCCTCTACCCGCACAGGTCGTAGGGAAGGCCCAAATATCCCAGCCAGTCACCACTCGGTTAGTAACATATTATAAAAATACCCGAAGGCAGGTTAGTCAATATATATACTGTACAGTATAAAGTAAATCAAACATAATCGTTTCTAATAATAATATAATTTAAAATGTAAAACTTGCAAACTAAACAAACCAAAACTTGGACAAAGACAATATAAAGGCAAGAGAACTTATACAAATCGCAATGTGGAAACAACGTTTAAGCAAAATAACATTTAGAAATAAAAGAACACAATCCACCACATAGGGTGTACATTACTACATGAGGAAGTTATTCTAGTAAATTGTGACTTGCAAAATAAACAAACCAAAACTGGGACTAAGACAATATAAAGGCAAAAGAACTAATCAAAATTGCTATGTGGAAACAACGCCTTAGCAAAATAAAATAATGAAATGTTTTTCATAGCTTTTCACCAATCAACTTTACTTCTAAACTCAATTAATTAAATCGACAAATACACGTGGTACTCCAAGGACTTGAACCTAGGATACTCACACCCACATTCGGCGCACTAACTATTACGCTATCAAGACAGTTAAATAAAAGAACACAATTGTAAAACACAATTTGTCAAACTTTCAAAATAAACATATACAGTACTGTAATTACTTTTCAAAATAAACATATACAGTACTGTAATTACTTTTCTTCCAGCTGATGGTAAATTGAATCATTTAGCGCTTGATTTCTCGATTCTTGATGGAAAAATATGATACTGCTATGTGTCTGCATCATATTATGGACAACTTATCATAATTCAAATGTTAAACTTGCAAAATAAACAAATCAAAACTGGGACCAGACAATGTAAATACAAAAGAACCAATCAAAATTGCTATGTGGAATTATAATGTAAAACTTGCAAAATAAACAAACCAAAACTTGGACAAACACAGTAAAAAGACAAACTGATCAAAATTGCTGTGGAAACAATGCTTAAGCAAAATAATAATTATTTATAAATACAAGAACACAATCCAGCACATTGGGTGGACATTACTACATGAGCAATGAGCAAGTTAATCAAAACATAAAACTTGAAATCGATCAAAAGTTAATGTTCAAATTAATATAAAGAACTCATTAAAATAAAAACTATCGAAACGACATCACACTAAACAAAATCTATGTGGAAAAACGCTTTAGCAAAATAAAATCATGAAAGAAAATAATAAACTAGTTCGCTACAAAATCTTGCTAATAGTCGAGTAATCTGGATGTCGAGATACCAAATTAAAATCAGCTTGAAAAAGACCTTGTATAACTCATGAAATAGTGGAGTATTCAGGATGGCGAGATACCAATGTACCATCAGCGGGAACAATTCATATTTGTTTTCACCAACCCACCAATAAATTTACAAATAAACTTAAGTAATGAAATCAATGAAAGTAATGAATACATGTGGTACTCCAAGGACTCCAACCTAGGGTACTCGCACCAAAATTCCGCGCACTAAGCATTACGCTATCAAATTCAAGTGTAAAATTTGCAAAATAAACAAACCAAAACTGGGACGACACAATATAAAAGCAAAGGAACTAATCAAAATCGCTAAGTGGAAATAATGCTCAATAAAATAACATTATGAAATCTCATGAGCAAGTTAATCTGGTTCCCAAGCAAACTAATCGCACACATAACAACGCACTATCGTCACGTTCAGACAAGCCCCATTAGTGCTGGTTGTAATTACTCTAGTTTTGTCCTATTACTAACCAGGCTCTGTCTCGAGTCAGTCACCCACAGCTATGGGGTCTGTGCCTCATTATATACTGTACTCTACTGTACATACATTTAAAGTACTGTATTTGAAATCAATATTAAATAAACAATAATATTTTATATTATAAATACATACATAATAACCAATCTAATAATTTATATGTTTTCACCAACCAACTTCACTTCTAAACTCAATTAATGAAATCAACAAATACATGTGGCACTCCAAGGACTCGAACCTAGGATGATCACACCTAAATTCCGCGCATTTATGCATTACGCTAAGACAGTTAAAAAAATATCGAAACGATAACACACTAAACAAAATCTATATGTGGAAAATTCATTTACATTTATCAGAAATTAAACTTTCAAAATATATACAGTAATGTACAGTCGGATACCATAATCTCTATACCCCACTCATAACAATTTGTGGATCCATATGTTAGTCTTTATGCATTTATAATTACATTGCTTCTCAGGCCAGGCTACAGGATAGAATAACATTTGATGAGCTGAGGAGACATTTAGGTATAAAGAGTATTAGCGAGGTGATGCGTACAAGTAGACTGGGATGGTATGGACATGTGGAGAGAATGGATGAACAAAATTGGGCGAAAAAATGTAGGTCTGTGATTGTGGAGGGAGCTGCACCAAGGGGTGGACCGAGGAGGAAGACCTGGGATCGGACTATACGTGCCGATCTCAAATCCAAACACTTGACAAGTGAAGTAGCCCTTAACAGGGTTGCCTGCAACGCCGCCCTTAGAACAAGAGACTGAAACTGCACGTATGTGTGGAACACTCAGTCTTAAAATGTTATGTATGTATGTATGTTCTCAATAAATTAGAATGTAAAACTTGCAAAATAAACAAACCAAAACGAGGACAAGACAATATAAAGGCAAAAGAACTAATCATAATCGCTATGTGGAAACAACGCTTTTGCAAAATAAAATATTTAAATAAACAGTTTTGTAGACTTTTGTACTTGATGTATAGAACATTATATTCGGAAATTTTGTTTCCACAGATATACTTATAACATTTGAAATAGGTGAACTCCATGAATATTTTACCCCTTCTGTATCGGCGACGTAATTTAAGTTTTATTGAAGCTATTATAATGTAAAACTTGCAAAATAAACAAACCAAAACTTTGACGAACACAGTAAAAAGACAAAACAACTAATCAAAATCGTTATGTGGAAACAACGCTTAAGTAAAATAATTATTTATAAATAAAAGAACACAATCCCCCACATAGGGTGTACATCACTACATGCGCAAGTTAAGCTGTTTCCAAAGCAAACTAATCGCACATATAATAACGCACTATCGTCATATTTCAGAGTGGGCTACACACTACATGGTATCCGAGTGTACATACATACATGTGGTGATGGGCTGGTCTATCAGAGTGAGAACTGAGCGATCTCTGCCATACCCATAGCTTACTCTGACTGTTCCTTTTACTTATATATTTTCTAGATCTCAAGTGACGGCGTCTCTTCCGTTTATTGACCTCCCAATCTACCAAGATTGGAAGCCAAAGCGTCACATTTTTCCTTTGCCCCTCAACATTCTCTTAATAATTGCTGAGAGGAACAGGGCCCTGGGTGGGGCTTTGGTTTCCCGGGCGTTTCCACACCCTCCTCAGTTCCCCGCCATGGAGTGGCTTCGGTCACCCAGGCTTTATTGTGGTCGGCAGGGAGGGTTCTGTGGGGGCGCTCGGTTATGGTCTTGGCCTTGCTCGGGGACTTGGGGCTGTTCGGCCAGGCAGCTTGGGGAACAACAATAACAACAACAACAACAACAACATCTGACAGACATTAATACAGCACAAAGCGAGTCAAACGTAATGACAGCTGGGACATGACTTATTAGCGCCACCGTACACAACAAAGTACAACAAAGCCAACAACTGTAGATAATAATAATAATAATAATATTAATAATAATAATAGGCTGGTACTGTATTGTACGAGCGCCAATTCTCAAAGATGATTCACGAGCGCTCGCATTAACTTCAATTTTTCAAACAAAAAATATATGTTTATAGTCATCAGTACAGTAACTCTATGCTCCGCAGTATCATAAGCCTTCAGAAATAGGTGCGACTTCACTGGTTTATTAAAAGCATCAACACAAGTCAACTGCTTAAGTAACTGGAAGTTGATTGAATAGACGCAATTGATGGAACATACCGGTACATTATGATAAACTAAGCAACGAAAAACAAAACGATTATGAATATACAGTACAGTACTTACATTTCTTGAAGCAGTAGAGGCCGGGACCAGGCAGCCATACCACCACGGCAAGAGCCAACAGATTGTTTCTACATCATGGGAACACTTGACCTGAAAAGAAAAGAAAATATATGTAACAACTTGCATTTTATTCCTAAAGTTAGTCAGTAGCCAATTTTAATATCATCCAAAACTGGGACGACACAATATAAAGACAAAAAACAACTAATCAAAGTCAATATGCGAACCAGGTGTGGGCTCCATATATGGTAAAGGATATAGAAGCAGTGGAGAAGGTGCAGAGGAGAGCTAGCAAGCTGGTACCAACATTGAAGAACGCGGGCTATGAGCGGAGGTTGAGGACACTGGGGCTTCCGACACTGGCATATCGGAGAAAGAGAGGGGATATGATAGAGACTTTTAAGATAGTGTCAGGAAAGTACGATGAGGATGTGTGTGAGGGTATCTTCTTGATGCGGGAGGGAACAAGAACGAGAGGACACTCTAAAAAAATTTACAAAGAAAGAAATAGGCTTGAGAAGGCAAAGAACTCATTTTGTGATAGAGTGGTAAATGAGTGGAATGCACTGCCCCAGCAATAAATTTTCAGATTTAGAGGAGCTAGTGTTTACAGAAAATTATGATGTGATTGGCATAACAGAATCTTGGCTCAATACAGAAGATAGAGACTTTTTAGCAGAGTATTCACTTCCTGGTTATGTAATGTTTGAGAAAAGCTGAATAAATCGAAATGGAGGTGGCGTTTTACTTTATATCAAAGAAAGTATTAACCCTACCCTCTTGTCAAAACCTCAAATTGTGAACGTCGACGCATCTTTTGTGCTAATAAAGAATAATAAAGGTACAAAAATAATACTTGCATTAATATACAGACCTCCAGCTCAATCAGTGCACACTGACCAAGAAATTTACGAACAAATTGCAGATGTAAGTAACTCACAAGATACCGTAATTTTTGGCAACTTTAATTTACCTGTGACCAAGTGGGGCGATACTCTTACTTCACATTCCGGACATGACTTGTATACGAACTTGCAAGAGAGTTCGCTTTATCAATTTGTTCGAACGCCGACCCGTGGTAATAACGTTCTTGACATTGTACTTGCAACAAAAGAAGAATTAATAGAGAATTTGAATGTTGGTGATGAATTCAGTAACAGCGACCATCGTACGATAACTTTCACTTTAAAGTTTACTAGTAACGAACCAAATAGTAGCATCGAAAAAGTCCCTAATTTCAAGAAAGCAAACTTCCATAAACTTAGAGCTATGTTTAAAGAAACTGACTGGAGCTTTTTAATTCACAATAACGACATAAATACATCTTGGAAGTTATTCGAAGCCACTTACCTAAAAACAGTGCAAGACTGCATACCATCGAAAATACGGCGTCCAGGCCATAATAATAAGCCCAAATGGTGGAATCAAGATATTTCAAACTGCCTGCTTGCGAAAAACTTTGTTAACGGATAGATTAAAATCCTCACAAAATGACGAAGAACGGCTGAAATTTGTAGAGCTACGACGCAAAGCCAAAAAGTTAATTAAGCAAAGTAAAAAGACCTTAGAGTTACATATTGCGAATCAAAGTAAAACAAACCTGAAAGAATTCTATAGTTATATCAGAAAGAAAAAAGTAGTTACTTCAACTGTTGGACCGTTAGTCGATGAAAATGGAGAATACACCAAAGACGAAGTACAAATGAGTAATGCCCTCAATACCTTCTTTGCATCAGTCTTTACAACAGAAGACCTCAGTGATATCCCTACACCATCGCCGATTCAGATTGATAATTCAGATGTTCTAAGCAATATCACCGTTACAGAGAGAGAAGTATTGTATTGTTTAGATAAACTCAAGGTAAATAAAACGCCTGGACCTGATACAATCTCGCCTAGAGTTCTAAAGGAAGCTAAGGATGAGCTCTCCAAACCACTGACATTACTATTCAATAAATCCTTGCAGTCTGGAACTATACCCGATCAGTGGAAGCTAGCCAACGTAACACCGATATTAAAAAAAGGCAGAAAATCCCTACCCAGTAACTATCGTCCAATTAGCTTAACCTCAGTTGTATGTAAAATGCTAGAAACGGTCATACGAGACAGACTCGTAAATCACTTAGAGGAAAATAACATACTTAAAGATACTCAACACGGCTTTCGTAAAAAACGTTCCTGTTTAACAAACCTCTTAGACTTCTTCCACGATATCCTCAACCTCTACGATGAGAGTAAAGCTGTAGATATTATATACCTTGATTTTCAAAAGGCCTTTGACAAAGTTCCCCACAAACGTTTACTGCTAAAACTAAAAGCGCATGGAATACAAGACGGTGTGTTGAAATGGATAGAAAATTGGCTCAGCGACAGAAAGCAAAGAGTTGTTGTTCCCCAAGCTGCCTGGCCGAACAGCCCCAAGGCCCAGAGCAAGGCCAAGGCCATAACAGAGCGCCCCCACAGAACCCTCCCTGCCTACCACAATAAAGCCTGGGTGACCGAAGCCACTCCATGGCGGGGAGCTGAGGAGGGTGCGGAAATGCCCGGGAAACCAAAGCCCCACCCAGGGCCCTGTGCCCCTCAGCAATTATGAAGAGAAAGTGGAGGGGCAATGGAAAAATGTGACGCTTTGGCTTCCAATCTTGGTAGATTGGGAGGTCAATCAACGGAAAAGACGCCGTCACTTGAGATCTAGGAAATACATAAGTAAAAGGAACAGTCGGAGTAAGCTATGGGTATGGCAGAGATCGCTCAGTTCTCACTCTGATAGACCAGCCCATCACCATATGACTAGAACCCAATCCTCTCAGCATCAGCTAGGAAAGGCCCTAGAAAGCCGCCTTTGGCGGGGGGATATCTCCCCTATTTCACCCCCTTTCGGGGTTGGGTACAAAGAGTAGTCATAAACGGTAAGGCATCTAAATGGACCAATGTAAGTAGCGGGGTACCCTAGGGATCGGTACTAGGACCAATTCTCTTTCTAATTTACATCAACGACATAGATGAGGGTCTCACCTGCACAATCTCAAAATTTGCTGACGATACAAAAATTGCAAATAGCGTACTCTCAAAAGAACAAGTTGACGATATGCAACACAATCTAGATAAATTGTCATGTTGGGCCCAAATTTGGCAAATGAGTTTCAATGCGGATAAATGTAAAGTACTACATATCGGATACCTAAATGAGAAAGCAAACTATTCGATGAATGGCACTCAGCTTAAGAATGTAAACAGAGAAACCGATCTGGGAGTAACAATATCGAGTAACCTAAAACCGAGTCAACAATGTTCAGAAGTTGTTAAGAAGGCAAACAAAATAATTGGCTTTATAGGCAGGTCATTTGAGCATAAATCCAAAGAAGTTATCCTAACCCTTTACAATTCCTTAGTCCGCCCTCTTCTGGAATACTGCGTTCAATCCTGGTGCCCTTATTACCAAAAAGATATAAACAAGCTAGAACGAGTTCAACGTAGAGTTACCAAAATGATACCTAGCCTAAAGAACAAACCATACGAAGAGCGTCTTAGAGAATTAAATCTATTTCCTTTAACCCAGCGCAGATTAAGAGGTGACTTAATTCAAGTGTTCAAAATCATCAAAGGCATCGACAATATGAACTGTAGTAAGTACTTCACTATCGACCAATCTAATTACACGCGGGGAAACGGTTGCAAAATTAATGGTAAATCTTTTAACTCACACAAATCTAAGAATTTCTTCTTCAATCGAGTTGTCAACTTGTGGAATGGGCTTCCCCGAAACGTTATAGACTGCACCACCGTTGATTCATCTAACCCTTCCTACCCGGTCTGCCTTAGGTAAGGACAGCACGAAAGAAGGGCCGCTACCCGGTATGCCTTATCTAAGGCATGAGCTTAATAGCCTAATTAAGCTTGGTCCGAACGCCGTGCGTACGACGTATGTCAACAAACCCAAGCGTTCGTCACCGCACCTCCGAAAACAAGAAGGAGAAGACTCCTCAATGTTATTGTTCTGACGTCATGACGAAATTAGTGTCTAAAAAGCCCCCATATTGGCAACATCTCTGCAATATTGGCTCCACTGAAATCGTCATCACAACTGAACCAGTTGACTTACAGAGCTCTACTCAATGCCAAAATACAGATTGAAAACCGCACTACGATTATAGATGAGTGGGAAAGTTCTAGCAGTGAAAATAAACATAAATACGGTAGCCTAGGCCTAGACGTTTTTCAGCTATATCGCCCGGGTAGGGGCGACCGTCATTGGGTAAGACAGCCAGGGGAGGAAGGGTTAAACTCTGCCTAGACAAATATCTCGCATCAAACCCGCGACTGACTGCGTTTGTAAATTAATAACTTTATTTTATCCCCCCCTCAGTTTCTGCCTAGACAAATATCTCGCATCAAACCTGCGACTGACTGCGTTTGTAAATTAATAACTTTATTTTATCCCCCCCTCAGTTACTAACCCATCTGTCCCCTACTAACTTCCTAATCCTGCCACGGACATTAGTTCCAGGGCAGTAATTCCCTTTCCAATGTTCCCTTACCCACTCTAAATCACTGTTTGGACACTTGATCCTCAGTGTTTTGGAGGACAAGCAACCTAGAAGAGTCACTAGATCTGTTGTTGCTTGATTTCCTTTCCTTTATGTAGTAGATTCCGAATCAATAAGGGAGTTTGAGAGTAATCTTGATAAAGCATGGGGACGACAAGATTTGAAGTTTGATTATAAAACGAAAATACAGAATAGTAAAAATGTTGCGTCTGCTACCGCCGCCGCCAACACCGTGATCGACCGCAGCAGTGCAAGTACTGGTACTGAGCTGGATACACAGGCCTAGTTTGCCTTTTTCCAGAGGATCTACTGTAAGAAACTGTAAGAAATACAGTACAGGTATGTGGAACAAAATATTTAGCAAAACAAAATATGAAACATAATACACAAAACAGAAATTCCTCACTTAACCCCTTCACCGCCATTATTATTTTCATCGTATTCTGGATTTATGTATGTACACGGGGTCAAAAAAGTATCTGCACCCCTACGCTGATCATCAGGTGTGTATAACTCGATAGGGTTGGTACCTCTGCCTGCAACTATATCCGTGTGTCGGAGACGATCGGATATAGTTGCAGGCAGATGTACCAACCCTATCGAGCTGTACACACCTGATGATCAGCGTAGGGGTGCAGATACTTTTTGTACCGAGTGTACATACATAAATCCAGAATACGATGAAAATAACCATGGCGGTGAAGGGGTCAAGTGAGGAATTTTGAAGCAGAGTGAATTATTTTCAATAATTTATGAAGTGTAATCATTAAAAACATTAAATTCAGGCGACTAAGTCAAGAATGGCTGTACAGACTTTCGATAAACATAAAACACGGATAATAAATACTGGAAACGCTATAGTGTATTCATTAAAAGTCGGCCAAACCTCTTCAATACTAACCTCTAGACCTGATCACTTTCTAAGGAGAATTCCAAAGAAAAAATGACCTACCGTATGCAGCGTTGGGAACTTCTCACCGAGACGCTATGACATGGAGTTCATAGCGTCTCGGTGAGAAGTTCCCAACGCTGCATACGGTAGCTCATTTTTTCTTTGGAGTTCTCCTTAGAAAGTGATCAGGTCTAGAGGTTAGTATTTAAGAGCTTTGGCCGACTTTTAATGAATATACTTAGCGTTTCTAGTTAACATTTTCAGTACCGTGCTGTGCTTTAAACTTTACTGTGGCTACTAATAGACTACTGTATTTTAATCAGTTGAAAAAGGGCCTCCAGCCATTAACAAGCTTCAAAGTATCTAACTATTTTTAGTATCACAGATCCTTCTTAAACTTAAAAAAAATGGCAAAATCTAGATAGACAGAGGTGCATGGGGGCAGTTCGTTCGTGGCCACCCCTTCGGGGATTACGGCGTCAGGCGATAGATAGAATATAATTATAGACCTAGAGAGTACAAAAGGGGTTAAGATGTTATAAAGGCCAAATGCCTATCATAGATGCGCTACAAATACCACACGATGCAGGGTATGCTGTCACTGACTATCATAGATGCGCTACAAATACCACACGATGCAGGGTATGCTGTCAGGTTCACAACAGGGAACACTGTACTGTAGTTAAAAACCAAAAAATGGGAGACAAAAGAAGACAGTACTATATCAAGACACTACGGTACGGTGGCGCTAATAAGTCATATCTCAGCTGTTAGTACGTTTGGCTTGCTCTGTGCTGTATTAATGTCTGTCAGATGATGAATAAGGTGGTTAAGTGCAGGAACTTGTTTGTATATCTCCCTTGAAATGAAGACATTGTGTTTACATATTGCAGATACCAATTATTGATCAAATTATACTTGGTGCCGAGACATCACTTATTAGGCCGACTGTACATTAGGCAACATGGACTTGGGAACAACAACAAAATTTTGCCATAACACTTTACAACAACAACACACCTACCATGAGAGTCGTGTTGTGCTGAAACAGTTGCATCCGATGGTCCCGGAAGTAGTGTCCTCTTGGAACCCACCACCAATCTGTAGAGGATATAATGTAGTTAGCTTTCATTTATAGATAATTTATAGATAATTTTTCAAGTTTTACATTATAAACTCAATACTAAATTAATGTCACCACATGTACAGTTGCCCACATAACTTCAGTTCCTCCCTGTGATCTTAAGCTTAAAACAGTAACCCCAAGACCCCCTTCGAGATCAATTTCCCCATTTTTCGGTAATTGCAGACTGGCTATCGTTCGCCAACAACACTTCGTCATCTACAAGACACTAAAAGGTCTTAACCCTCTCCGACATATGACACGATTTTGAGCCTATTAGGGATACTTTAAAGCCTTTGTTACCATCAGGGGTATTTAGAAACCATTAGTTTAGTTACTTCAACCTCTGCAGTTGTCTTTGAGTTAGCTGTGGGCAGAAAATAATTTTGGAGAGGTAATTATAAGAGTGAGAGAACTCTATTTCTTATTGCTAATCTGGCAACCTCTGCATCATATTAGTCTGAAGGGGTTAACAATGCCAAACTAATGGAGGAAATGTCTTAAATTCTCAACACTAATAGGGCTAACTTAGGCCTGGTCTATCAGTGAGAACTGAGCGATCTCTGCCATACCCATAGCTTACTCTGACTGTTCCTTTTACTTATATATTTTCTAGATCTCAAGTGACGCCGTCTCTTCCGTGGATTGACCTCCCAATCTACCAAGATTGGAAGCCAAAGTGTCACATTTTTCCTTTGCCCCTCAACTTTCTCTTCATAATTGGTGAGGGGCACAGGGCCCTGGGTGGGGCTTTGGTTTCCCGGGCGTTTCCGCACCCTCCTCAGCTCCCCGCCATGGAGTGGCTTCGGTCGCCCAGGCTTTATTGTGGTCGGCAGGGAGGGTTCTGTGGGGGCGCTCGGTTATGGTCTTGGCCTTGCTCGGGGCCTTGGGGCTGTTCGGCCAGGCAGCTTGGGGAACAACAACAACAACTTAGGCGACCCAATGTGACGACATCCAGGTAAGCCTACTTACAAACATAACAAATCATCAATTATTAAAATTAAAATGTAAAATGTGCAAACTAAAATCAAAACTTGGACAAAGACAATATAAAGGCAAAATAACTAATCAAAATCGATATGTGGAAACAACGCTTACTATAATAACATTTATGAAATAAAAAAAACACAATCCACCACATAGGGTGTATATTACTACATGAGCAAGTTAATCTGTTTCCCAAGCAAACTAATCGCACACATAACAACGCACTATCGTCACATTCAAGTCATTAGTCAATTTGGGAAGCCCAGTACGTTCTGGTAATTTTTTTTACTAAACTCTGCATGAATAAAGAAACTACAAAATATTCTATTGAAATCAAATTTGCAACCTCACAAGACATTAACAATAGTAAAAAATACAAATAGCACTCACTAACGATAGTGCTATCGGGTAGGTACCTGTAAGCATAGCATGCCTCAAGTGACCCCTATCAATTACTACCCTACAAATAACCTACATTTATCATACAAATAAACTAAGGAAATCACAAAAGCAAGCAATTGATACTATCGACAATGAATAGATATAATATAATAAAGACAAATAATTGCAAAATATGAAGAAGCAACAACCGATTTAAAAAAAAATCAAATATTCATGGGACATTAATTTTGATGATACCGATGGAAATAACATAAAAAATACTATTTAGTGCACTCTTCAAAATTCTAGGTTGTCACTGAAAATATTCTTAAAATTGTCTGTTCAATTACCGGTATGCACGGACGGATTATTTTTAGCCATACATTTTCACGATGATAATTAGAGGTTTTCATTTTTTTTCCTAACTGAAACTAATAAAATACCCTTTCCTCGTTTTACATATGTATAATAAAGTGTATACAATATTATTCTTATGACGCGTAGGGGTAGACCTAGAACTATGTTGGATCAAGTACTTCAGTCCGATCTAAAAAACTAACAAAAAATTTAAAACAAATGCAGCCCTATTGCCAGCAGGGGGCAAATAACAGAAAACCCCCCCCCCCAATAAACTACGACCTATGTAATCATGACGACCGTACGCCCGGATACTACAGTACAGTACTGTACAACCTTCCCCATTTTTTTTTAGTGATTTATGGAGTACCGGTACTGTATATAAAGTATATTATAATGAATTACCGACGGTTTGGACATACTGTACTGTACAGTATATGCCAATGAAGTACCGGTACATGATATAACTACTACTGTACATAATCCTAAATAATAGATCATAACTTCGACCCGGTGTAAAAGGAGAATAATACCCAAACACGTAACTCACCCGCATCCTCCGACGACAATATTGTCTGATTGTCATTAATTAACCTCCATTAGCCTAACCTGACAACCTGGGGCCAGACCCCTATCTATCTATCTATTGCCTGATGCCGTGATCCCAGCAGGGGTGGCCACGAACGAAACACCCACAATCACCTCTGTCCCCAGTCAATCGACGCCCCTCCTCCCAACCAGCACTGCCTTCACTCCATCCTTCCACCTCTCCCTCTCTGTACTTCCACCTCACTCTCGTACACCCTCTTAGTAATTCTCTCGCTACCCATACGTTCCATAAGGCCGAACCATCTCAAGGTGTTCCTTTTCACACTTTCCAGCACATCTACATCCACACCACACCTCTCTCATACTTCCTCATTCGTCTGGCTATCCCTCCATGTAACTCTGCACGCACTTCTCAAGTACCGGTAACTCATTTCCACCCCTCATGGTTTGAGTCTCTTCACAAACGTATATGCTTTGCTCCCGTAAGTCAATGTCGGGAATACCACACTGTCATACAACCCTCTACTGCACTTCCTCATCCATACAGTACAGTACTCCCATACTTACTCAACAGTGTCAACACACTGCCCAAATACTTAAATGAGCTGACATTCTCCATAACGTGACCGTTTAACCTCACCTCACACACTGTGCCTGCACCCTTTCAAAGACCCTGCTGCTCTTAAAAATTATGTAGGAGACATCAAATTACTAGCAAGCACTGCAGGACTCGGGAGAGTGAAAAACATCTCCGAGATCACGCATCATAACATTAGAAAACTGAGGTTTTGAGGAAAAGCTCTTCTGAAAGATCGTCAAGTGAATGTTCACAATACTGTACTGGAATACAATACCCTATACCAGTGTTATTCACTAATTTTTTCAAGAGAGCCAAAAGTTCAGGACATATTCAGAGTGAGAGCCGCATAAGCCATAAATAAGCCACAAGGATAAGTAGAACAAAATATATATAGGAACTAAATTACATTTTTGTGGGTTTCCATAGCCACAGATGTATAGAAAAAGACTAGTAACAATGATTATATTGACATTCTTAAGTAAAAATAAATATTGAAATTCTTGACTTTACTGTACTAATATAAATGTACTCTCTCTCTCTCTCTCTCTCTCTCCTCGCTTGCGAGCCGCCACTGGCTCGCGAGCTGCGCAATGAAGACCACTGCCCAATACAGTAAACCCTCGCTCCCTCGGACTAATTGGGGGGAGACCACTTCCGAGAAGCCCAATTTTCCGAGATGTCCGAAGTCCGACTTACCTATATCCGACTTTAAGAGAGGGAAAATTCCAAATTAGAAGAGGTAAGTCTGCATCACCAGAGAAAATTAAGATTTTTTTTTTTTTTAACATGTGAAATTCATCATATTAATGACAAATACTAACCTTATTATGTTTTCAGGGACAGTACAGTACATACCGGGTAGTAATTAATATTAACACAATAATTAAAAGGCACAGGCTTCAATTCATCCTAAAATCACTTAAAACCGAGTGAGAGAACATTGTAAACCGGACACAAATCCCGTCCAACTCGGAAATTGCCGAGATATACAGGGACACCTTCGAGAGGCCTATGCCATTCCGAGAAGTGCGGGTTTCCGAGTTGGGGGGGAAAAAAAAAAAAAAAAAAAATCCGAAATATCGGGGTTTACTGTATCATAATTTCAGCATTTACTTTCTCAATTTCACTCTTTTATGGATTCCTAGTCAAATCTCTTAATCTGGGACAGCTTTTAACCCGGGAGCTGCGGGGAGACTCTTAAGAGTTCCCCCGGCGCACTGCGGGGAGACTCTTAACCTCTGAAGTGCGCATAGAGTCAGAGAAAAAAAAAATCAACTTTTGACATCGAAAAAAAATTATTTTTTTATTTTTTATTTTTTTATTTTTATTTTATTTTTGGGCCCCTGGGCCATGCAAAATCTCAGTCCTCTACCTCCCGTCCTTCCCCACTTTCCTCCTCTCCTTCAGTTATCACCTATTTTCCCTGTTATTCCCTTATTCTGAGGTATATTTTCGTGCTAACATTAGCCAGTTGCAAGCAGGGTGTTGTCATCACTGATGGCAAGCGAGTGCAAGAGAGAGAGAGAGAGTATCGATCGACGGTGTCTCAGTGGCCTTGGGGGAAATTGGCGGCAAAGCAGATTGCCTCACCCATACATTATACAACTCGCGGGCTATATCTCCGATTTTGACCATCCAAACGCTGTTTTCACTCGTTTTATTGTAGTTTCAGGTTAATACCTTTATAATCAACCCATAATAGGCGCATATGGATAAGTATTAATGCTATTAATGGCACAATGAATATTTTAGTGACGGAAACACCTCAAATACGTCAGCACAGGGGGACGTTTCCAATTACCCCCATGCGCACTTCAGAGGTTAAAGGCGTAAAGCGGGAGCCAAACTAATAACAAATTACGATCGATTTATCAATTTCTGCTTTAGCCTAGGCCTAGCCTTTTTTTTTCCTAATTCCCTAGTTCTCCTTCGTATTTACTTGTTTTTTATAGGCTAGCCTAATAAGAATTGGTGCAATTTAACTCTATGTTTATATCAGCTTAATCTACAGTAACCAAATACAATAACATAGGCCTAGGCCTAACCCGAAAAATATTACCGAAACTACCAACATTTTTCCTGTGGTTATTCTTTTTGGTTTTAGGCTAGGTAGTTTGGCAAGAATGTAGTTACCGGGTGTACCCCATCATGTTCCCGTCTATTTTGACTGCCTTTGGATACAAAAATACATTACCCTAACCAAACCTAGTATTATAGATTTATAAGTAGGCCTAGGCTATTTATTTTATTATAGCCTAAGTATTTATAGATGATTTATGTTGTATGTCGGCGGTAGTGGTACACCCGGTAACTACATCCTTCCCGGTAGTTTTTATCATTAGGCTATACTGTAACCTAGTATAAATTAGGCTAGGCCTAGTTTCAATCCCTGGATTTTTTTTTCCCCCCCCCATTAGGCTATGCAACGATCTTAAAACATCATTTTCAGAGTAAAACGTAGGCTAATTTAGCCTAGGCTACACTTAAAAAAAAAAAAAAAAATTTTTTTTCCTTGGGATACAGAATGGGATGAAAGGGGTCTTGCCCACCCCCCTCACTTATTGAAATCAGGATCTAGGCTATTTTGCCAGCAAGGGGCTAAATACGAGTTTTACCACCATCAATAGGGAGAATTAGGCTAGGCCTAGGCTATATATATATATTTTTTTTTTAGTGCTTCAAATAGCCTAGGGCCTAGGCCTAGTGCACATAAAATGCATTTCCGGTGGTTGAAACAAATTTTAATCTTTGCAACATACTTATTCTATATTAGACATCAAATATTGAAAAACAAATAGTGGTAGTTTCGGTAATAGGCCTAAGTACGACATTATTTTCATAGGCTAGGCTTCCCAAATCGAGTTGGGAGAACTTAGGAGGCACATGGGAGTTGGGACATGTGGGATGCTGGGCAATGTGTCGAAATTGGGGTGCCTCCTACGTTCTGTAAGGAAGGAGGAATATACGTAGAAACCTAGGAACGCCATAGTTACCTGTTCAAATTCGTATGTATGGCGATATATACCAATTTCCTCCAGAGGACTCTTCTTCGCCGGTGACAATAACAAACGTCGGACGGCAGAACGCCTTAG
This sequence comes from Paralithodes platypus, assembly GCA_032716605.1. Taxonomy (NCBI): domain Eukaryota; kingdom Metazoa; phylum Arthropoda; class Malacostraca; order Decapoda; family Lithodidae; genus Paralithodes; species Paralithodes platypus. The sequence continues at coordinate 33,418,149 of CM064549.1, read as the reverse complement.
CAACGGCAGCTCCCTGAAGATTTAAGTTTACTTGATATTTCCTAGTTTACATTCAATGGTTTTTATCTTTCTCAATTAGATGTCAAACTTTTAAGTATTATTTTTCTCTTCTTCCACATCTTATATAAAATCTCCTTTTTCTCTTCTAATTTTCTTCTCTGAATAAATAATCTATTATTCCAGTACGATTGAAGATGAGCGGTTATCATAAATTGTTTTCTTCTTTAATACTTTCTTTCCATCTTTTGTATATTACTAGGCTTGATTTACTATTTACTTCTGCTTTCCAATTTGCAGAACCCCAATTTCCGTTTTCTTAATTCTTACATTTTCTCTTCTCATTCCCACAGTATTCATGTAAGTTTTTGTCACTTTCATCCATTTATTTCTATCATTCTCACACATTTCCCTTATTACTTCTTTCAGCAGCTGGGTTTCTCCTTCATCTTTACTTTTTAAATATTGTAACCTTCCATTTATGATTCTCATTTTCATTAGGGATGCCCCTATTTCACCTCTCAATTTACACTCATGCGTACTAAAACTTGCTCAGGGGTGGGCCTTCCTTCCCCTACTCTATTCTGGGCAGATGGAAGGGGGGAATCGGGTCCAAATCTACCCCCACCTCCCCCGCTTTCCTACTCTAGCTGGCAGTTCGTAATTAACCTAACAAGTGCGCATGGGGGTAATTGGAAACGTCCCCGTGCTGACGTATTTGAGGTGTTTCCGTCACTAAAATATTCATTGTACCATTAATAGCATTAATACTTATCCATATGCGCCTATTATGGGTTGATTATAAAGGTATTAACCTGAAACAACAATAAAACGAGTGAAAACAGCGTTTGGATGGTCAAAATCGGAGATATAGCCCGCGAGTTTTATAATGTATGGGTGAGGCAAGCTGCTTTCCTGCCAATTTCCCCCAAGGCCACTGAGACACAGTCGATCGATACTCTCTCTCTCTCTCTTGCATTCGCTTGCTATCAGTGATGACCACACCCTGCAACCGGATTTCTAATGTTAGCACGAAAATATACCTCAGAATAAGGGAATAACAGGGAAAATAGGTGATAACTGAAGGAGAGGAGGAAAGTGGGGAAGGAGGGGAGGTAGAGGACTGAGATTTTGCATGGCCCAGGGGCCAAACAAATTTTTTTTTTTTTTTTTTTTTTTCTCCCCGATGTCAAAAGTTGATTTTTTTTTTCACTCACTCTTAAGAGTCTCCCCGCAGTCCGCCGGGGGAACTCTTAAGAGTCTCCCTGCAGTTCCCGGGTTAACAACGATTGTTCTCATGCATTGCAAATTATTGTTAAACCATCATTGCACATGCTTACAATGGCCAACTCTTATAACTTATCAGGAATTTATTGATAAATATACTGTATAATTGTATTCTCAAAATGAGTCGCTATACACGTGTGTTACAAGAATCTCAGCTGTAGTGATCTTCTCTCTCTCTAACATGCTGACTACGAGGTCAGTTCCTTTAAGTTTTTAAATTATGTAATGGTTTGACAATTTGGATCATAGCAAAATGTTTAGCCTCAATATGAATACAATACGCAACCATGGCTGACAGTTAGAATGGAAAAGGTTCAGCACTAGTATTTGTGGAAACTGTTTTCCATTTAAGATCCGTTCTACCTGGAACAAAGTTTCCTCAGAAGTTGTAAACATTTGCTCAGTTGAGCAGTTCAAGAAGACAGTAGTCAGTAGATGGTATTTTGCACTTTGTAATGAGTGTAGTGCACTGAACAATGTCTCTCCTTCCACTTCAAATATTTCCCCGAAATGGATCAATAGGTCTTTGAGATGCTAACTATTCCGTGTAACTCCTTGTAACTCTCTCATAGCACACACTTTCTACAACCAAGATATAACGAGTCTGAATGAGGCATATTTCCCTTTATTAGTGTGTGTGATGAATGTTGCCTGCATTCGATACACATAGAAGAGAGTTGATGGGGTTTGTAGAGGTGAGGCTGGGATCACAGATAGAGACAAAGGGGAAAGTGAGAAGGCGAGCCCTGCTACTGAAGGGTCGATACTCAAACCTTACTCAAAATTAACACCGACTTTGATCGTAAGTTGTATCGAGTTCTACATTTAATTGATTGAAAACAAATAGTGTATAGGCCAAATATAATTAAATACAGACTGTTTATATTATGTATGGTATTGAATAAATGGGAGAAACTGATTGAAATGATACATGAACCAATCAATAACAGTTGCAACACTATTCCAGCCAATGTTTGCCTTTAGTCCTTTCCTTTTATGATATAAAAACCAGACTTTGTAAGAATTTTGAGAACCAAGGAGTAGATTGTAGAGGGCACGTTGTTGTGTATTGCAATAATGGTTAACATAATATCCTGAATACTGTATGAGATTGGATTTAATTACGGTATTATTATATTCGAATCACTATATGGTTAACATAATATCCTGAATACTGTACGAGATTGGATTCAATAACGGTATTATTACAGTATATTCGAATCACATTAAGTCTTGATCGTAGAAAGTAGTGCAATGAGAGAGAGAGAGAGAGAGAGAGAGAGAGAGAGAGAGAGAGAGAGAGAGAGAGAGAGAGAGAGAGAGAGAGAGAGAGAGAGAGAGAGAGAGGAGAGAGAGAGAGAGAGAGAGAGAGAGAGAGAGAGAGAGAGAGAGAGAGAGAGAGAGAGAGAGAGAGAGAGAGAGAGAGAGAGAGAGAGAGAGAGAGAGAGAGAGAGAGAGAGAGAGAGTAAATTTCTTTACAGAAAACAGAAAATTAGTGAAAACAAAACCGAGGGACAAGATGAGAGAGAAAAGAGGAGGGAGAGTAAATGCGAGTAAAATAATATAGAGAGAAGCTATATAACAAAACAGGAGATAACGAAAAGATCAGTCGCGCGAAAATACGGGAGAGAGGGTAAACAAGGAGACCAAAAAATTACAAAGCAAGGAAATATTGGGACGCGTGGGTAAAGGGTGTGGGGGTGGGGGTATGGAGAATAAGAGGCTTCGTAGGATAAATTTGGGGGTGAATGCAAAACACAATAAAAAGATAAAGAAACAATCAAGTCTACAACATTATATATGATGATGTAAACAAGTTAGTACTCACATAAAAAGTACTAGTGTAACTGCAGCCCCCTCCCCCACCCCCTTCCATAGCAAATAAAAACATCTCACCCTATACTTATCAAATCAGCCTTAATTTAAAGTACATCGGTGTAGGGTTGCATCAACGGAGCAACATCAAGATTTGCCATGATATAAGCCAGGTGATAATAACATCCGACTCTGACACTGGACATCTTAAAAGTACGACTCCGACTCCACAGCCTTTGGAGTAGGTGAAAAAAAATATATATTCACCTCTGACTCCAATTTCAGTACAACATTTATTCTGATTGAGTACAACTCTGACTCCGTCTCCGACATAATTCTGACTCAAACTCGGACTGCGATGCACCCAAGAATAAAAGACTCTAGCTGTTACTCCTACTCAACAATTCTGAATTATAAGCATAGACCAAGACAAACACATAAAGAACGACTATATCAACAAGCAGGAAAACACTATGGAATGGTTACAAAAATAGCCACTTTGAAACTAAAGATTGTTGATATGTATATGTATGGATTGTACAGTATATACACATACATATCAACAAGCAGCAAACATGGAATGGTTACAAAAAGAGCCACTTTTAAAATAGGAGAATAATACAAAAATGTGGACAGGTTAGTAGTAGTGTGGGGGAGCAATATGAAAAACAAGGGACTCTTTCTGAAAAAACAGTTACTCCTTTCACAACAGTAAACTGCAGCACAAATCAAATATCCTCACTCACCACCTCTCCAGCAAGATCTATCTATCTATCTATTGCCTGACGCCGTGATCCCAGAAGGGGTGACCACGAACAAACCCCCCCCATGCACCTGACCCCAGTCAGTCGACGCCCCTCCCCCCAACCAGCACCGCCTTCGTTCATGTACTTCCTCACTCCATCCTTCCACCTCTCATTCGGTCTACCTCTCCCTCTCTGTCCCTCCACCTCGCTCTCGTACACCCTCTTAGTCATTCTCTCGCTTTCCATATGGCCGAACCATCTCAAGTTGTTCCTTTTCACACTTTCCAGCACATCTACCTCCACACCACACCTCCTTCTTACTTCCTCATTAGTCTGTCTATCCCTCCATGTAACTCCGCACGCACTCCTTAAGTAATTCATTTCCACTGCTCTCACTCTTGGTCCGAGTCTCTCAACCAACGTCCATGCTTCGCTTCCGTTAGTCAGTGTCGGGATTACCACACCGTCATGCAAGGACTTCTTCACTTCCATACTGACCACCCTATTTCTTGTTACTGCTTTTAGTGTTCCTACAACCCTCTTCCCCTGTTGTACCCTCTCCCAAACTTCTTCATCCATAGTCCCATCTTTACTCAACACACTGCCCAGATACTTAAAAGAGTTGGCGATCTCCATAGCCTAACCGTTCAGCTTCACCCCTTTCGAAGACCATAACCTTGCTCTTCCCCGCATTTACCTTCAAATGTTTTTATTTATTTATTTATATATATATATATATATATTAGAGGTGGACCGGATGTTGATTTCTTGATATTCGCAGATGCGGATATAGATGTGGATATTTATTTTCAGTATTTGCGGATGCAGATAGTTTTTAGCCCTCAAGAGTTTTAACCACAGATAATGGAAATTTTAAGATACTAAAACATCTGAGACAAGAATATATTATAAGTAGAGGAACCATGAGTATATGAACTATATTATGCTACAATTTCAATTATGTGTTACCAGGGTGTGGGACAGGGACCCAACTCTTATGCACTTATTGCTTAATATTGATAAACATCAATATATTTTAATATTAACCCTATTAACTTCTTAATAATTAATTAGTTACTCGGTAAAACTGTAAATATAATAAGTTTTTATGACTTACTAGTTACGAAAATATCCGCATTATTGTGTGCGGATGGGGATGTTAAAAATGATGCGGATATCCGGTCCACCTCTAATATATACTGTATATACTGTATATATATATATTTTGTTTTGTTTTGCTAGACGCCGTAATTCCCGAGAAGGGGTGGCCATGAACATTAGGCGTTTGTCACGAATCGCTAAGTCAAGTTGCCCAGACTTGACATCTACCAATAGCATTTTGACAGTACAGTATATATCTCTCCCTTATAATAATGCTAGCTTATTATCATTCACAACAAATTTCACTACTTAACCTTCGCAATAAACAAGTCAATCTAGATGGGAGCATGTCATGTACGGTCAGCTGGAGAATAATGGACTATAGCAAATTACGAAGCCGGTGTGGCTGAGTGGCAGCAGACCCAACAGGTCCGCAGGAGTACCCGGTCGGCAGGGAGGGTTACGTGTGGGCGCTCGGCTATGGCCTTGGCCTTGCTCGGGACCTTGGGGCTGTTCGGCCAGGCAGCTTGGGGAACAACAACAACAACCGTGGTGATGGGCTGGTCTATCAGAGTGAGAGCTGAGCAATCGCTGCCATACCCATAGCTTACTCTGACTGTTCCTTAAACTTATATATTTTCTAGATCTCAAGTGACGGCGTCTCTTCCGTGGATTGACCTCCCAATCTACCAAGATTGGAAGCCAAAGCGTCACATTTTTCCCTTGCCCCTCAACTTTCTCTTCATAATTGCTGAGGGGCACAGGGCCCTGGGTGGGGCTTTGGTTTCTCGGGCGTTTCCGCACCCTCCTCAGCTCCCCGCCATGGAGTGGCTTCGGTCACCCAGGCTTTATTGTGATCGGCGGGGAGGGTTCTGTGGGGGCACTCGGTTATGGCCTTGGAATTGCTCGGGGCCTTGGGGCTGTTCGGCCAGGCAGCTTGGGGAACAACAACAACAACAACAACAACAACAACAACCAAAAGGTTTATTGGCCTGAGGGCATGGAGGGCGGACACTAGAAGTGTGTTGGACCAGTGTCGTATTTACACAATCATGCTACTACTGTACCTGATCAACATGGGCGAGCTGATTACACTGTTTACAGACTACATTCACATCCGCAACCATTCCAACAATACAATAGTATTCCAAATGCACCCTCACATATTACACACACTGATTGGCAGTTGGGCGTAAGTGACCCTCCCCTGTGAACAGGAACAAGCTAGATAATCGAATGAGTTGCCTCAGCATGTGGACGCTTATGAAGGCAGTTCATTCGTGGCCACCCCCACGGAGATTAAGGCGTCTGGCAATACATATGTAAAAATTATTGATGGTCAACCACCACCACAAAGATGTCTAGTCATAAGCATTAATAAGTATACAACCATCTGAACCTTTAAAGCCATGTTCTGAAGTATCTGGGATATAACAAAGCATACTATTGTCTCATGTGTGTTCGATAGTATCAAATGAGTGCGACGCTCTTTACTCCTTCACTCTATGAGGTCATCTCATCACTTAATATTGGCCATCATTAGACAATTTTACTCAGGTTTAGAAGGCTGAATTACTTATAGCTAGAATAAAAGAATTGCATCCTAGTATTTTGAAAAAGATGATCACAAAATTAATGTACTGACAACATTCAACACTAAAGAGAAGTGGCAAAAAGTAACAGAAAATTTAAGTTTGACTGTATACTGTCTTTCTCAATTTAAATAAAACCCAATTTATTTTTCATAAGTGGATTTTATTGTGTAATTATTATGTTACTGTACCTCCACCTACCGACTTTACTCCTAAACTCAATTAATGAAATCAACAAAGACATTTGGCAGTCCAGGGATTCGAACCTAGGATGCTCACACCGAAATTCAGTGCATTTATCCATTGCGCTACGAAGATGCAACAATACTATAATTCTTAAATTGTTTTTTTAATTAGTTTAACCAGACCACTGAGTTCCACAAAAGAACTCCTATAGGGCTGGCCCGAAGGAATAGATCAAGATGGACAACTAATCATGTCAAGATAGATAGGGAAGGGCAGGAGGTATATATAACTAAACGAGTCAAGATAGAGAGGGAAGGGCAGTAGGGGAACAAATCGAGGAAGGTGAAGACACGCTGAAATTTTTTGCCATTTCACCAGTTCAGCCGGACCACATGAGCTCCACATCAGAGCTCTTATAGGGCAGGGCCGAAGGATGAGGCAAGAACTGCTACACCGCAACACCAACCAAGAAGTGATCTGGGCGAAGAATGAAAGATCAGGTCGAAGGTAGAAAAAATCACATCGAGAAGCAAAAAATGCATTACCGAAGAGAATCAAGTCAGTCCGGCCACACCAGCAACCGAAGAGACAAATCAGGTCAGGAGTCTGCTACCTAGCCAGGCCAGGGAGACATGAGATATAGACCGACCAAGGACAGCCGAATGGGACAGAATAAGAATAGAAGGGGAAAAACATAGAATGAAGAATGAAAAACTACTCAAATTTGGTCAAGCTGAGGACGAAAGCTCGAGGGGAGATAGGAAAGGAAATGACCACAACCATCCCCCATCAAGCCCCAGTCGCCGGCCCCGAAGCCCCCCAACCGCGGCAAGGGGAGTAGTATCAGGGGGGATCAGCACCAACCATGAAGTGATCAAGGGCAAAGAATGAGATATCAGGACTAAGGTAGAAAAAATCAAAGCGAGATGCAAAAAAATGCACTACTGAGGGGAATCGAGTCAGCTCGGCCGCAGCGACCAAAGAGACACATCAGGTCAGGAACCTACAACCTAGCCAGGCCAGGGAGGCATGTGATATAGGCTGCTCAAAGGACAACCGAATGAGACAAAACAAGAACAGAAGGGGAAAAACATAGAAAGAGGAATGAAAAAACTACGCAAAATTATTCGAGCCGACGACAAAGCTCGAGGGGAGAGGGAAAGGGAAATATCCATAACTCTCCCCCATCAAGCTCCAGTAGCCGGCCCCGAAGCCCCCCAACCGCATCAAGGGGCGTAGTAGTAGGGGGGAATTCTTAACAAAAATCTATTACAAATATAAATGTAAAACTTGCAAAATAAATCAAAACAGGAACCGTACAATTAAAAGGCAAAAGAACTTATCCAAATCACTATGTGGAAATACAGTATTGGAAGATTTAACAAAACAATATTATGAAATATAGAAACACAAAAACCACCACATATAATGTACATCACTATATTGCTCGAGTTGACCACCCCCAGCTACGAGGTATATACATACTGTATATAGGCTGTGAGGTATATACATACTGTACATACATACTATATGAGCAAGTGAGTTTGTTAGTTAGTTAGTTATGTAGAGCAGATTAACCAGACCACTGAGCTCCATACGGAACTCTCATAGGTCTGGCAAGTGAGTTTGTTGCTCAGGTAAACTAGTTGCACATACTATAGTAACATACGCTCGTTGTATGCAAGGAATTGATCAAATGGGAAGTTCAGGTAAATTCTGTATTAAGAAACTAAACTTAATTCTAAAGTACATACAACCAAAACTAATTATAAAGAACACCTTTCTTAACCTCTACATTTAACAGCATAAACCAAAGTAAAGCAATACTTATTATAAGTATATAACTGTAGTATATTATAACTAGGATAAACAAAATTACCACAAACCTCTATAAAAAAAAAAGGCCAAACCTCTTGACCACTAACCTCTATAACTCAAAAATCAAGCTACTACTATTACTATTTGATTAATTGAACTACTACTTCTACTATAGCAATTAAAATGTAAAACTTGCAAACTAAACAAACCAAAATTGGGACAAGGACAATATAAAGTCAATTTTGATAAGTTCTTTTGCATTTATCTTGTATCGTCCCAGTTTTAGCTTGTTTATTTTGCAAGTTTTACATTATAATTTGGGAAGTCAGCCTAGGAATAGTTGTGCTAAAGTATTTTTTTTCCAGAAAGTGGCATGTCCTCATCATGATAAAGCCGGTATAACACGAGAGCATTTATGGTCAACATTCGATGATCAACATTTTACTGGCAACATTTCTGGAATATTTTGCACTGGTATCGGAAACTAGACTGTTGCTGGATGAATTTAGGCGACCGAAATATTCTAAATGTTGACCTCATAAGCTGCCAGACCAGTGTTGAGGATAAATGTTGAGCGAAAAAACTCTCGCGTGATACCGGCTTTACTCCACTATTACGAACATTTTGTAGCGATGTATGTTTGTTGTTGTTGTTGTTCCCCAAGCTGCCTGGCCGAACAGCCCCAAGGCCCCGAGCAAGGCCAAGGCCATAACCGAGCGCCCCCACAGAACCCTCCCTGTCGACCACAATAAAGCCTGGGTGACCGAAGCCACTCCATGGCGGGGAGCTGAGGAGGGTGCAGAAACGCCCGGGAAACCAAAGCCCCACCCAGGGCCCTGTGCCCCTCAGCATTTATGAAGAAAAAGTTGGGGGGCAAAGGAAAAATGTGACACTTTGGCTTCCAATCTTGGTAGATTGGGAGGTCAATCCACGGAAGAGACGCCGTCACTTAAGATCTAGAAAATATATAAGTAAAAGGAACAGTCAGAGTAAGCTATGGGTATGGCAGAGATCGCTCAGTTCTCACTCTGATAGACCAGCCCATCACCACTGCGATGTATGTTGTTAACCCCTTCTTTACCGGCTAGGTCTTTTTAATTACATTCTAGCTACATTTAGATATTATTCAGCTTAGGGAGGACGTCTACCAATTATAAGGCTACAGACTATCTCAATTAATGGTTTTCGCCGCCATATATCCTTCCCAAGCTTCATAAGTCGAATGTAGCTTAAAAGTGAACTACAGGGATGGACGAAAAAACAAAGATTAACCCTCTGTTCCCGGAAGGGCTCTTGAACGCCCATAAAAAAGCATACACGAGCTGCCCGGAAGGGCTCTTAAACACCCATGAGGTCAAAGCCTGTGAGCTTGGTGTGCGAGGCGTCGGTCCGACGCATTTAAACAACAGCTGGCTGGACCGACGCCCCGCATCTCCAGCCACAAGAAGGAGAGCGTCACTTGTTCGTGTGTGCCTGTATGTTGTTGTTAAGTATCGAAAAGTAGTGTAAAGTGGCTGTTTTGGCCATAAAGTTATCTCCAATGAAATCATCATCACAACTCAACCAGTTGACTTAGAGAGCTCTACTTAATGCCATTTTACAGGTAAATAACACAGCTACGCTTGGGGATGCGCGGGAATGCGGGAATCAGTCTGATTAACGAATATACGGTAGCCTAGCCTAGACGTTTTTCGGCCAAAACACCCGGGTTTCGAGGAATATATATATAATACTTAGCTGGGGCTGGAGGGTTAATGCAGGGTCATAACTTGGCATGAATATACTGTAATATGTATATGGGCAATATCGATATAATTCCATTAAACGCCAGAACAAAATACTAATATATATAGTCGTTGTTGACGAATTAGCATTTTCAGCCAGCTGGAGTGACTCCATTGTGTAGAGACGCCGTTTGTAAACAAGATATGCGGTCCTGAACAGTGAGGTCTGTTTTTCGTAATTAATACCTTTCAATTCAATACTCAAGCTCTGCAAAAGATCGACCAACGTCCTGATGATGTGGTGCACATCAAGAAATAATCCCAGCTCGCCAGCAATTAACATACAGTACATGCAGTGTTTGTGCATGTTTAGCCTGGTCCAGAGTTGAGGGAACTCAGTTCTAAGGCCTATTTCGTAATGATAATATCGTTTTCTGTTCAATTTATATATCGCGGTCCCTTGACCAGACAGTGGTGAAGCCAAATGTTGAGCTGAAAACATGCATACAAATTATAAGTTTCTCAAAAAAACAAAAAAAAACAAAAAAAAAACACACAGATTGACCCATTTCCCATGTCGAGAGTTCCCGCCATTGGCTACAGTTACGTCATGGTAAACACGCCAGTTCGCGCCACATAAAATAACTTAGATAAGCTATATTTCTATATTGTTAAAACAAACTGATGAAAGTTCTTCAGTATCATGTACCTAAAACCAAGTAGATCCCAATGGACATTGTAGTTTGAATAGGTTTCATCCCTGGAATTCACCTTTAAGGGTTCCTGCTGTTCCACTCCTACGTACCTCTTCATGCCTCAATGCGTCACACAAACTTCAGGTCACTCAAAATAAAATGGTTAGGTTCATGCTGAACCTAGGACCCAGATCGCATGTTGGCCAGGAACAACTTCAGTCACTTGGTATGCTCAATGTCTCTGACAGGGCCAAACAAATCAGGCTCACTAATGCCTTCAAGATATTCTATGACAAAGCTCCAGAGTATTTAAAAAGTAATTTTGTTAAAGCAAATGAGAGGAATGGACATAATACACGAAATAGGATGTTTAATTTTACGGTCCCGAGAATCCAAGGACAGGGTAAGTTAACATTTTTCTTCACTGCCATCAAAGACTGGAACGACCTACCCCAGTCAGTCCGTGAAAAGAGAACAATGTATTCCTTCAGATGTAGTAGCTTGAAGGAGCACCTGAACCGGACAGCTGCGAAAAGGGAGCACCAAGCTTATGTCTACTACTAAATACGACATAAGAGATAGGCAAAACAAACTGAAATGATTACTGATTACTGATAATTACTATAGGATGTAAGGTACCTTAAAATAATCCCCCCAGAAATACTTTCTCTAAAGTATCTACTTTTTTTTATCCTCCCCTTTTTCCCCAGCTAACCTAATCCCACAAGGACCCCAATGGAAATACGCCTAACGGCCTTATTGGGCTATCCTTAGTTGGAATTATGCAAGGCTGGTACAAGTCATATTTGTAACATATTATGTGGTGCCAACATTGTAAAATGCTAACTGAATAAATATTATTATTATTATTATTATTATTATTATTATTATTATTATTCTACACATACTCCTCAAGCAGCATATCTCCATCACATCCAACCCCGAAAGGGGTTGAAATAGGGGAGCTATCCCCCCGCCAATGGCGGCTTTCTAGGGCCTTTCCTAGCTGATGCGGAGAGGATTGGGTTCTAGTCATGTGGTGATGGGCTGGCCTATCAGAGTGAGAACTGAGCGATCTCTGCCATACCCATATAGCTTACTCTGACTGTTCCTTTTACTTATATATTTTCTAGATCTCAAGTGACGGCGTCTCTTCCGTGGATTGACCTCCCAATTTACCAAGATTGGAAGCCAAAGCGTCACATTTTTCCTTTGCCCCTCAACTTTCTCTTCATAATTGCTGAGGGGCACAGGGCCCTGGGTGGGGCTTTGGTTTCCCGGGCGTTTCCGCACCCTCCTCCGCTCCCCGCCATGGAGTGGCTTCGGTCACCCAGGCTTTATTGTGGTAAGCAGGGAGGGTTCTGTGGGGGCGCTCGGTTATGGCCTTAGCTTTGCTTGGGGCCTTGGGGCTGTTCGGCCAGGCAGCTTAGGGAACAACAACAACAACAACAACATCCAACCTTCTTTTCTCTTGTGCCTTCAGAGCCCATGTCTCACGGTTAGTACAACTATACCTTGATACATTGCACTTCTTAACTTTCATTCCAAGATTTCTCACCTTCTACATACTTCCCATTGCTCTGAAAACTTTCCTTCCTTCACATACTCTCTATCTTACTCCATTTCCACATATGCATCCCTGCTTATCACTCCTCCCAGATATTTAAAGCACTCCACTTGTTTCAGTATTTCTCCATCCAGCCGTACACTTAGATTTATCCTACGAGCACCTCTATTACACACCATCACTTTACTTTTATTGACATTCACCCTCAGCTTCCTCCTCTCACATACCTTGCCAAACTCTTTGACTACTCGCTGCAGCTTCTCAGAATCCGCCACCAACGCTGTCATCAGCAAACAGCAACTGATTCAACTCCCAATCTCCACCATTCTTTCCTACTAAACCCAATCATCTACCCATAGTTCTAATTTTTACCTCCCTCACCAACCCATCCATATATACATTAACCCCTTCTGTACCATCGACATAATTTTTATTTTATTCTGGCTACTACTAATTGATTTGATTAAGTTTAGGAAGGATCTCTAGCAATTATAAGGCTTCAAACTATCTCAATCAACCCTTTTAACTACCACAGGCCCCCCTGTTACTACTCTCCTTGACGCGGTTGGGGGGCTTCGGGGCCGGCGACTGGGGCTTGATAGGGGATGGTTGTGGTCATTTACCTTCCTATCTCCCCTCGAGCTTTCGTCCTCAGCTTGACTAATTTTGAGTAGTTTTTCTTTCCTCATTCTATGTTTTTCCCCTTCTATTCTTCTTCTGTCCCATCCGGCTGTCCTCGAGCAGCCTACTGTATATCTCATGTCTCCCTGGCCGGGCTAGGTGGTTGACTCCTGACCCGTTTGTCTCTTCGGTTGCTGATGTGGCCGAACTGACTTGATTCCCTTCGGTAATGCATTTTTTGCTTCTCGATGTGATTTTTTCTACCTTCGACCTGATCTTTCATTCTTCGCCCTGATCACTTCTTGGTTGGTGTTGCGGTGTAGCAGTTCTTGCTTCATCCGTCGGCCCTGCCCTATAACTTCAAGAAACACTTGGACATGTGGCTGGCCAAAATACCGGACCGGCCACCAACACCAGGATACCCCAGCGCCAACTCCAACCGACTTCTGGAATGGAGAGTGGAAGAAAGGGAGCTGCCTGGTCGCAGTGGAGCCCCAGCTCAACTGTGTCGCTAACGGACGGAATACTACAAAGTGTTGAAAGTGTTGTATAAGAGCTCTGATGTGGAGCTCATGTGGTCCGGCTGAACTGATGAAATGGCGAGAAATGTCTGCGTGTCTTCACCTTCCTCGATTTGTTCCCCTACTGCTCTTCCCTAACTATCTTGACTCGTTTATTTATATATCTTGATCGAATCCTTCGGGCCAGCCCTATGAGAGTTCTTTTATGGAGCTCAGTAGTCTGGTTAAACTACAGTAAAAAAAAAAAAAAAAAAAAAAAAAAAAAAAAAAAAACTACCACAGATCTTTCCTAAGCTGCATAAAATCTTCTAACTATAGCTAGATAAGACGTCGCTGGTACAGAAAGGGTTAAATAACCACGGTGACATAACACACCCCTGTCGCAGACCTACATTTACCTCGACCCATTCACTCAACTAATTTCCTACTCTAACACATGCTCTGCTCTCTTCATAAAACTCTTGACTGCTCTTACAAATATCCTCCAATTTCATAAATCCTTAGCATCTTCCACATTGTTTCACGATCCACACGATCATACGCTTTTTCCAAATCCACAAAAACCCCAAATATCTCCGTATATTTCTCTAAATATTTCTCGAATAGCCGTCTTACTGCAAAAGTCTGATCCACACACCCTCTTCCCCTCCTAAATCTGCACTGCTCTTCTCCTATTGCACCTTCTGTACCCTTTATTATCCTCTCTATCAACACCCTGTCATACACCTTTCCAACAACTGATAATAAACTAATACCTTTATAACTTGAACACTCGTGCCGGTCTCTCTTCCTCTTGAACAACAGCACAATACATGCAATATATACAATACATACAAGACCTACCTGCAAGAACGATATCAGGAAGTTTAGCTTCCCCTATAGATGTATTGACAAATGGAATGGGCTGGAGGAGGAGGTGGTAGGGGCAAGGAACATCCATATTTTCAAGAAAAAATTGGATAAAAAGTAGACTGAGAGACGGGACAACACGAGCTTAGCTCAACTCCTGTAAACTACAATTAGGTAAATACTCCCCCAGTCTATTGGTACCATTGACACAATAAATCACATTAAATAGTCTCTCCAGCCAATCTATTATCACATCTCCACCCTTCTTAATACACTCCACAGCAATATCATCCATACCTTCTGTTTTTCCTACTCTCATTTGTCTCACTGCTTCTTTCACCTCATTCTTCCCAATCCTTTCATTCATTCTCTGCCACATGGGTAGCCTAACCTATCTCCATACATACATTACTGTAATTATTTAGTTATGACGAACGTGCCATTTTCGAATACCGTACTGTAATGTATTGCTAGTTTGCCCCCTAGACTAAAGAAAACGATTACCCAAGATCCTCTTCAAGGTTATAAAAACAAAAAAAAATCCCCTCAGACTCCAATTAAGCTAAATATGTAAATCTTTTGGTAGAAAATATACATATTTTGCTTGAAGGGGTGTGGGTGGCATTTCTTTATAGTTTGAAGGGCGTCTGCATGACATATATTTGTTTGAAGGGGGCGAACTAAAAATGATTGCTTGATAATGGGAACAGCGATCAAAACCCTTAATAATAATTATTAATTTCAACAAAATATCATAATAACACCGAAGAATTCACACCAAAAAATGATTAAAGGGGTTTACCTTACCAAAAGAAAATATCATAATAACACCGAAGAATTCACACCAAAAAATTATTAAAGGGGTTTACCTTACCAAAAGAAAATATCATAATAACACCGAAGAATTCACACCAAAAAATGATTAAAGGGGTTTACCTTACCAAAAGATAAAACATGCACTCTAATAAAATATGAGTATGAAATGGGTACTGTAACTAAAGTATCCACAACGATCTACCCATTTAACCCCTTCTGTACCGGCGACGTCTTTATAAATTTGATTTAGCAATATTTAGACAATTTTTTGCAGCTTAAGAAGGATCTGTGGTAGTACAAAGGGTTATTTAAGATAGTTTGAAGCCTGTTACTTGCTGGAGGCCCTTCCTAAACTGAATAAAATAGTCTAATTATAGCTAGAATAAAATAGTCTAATTATAGCTAGAATAAAATAGTCTAATTATAGCTAGAATAAAATAGTCTAATTATAGCTAGAATAAAATAGTCTAATTATAGCTAGAATAAAATAGTCTAATTATAGCTAGAATAAAATAGTCTAATTATAGCTAGAATAAAAGTCTAATTATAGCTAGAATAAAATTCAAGATGTCGCCAGTACAAAACGGGTAAAAGGTATATTGGTGGCAATAAACCCATTGTATACCTTTTTGAGAGGTAAATCACTATCAATATACCTAAAGAGTTTATATAACACCTTACGAGCGGCCTAGGCGGTAATTTCTACGTACCGTCCAACGGGTGGTTTTTACCATAAATGGCCTTGTTTCCGTGCTCTTTTTCATGCATAAACAAGAGCCAGAGCGTAATACAATTATGTATCCCTGAAAGGGCGTTAATTGAGCTTTCCAATGACACCTGAACCATCCTTCTACGATCACTGGTTGTCTTGCAACGATCGTGCAACCGAAGGGCAAAATCGCTAAAATACGGTCATTTCGTTACATAATTACGTGTGTAGCGAGGGAGGGAGGGTGGATGTGTGTGGAGTAGATGTCAGTAGGCACACGGCAGCCGTGGCGAGCGGTCATGAGGCAGCCGTGGCGAGCGGTCATGAGGCAACCTACGCTCCTCCCGTCGCTCGTCTCTCTCTCAGAGCCAATATTGCGCCAAAATTGCACACAGACTTAAGTCGGGCCCCGATAGACAGGGGTTAAGGAACACTCTGTTCTTAACAATAATCCTCAATTACAAACCCCAATGTACTAGAGTAAATTAAATGAAAGCATATGATCCTCCTGGGATTCAAACTTGGGACACCACACCCAGAACATAAGCACCTAAACCATTACACCACCGACACACTTATACCTATATATTTTTAGGTAGCAGGTACAGTTGCTCACATGAATTAGCATCCACTGTAATTTTATGTATAGTAGGAAATAGGGTAAAGTATTGTTACACTTAAATCCCATTATTATCAATTTTGTTTCTCATGTAGTAGTTAATTCATAATTTTTCACAATACATAGATGGAGGTCTTTTGTCTTTTAATTCATATAATCCATTAACGGTTGCTTCTCATGCAATAATTAAGTCATATAATCCATTAATGGTTTATAATTAATAATTCTTGCAATTAACTCACATTTTGTTATACTACCATGCATGAAATCACAGCGTGGGTGTGAATTAATGTGGGCAAGAGATCCTTTCAGCAAAAGAATCGGTCAAATCTCGCCTTCTTGGTGCCACTGGCTCGCTGTTTAATCCTTGCTTCACGATTATTTTTTAATGATGAATCTTTCATTAATTTGGAGATACCTTGCCAAGATTGCCAAAATCGGGCTCTGTTGTAGGTATCAAAACACCAGAATTTTGTTTGTGACGGATGATCGTCTCTTTCGAGTTCCATTTTGACAATCCAAGCTACATTCTCATTGCTGCAGTGAATGGCTGCAACGGTCTTGTTTCCCCTGCAATCACGGAGAGCCTGGATTTCATCGATACCTTTTTCTGCAAACAGGCACTCTTTAACAATGTCAACAATACTCCCTGATATTTCTGTTAGTCTGGCATATACAATAAATTTTGATTGACTCTCATGAATTTTGGATCGGAAACCTCTCTTGTTATGAACATTATGTTTCTTAGACTCCTCAAATAAGTAATCTTTTCTTGTGTCATTGCTTCGCTTCTCTTTTGGTTTAAGGCAAAACTTATTCCTGATGGCAGAGCTGTTACCGAAATCTTTCTGGGAATTGAAATCATCTTTTGCCAAGCCCGGTGCTTTGGTTTTGATGGGCTTTGGACAGGAGTGAATCTTAGAAGTGTTACTTTTTGGTTTAAGATCAAACCAATTCCTGATGGTAGAGCTGTTACTGAAATCCTTCTGGGAATTTGAATCATGCTTTTCCAAGCCCGGTGCTTTGGTTTTGATGGGCTTTGGACAGGAGTGAATCTTAGAAGTGTTACTTTTTGGTTTAAGATCAAACCAATTCCTGATGGTAGAGCTGTTACTGAAATCCTTCTGGGAATTTGAATCATGCTTTTCCAAGCCCGGTGCTTTGGTTTTGATGGGCTTTGGACAGGAGTGAATCTTAGAAGTGTTACTTTTTGGTTTAAGATCAAACCAATTCCTGATGGTAGAGCTGTTACTGAAATCCTTCTGGGAATTTGAATCATGCTTTTCCAAGCCCGGTGCTTTGGTTTTGATGGGCTTTGGACAGGAGTGAATCTTAGAAGTGTTACTTTTTGGTTTAAGATCAAACCAATTCCTGATGGTAGAGCTGTTACTGAAATCCTTCTGGGAATTTGAATCATGCTTTTCCAAGCCCGGTGCTTTGGTTTTGATGGGCTTTGGACAGGAGTGAATCTTAGAAGTGTTACCGTCTATTACAGAAACTGGTGAGAAAATTACACTTTTATCTTTGTCTTCATTACTCCTTATGCTAGCTGCTTCATTCAGCTTATTTTTTTTTCTCTCTTGCTTCAAAAATATATCAATGGTATTTTCATCAACACTACAGTAAGAATCCTCATTGCCATCAATATCCGATTTCCTCTTGTTATCGATCGTAAAAGAGCAAGATCCAGCTTCATCTGACCTACTCTGTATAAATGAGCAGTCGACTGGTAACTTGCAGCTAGATAGTGGGGTTTCCTTTGCTACTGTATTTGTTTCTTCTGTACTACTCTTCCTAAATGTATGACCCAGCGGTAATTCGCGGCGAGTTAGTGGTGCTCCTACTTCTTCAGTTAAAGGTGCTTCCGAATGTGATTCTTCAGTTATATCCGGGCCTAGATCCACTCTTGTCCTTTTCGGCTCTGATGCATCAGTTGATACTTGGGAGAATGAGGATGAAGCATTGCCAGGAGAACCTGAAAGAATTAAATAATTTTAGTCAACAATAATCTCTCTATATGTACATCTATCTATAATTATACATACACCTACACGCGAGTAGGTCAGTCTTTTTGTTCACCTCATGACGGCATTCTGGGCAGCTCGGTTATTATCTTAGTTAGTCCTTTGGCTGCGAGATCAATTTGTACTACCAGCTCCTATGTCTTTCTTGGTCTACCTCTCCTAGCGACTCCCTCCAGGTTCATAAGACTTGCTTTTCTCAACCCAATTACTCCCATCCATCCTTTCCACATGTCTATATCATCTAAGCCTGCTCCTACACATCTTCACTAATACTCTCAATGCATAAAGTGCCCTCTTAGTTCCACACTAGGGGTTCTGTCTCTCATAGCAGACCAACATATCAATCTCACCATTCCTCATTTCTTTTTCTTTTTTAATGTGCGTGTGTGACAATTTTTAATTCAACTGCTGAGCTCTGGAACTCTCTCCCAGAATCAGCCTTTCCCTCTTCCTATGACTTAAATTGCTTCAAACTCTGTGTGTCCAGGCATTTTAGCTCGAACGTCCCTTGATTTCGGCCCTGTCACTCTTTGAAATCTGGGGGAGGCACTCGCTGCAGGCAGTTATGCCTTGTCTCCCTCATTCACAAAAAATAAAAAAAAAAAAAAAAAAAAAAAAAAAAAAAAAAAAAAAAAAAAAAAAAAAACATACCATGCCTCAAGTGACCCCTACCAATTATTACCCTACAAATAACCTACATTTATTGTACAAATAAACTAAGGAAATCGCAAAAGCAAGCAATTGATAATATCGACAATGAATAGATACAATATAATAAAGAAAAATAATTGCAAAATATGAAGGCACAACAGATTTAAACAAAGAGTACTCTTTTAACAAGAACAATTAATTTCAAAAATTAATAATAGCAATAGAAAAAGAAAAACAATTAATACATACAGACAAATAGTAAGCAGAGGTTATTTGAGAAACTTCAAGTTAATAATTATAATGTAAAACTTGCACAATAAACAAACCAAAACATATACGAACACAGTAAAAAGACAAAATAACTAATCAAAATCGCTATGTGGAAACAACGCTCAAGTAAAATAATTTATAAATAAAAGAACACTTAAAAGGAAGGGGTAGCAGTAATTTTGTCAGAAAGGTTGAAGAAGTGTGTGAAAAACTATGGATGCGTGGACTCAAGAATTGTATGGTGCGAGTGCAAGATCGGGATAGATAGGTATACTTTTATGTGTGTCTATGCACCAGTCAACCAAGAAACTGGGAAAGGCGTGGAAGAAAACAATTATTTTTGGAATAAAGTCAATAAATGTATAAGAGAAAGACAACAGTGTTCACAGGTAATATTAGTAGGTGACATGAATGGTAGAGTTGGAAACGAGGAGATAGAAGGTATAGTGGGTAAATGGGGTGTGGAGGGTAGGAATATGAATGGTGACTTCCTTTTATAAGTATGCGCGGAGAGAGAAATGTTTCTGGCTAACACATATTTTGAACATGGTCACATACATGGATATACATGGCACAGAGGTGAAGGTGAGCAGGAACAGAAATCTCTAATTGACTACGCCATGATGGACTCCGGACTAAAAGGAAGAATTTTAGATTCCCCCGCCTGTCCGCGCTATGCTGACGGGCTCCGCCCTCAGCTCGTGCTGCCCCCCCGTGCTGCTCCGGCCGGGCGTGGCCCTATGCCGCGGCCGCGGCCACAGTGCCAGTCGCGCATGACTCCCTGTGTGCCCCTTCCCTGCCGCCTGTCCTGCCCCCCCCTCCCCGGCCTCCTGCCCGCGCCCTCCCGGCCCTGGATGTTCTGCTCGCTCTGGGCCCTCCTGTCGCCGCCGTCTGGCCCGGTCCATGCTCCCGCCGCTGCGCCCGTCTGTGGGCCGCCCCCCCTTTCCCTGTGGCCGCCGCCCGGTCCCGCCTGGTTTCGTCCCGCGCCGCCGCCCTCGTGCCCCCGCCGCCCGCGTTCCGCCCGCGTCTGCTGCCCCGCCTCTCCCTCGCGCCCCTCGCGCTGCGCGGCCAGCCGCCTCTCCCCTTTGCCCCCCCGCGTGCCGCGGGCGTCCCCGACGCTCAAAGGCCGCAGATGCGGCCTGGGCCGATAGTGAACAGTTTCTGCCGGCCCGCCTCCCCCGCGCTTGAAGCCCCGCCCGCGGGCCGCCGCCTGAGAGTGTCTCCGGTGGGCGCTGCGGGCCCTGCCTGGGCGGTAGTGGCGGGTGCTGGTGTGGTGCCCGTATGGCCCGCTCCTTTTCGTAGCTTCGCTGTCCCGCGTCGGGGGCCGGCCTCTCATCCATCGGCCTGGCGAGAGGTCGCATCCCCCGGGTCGTTGCCCGCCCGCTCCGCCGCGCCGCCGTCCCGCCGCCCTCCCGCCCTTCCCCTGGGCCCCGCTGCTGGCGTCGCTCCCATCCCGGTGAGCTGCTGAGATATGGCGCCGCCGCTGTTGACTCCTGCATAGGTTCTGTCCTTAGCCTGGGCCCGGCCGTGTCCCGCGGCCTGGCGGACAGCCGTGATAGTCCCCTTGTACAAAAGGGAGGGTAGTTAAAAGAAGGAGTGTTAGAATTATAGGGGGAATTAGCTTGCTTAGCATACCTGGAAAGGTATATGCAAGAGTATTACAGAGAGACTGCAGAAGATAACGGATGAAAACAAATAGGCGAGGACAGGGAGGTTTCAGAAAGGGCAGGGGCTGCGTTGACCAGATAGCCTCAATGCGTTTGTTAGTAGAGAAGTATCTGGCCAAGAACAGAAAACTCTATGCAGCATTCCTGGATTTAGAAAAAGCCTATGACAAAGTAGACTGGGAAGGTCTGTGGGATGTGTTAACAGTATATGGTGTGGGAGGAAAGTTGCTAATGGCAGTAAAATATTTTTATAGGAATGCAATGGCAAATGTGAAGGTAGGGGATAAGTTAAGTGAAAGTTTTGAGGTCAATGTAGGAGTAAGACAGGGATGTGTCATGTCAGCTTGGTTGTTCAGTATATACATGGATGGTGTGATTAGAGACTTTAGGGCGGGATCAATGGGAGTTGGAGCTAGACTGGCATCAGAGGGAAGAGCATGGAAGATTTTAACATGCCTATATGCGGACGATGCTGTCCTGTTGGCGTAAAATTTAGAAGAACTTCAGAAAGTGGTCACAGACTTTGACAGGGTATGCGAAAAGAGAAAGTTAAAGGTCAATGTAGGGAAATGTAAGGTAATGGTGTTTGAGAGAAGAATGCATGAAACCATAGATTTTAAGGCAAAATATAGAATTAAGAAGGAACATGAGAAAAGTTGTAAAATAAAAATGAAAAATTAAGTACTGGAAGAGGTTGAAAGCTTCAAGTATTTGGGAGCTGTACTATGCAAATATGGTAAAATGGAGAGTGAGATAAAAGAGAGAAAAATGCAAGGGAGAAAGGTGATTGGATAACTTGATAGTATTCTCAAAGGAAGAATGGTTAGTCAGGAAGTTAAAAAGTAACTGAGAAACAGTGTGCTGCTCCCAACACTCTCGTATGGAAGTGAAACATGGACAGCAAGTGACGAGGACCTCTCTAAACTGAGAGCTGTTGAGATGAGCTTTTTCAGAATGGCAGCTGGTGTGAATAGGCTAGATGGGACAAGTAATAGGGAAGTGTATGAGTCCTTTGGAATGGAAGAGCAAGCTTTAGGCATTGATTGTGGAGTGTTGAGTGGATAAAGACAAGTACTTTGAGGTGGTATGGTCATGTACAGAGAATGGATGAAGACAGAATGCATGCCAAGAAAGATATATGGGAGTCAGGTGAGTGGAACAGCTAGTAGTGGAAGACCACCTATGGTATGGGAAAAGAAAGTAGAAAAATATATTGAAGAAAAACTTCCACGTAGTGGAAGTGGCATTGTGGCACGGGCAAAGGAGGCATGTCTTGACAAAATAGCCTGGAGACGTTTCTGTCATGGCCATCCTTTAGCAGGGGTTTCCCAGGGGGGAAACAAGGTGTCGGAGATGATGATGATGATGAAGAACACATATTTAGTTGAATTTTGTTTTTAGAGATCGGGTGCAGAGGTATCAAAAGAGTTAATCGAGTCAATGTTCATGGCTGCTTGATTAAAATTATTGATATCAAATTTTTTTAAATAGTCACAATAATTAACCTTAAAAAGATTAAATTTATGCAACAATTTACTTGCAACAAAACTTCTGTCTACTAAGAGTCTGTATAGTAACCTAGCTCTATCCCAAAAGTCTTCTACTCTAGTAAAAAATTTACAAAATCTTATTAGCTTGGAATAAAAACAATTATAAGTTATTTTACTATCGATATTACTACTAGGGAAAGGAAAGTTTATTACGTTAAAATTAAAATCATCAACTTTGTGGTATATTTTAAGTGTGCACTGTTCATTAACAATCTGTACATTAAATCAAGAAAATTTTCAACTTTATCATTTACGTTACCTTGTGTGAGGGGATGGAATTTGGATAAATTTGTTTAGCGACTTGATTAAAATTCAACATATTGCAAACAAGAATATCATCAATATATCTACTATTATTACTTAACCTCTCCGCGGCGCACAGGGGGTTTTCTACAGGGTAAGACTGTGCGCACCTATGATGATTTTGGGACCTATTGCCAATTTCGATAAAAAGTACATCATCGTGTAGGGAATGTTTGCGTGCATCGGCCCATATATATTTGACCCCCCAAAAAATGTCTGGGGGGGGTAGGGGAACGGTCCGTAGTTGAAAAATGTGGAGCGAATGGCACCGCGCGGCTAGATTGTCATCGAGCGGCGAGATTTCCCTGCCGAATATTTACGCGCGCAGGGGATAGAAGGAGAGGGAGGGGGTGGGTTACCGCGTATTATCACGTATATCTCCTTTTTCGAGCCCTTTTAGGCTATTTAGAGTATGTATACGTGTGTAGGGCACCCATATAACAATGAATATGCCTCATAGTGACCAAAAATTGCAATATATAAGGGAATTATAAGAGAATATTTAGGCGGGAATGAAGATGTGTTGGAGGTTTGGCGGCAATTTATGAGCTGAGAGTGTGGTTTACGCCATACATATCACGTATATCTTGTACGTAGAGCACTGTCACGCTATAATACAGACTTGTACGTATGGATACGTGCCATATATCAAAATATATACCGCATATAAACCAATTCATGCGATATTTACGCACATTATCAATGAGTTTCTATGCGTGAACCAAGGTGTGAGTGAGTTGTGGTGGGAATGAAAGGGGGAGAGGGTGTGTTACGCCATAAATATCACGTCAATCTTGTATTTAGAGCACTCTCATGCTATAATAAAGACGTGTACATATGTAGGCGTCCCATATAACAAGGAATATACCGCATATAGCCCAATTGATGCGATATTTACGCAAATTGTGAATGTGTTTCTAGCAGACGGAAGCCTGAAAGGGGGGGTTGGGGGTGGGTGGGTGGGAGGGAGGCATGCAGGGGTGCAGTGAGTGAGTGAGTCGTGGAGAGATGGAAGTCAGGCAGATCTCTAGATAGATAACCAGCTTAGTGATAATTGTGGAGGCGCCCCAGGCGTATTGATGTTTGGTATTTTGACCCTTATGTCTACCAGATGGCTGGTGTTCGTTGCCATCAACAGGTCTACAATAACATGAGTCAGGAATGGAGAGAGAGAGAGAGAGAGAGAGAGAGAGAGAGAGAGAGAGAGAGAGAAACTGAGACATGCGTATGTCGTACATATAAATGGACTTCAGAATTGCATTTTTAAGCAAGCAGACATGCATTTTAGACACATGTGAAGTACCACAGAAACATGTAGGCCATTGACTGTAAATAAAGTACTATATTTATAGACCACCAGCGACGGTGCTGAGTCAACACAGGCAGATTGCCTGTTGTGATAGAGGGCTAAATATAGACTGGTGTCTCCTTACACCTGCGAAAGGGTAGATTGCCACCAGAGAAACGTTTACTTATTTATTTCGAAGTAATATGCAATCTAAATGTATATTCGAGACCTACTGCAATTATTTGTATGACAGTCATGACTATGTATAATCCAATATACGCGCGTAGGCGAGACATAAGAAAGCTGGTTGAGCAATTTTCGACACCCACACAGTTATTATTCATTTTTATTTACAATATTATACAATACAAATGTATTTGTGAAGAGTATTTTATCCATTATTGTATTTATACCAATTTTGTTCCCAGACAGAGCTGCTGTAGCTGGAGAATCAAGGAGCGGCAAGGGTCACCTCGTGACCGCCTGACCGTGTGAAAATGAGTGGAGTCACACTGAGAGGGGCAATTTTGCTGAGTGTTTGGGCAATTTTTGACAGAATAAAGTTATATAATTACTAATTCTTGACAGAGACAAACTATTATAAACCTTGGCATGATATAATTGATAATCCCATCAATTTACAAACGTAAATTGGTGGGATAATTCATTTTTTTTTGTATATTGTCATTTCGATTGTACACACGAAGTTTTGAGTGATATTTGGTATGAGCTCCTGTGGCATGGTTGGTAAGGTCGCGGACTGGAAAACTCAAAGTGTCGTAGGGTAGTGGGATCGAATCCAGGAGGGGTTATGGGGAAGGTTTTATATTGTCTAGAAAAATTTTTATAAATTTTTTTTTTTACAAGATCATGCCATTGTATTCAAACAATATGAAATATTCATAGAATATATCATATTGTAAGAATACAATGACATGACCTTGTTTTCTTTTTTTATTGTTTTATTTTATTATCATAGTAGGTTTGACATGATTTATTGAAACATATTTATTTTTGTACAATTCATTTGAGGTAAGAAAATAATTATATACACATTACTTAGGCTAATAACAAACATATATATTGATATACTAAAAAAAATAAGGCATATTACATGTAAATCTTTGAAACTTATAAACTAAATAATGAAACATACAATTATATAATGTAAAAGCTATATCACAGGGACATCTTTGGAACTTATACATTATATAATATATATGTTACATTATGAGGTAGCGTGATCAATTAGGTCAGGTCAGGTAAGGTAGGGCGCGAGTCCAGGGCAGGGCAGGGCAGGAGGCGAGTCCAGGGCAGGGCACGGGGCGAGTCCAGGGCAGGGCAGGGCAGGGCAGGGGCCGACACTCAGTAGTTCTTGAAGGTGTGGTAGTCCCTGAAGCAGTCACCCAGGCAGAGTGCAACTTTGCACTCGGCGCACATTGAGGTGACTCTTTTGGTCACATGGGGTTTCCTCACACTGGAGCTGCAGACGGTGCACTGCACCTGCCTGTGACGAGTGCCAATCAGCTCGGTGTTGGTTGTGTAGTGTCTTTCGACACCCAGCTGGATGCGGTCAGGAACGTGATCCCCACGCCATGCCGTACGTCTGTGAGTGGTGGTGGCATACTTCTCCAGGAGTTGGTAGGAGACGTTGTACACGAACTCCCGGAATTTCAGCTTCTGGTTTGGGGCCATATCCTTCTTCACCAACCACAAGTTGTAGGCGTTCAGCATCGTTATGTCAACTAGGTGGAGGAAGAGCTTGTGATACCACTTCACAGTCTTCCTCAGACACTCAACACCTGACAGCTGACAGTCAGACTTGTCCACCAGGCGCATGTTTTTGGTGTAGTCCACTACCATGTCGGGCTTGTAGATTGTCTTCCTGGTTCGGTAGTGGATTTTGCCAGAATCCACCTGGGCACCTGTGTGGAAGGGTGAAAGCAGGTGGACGTCTCGCTTATCCTTCCACTTCAGGGCTATCAGTTTCCCACACTTCTCGAGCTGCTTGTATTTCTGCCCCTTTCGTCGCCTTCTTCGCACATGCCTCTCGCGGTGTTCCTTGGCCAGGTCGTCTTCTGAAGGTGTGTCACTGGAGGAGGCATCTGTGAGAGGAATGACATCACCTGTGAACTTTGGCATAAACTTTCTTGTCTTTCTGACAGTCCCACATGACCCCGTTTGGTTGTCATAAAGAAACTGGCAGAGAGCAGGAGAAGTATACCAGTTGTCAGTGTAGATGATGTGGCCTTTGCCCAGGTAAGGTGCCAACATTTTCCTGACGATGGCACCTGACATGCCCATGGGGTCATTGGCAGCGGCTTTCGGTATGTCAATGTCAGTGCCTGTATACACGATCATGTCAAGCACTATTCCAGTTTCACAGTCGCACAACACGAAGAGCTTGATTCCGAACCTATGCCTCTTCAAGGGGATATACTGCTTGAAAACAAGACGTCCTTTGAAGAGCACGAGCGACTCATCAATCACCAAATTGAGGAAGGGGTAAAAGTATTTCCTATACCTCTCCAACAACATGGTGAACACATCCCGAACTTTCCATATCCTGTCAATCCTGTTAGGATTTTCGTTGTCTGCAAAGTGCATAAATCTTAGCAGCAACAAAAATCTGTCACGAGTCATGAACTTATTGAAAGTTGGGGTGGCGATGAGAGGGTCGTGCTTCCAGTAGTGTTGCAACACATGCTTCTTGATCAGAGGCATGAGGAACAACAAGGCAAAGAACGTCAGAAATTCTGCCACAGTCGTATCCACCCAGCCTCGTATTCTCGCTTTGGAGAAAGGACGTCCAATCTGCCAAACACCCACCTGTAGTAGGCGTTTGTTTGGGCAACGATGTACGTCATTACCTCCATGTCGAAAAAAGCGAGGAAGAAGTCGCTTTCATTTCGCTTGATCATCACAGGGCCAGTTGTCAGTTGTTCCTGACGTCCCAGGATTGAACTGGGGCACGTCAGGTACAAAATTGACCCCGTCAGACCAATCGAACGAAGGCATGCCAGGGATCGGAATGTCGTCTGCGTCTTCTTCTGCGTCTGAAATATCGCTTCCATGGTCGCGATACAGCACTTCATCATCATTACCCTCCTCTTCACTCGACAGACGATGCCCTCCTCGTTTTCGTCACCGACGTCGGACTCACTCCCACTGTCCACTCCCAAATCCCCCCACCCTTGGTCCCGTGCTAGGGCTTCGTCGTCGAAACCCGGGCTGCCAATGTCCCGCGAATCACCATCAAACAGCAGGGCGGCATACTTAGATGGTGTAAGATTTTTCCGGGTCACTTTGGCACGTGCGGGAGTCTTATGGACAGGGACAGCAGAGGTGGTGGCAGGGGCGCGGGGGCGGCAGGGGCGGCGGCGGCGGCAGGGGCGGCGGCGGCAGGGGCAGCAGTGGTGCGTGGCCTTGATGGCAAGATGATGGTGGTGCCTGTCGCCCTTCTCTCTGTTCCTTGGGCAGGGGCGGCAGGGGCGGCAGGGGCAGCAGGGGCGGCAGGGGCGGCAGGGCCGGCAGGGGACACCAGGGCCAGCAGTCGCTTTCCCAGTCGCTTTCCCTCTCCCTTTCCCCTTCCCCTTCCCTGTTCCTTGGGCAGGGGCGGCAGGGGCAGCAGGGGCGCAGGGGCGGCAGGGGCAGCAGGGCCGGCAGGGACACCAGGGCCAGCAGTCGCTTTCCCAGTCGCGTTCCCTCTCCCTTTCCCCCTCCCCCTCCCTGTTCCTTGGGCAGGGGCGGCAGGGGCGGCAGGGGCGGCAGGGGCGGCAGGGGCGGCAGGGGCGGCAGGGGCAGGGGCAGCAGGGGCAGCTGGGCCAGGGGCGGCTGGTGGTGGTGGTGGTGGTAGGGGCACTGTGGCTGGCGTACGGGTTCTCTTCTTCCTACGCCCGTGCCTTTAATTTTTCCTGCCCCCGCAGGTAATGCAGCCCTAGGGCGGCCTCCTGCGTCGCTGGTACCGGTGGCAGGGGTGGGAGGGGTGGCAGTGGTGGCAGTGGTGGTGGTAGTGGTTGTTGCAGTGGCCTGGGTCGTGGTGGCAGTGTCCCGAAAGACCAATGACCTCTGTGCCATTGCCCTGCTTGCACGTGTTTTACGTGCTTTTGGTGCTGGTGATTCGTCCTCTGAGCTGTAGGGCGTGTCTTACTGGTAGCTAGGGTCTTTGGCAGCCACCCTCTGCCTTCCACGGCGGCTAACACCACCAGAAGGAGGGCTGGTTGTGTCATCAGGGAGCGAGCGTGAGGGACGTGTAGGCTCCATGACTAGTGCGTGGTTACTGGCGCGGTGGTGCTTGCACGAGTGCGGGGCGAGCGTTTGGCGGGGTGGTATCGAGAGTTGACATGTAGTACAATACCCACACCAATTTTCAGCCGCCTGGCTATAAACGCGCGGTTTTGGTACGTGTTCAAAGTCTCTGCTCTTAAGAGTCTACCCGCAGTGCGCCGGGGGAACTCTTAAGAGTCTACCCGCAGCTCCCGGGTTAACAATTTAGCAAGTGCTAATTTTTCTGGGATGTTATTTTTCTTGCTACTGTCAACTAAATTTTTCATAAATTTAAATTCTAAAGCAAGCAAGAATAAGTCTGCAATTAAAGGGCTAGCATTTCCACCCATAGGAATTCCTAATATTTGTTTGAAAATGTAGGGCCCGAATCTAACCTAAGTATTGAAAAGGAGGAATTTAAGGGCATCTTTAAGTTTAGTTCTATCAAAATATACTGAACTAGTGGGATCAAAGTTAAGTGACACATTATTAAAATATGAATTAACATTTATGTAACGATTACCACTAACAAATCTGTCAAAATGCAAATCTATAATATAGTACAGTATAGCAAATATCTGAAAATACTAAATCTAAAGGCAAATTGGTATACAAAGTTGAAAAGTCGAAGCTATGTACTGAGGTAACTTTATGCATGGTATTAAGTTTATCAATAATTTCTACTGAATTGTCAACACTCCAATAATAGTTAATGCCAGTTTTATTCTTGATGGGATCACAATATCGTTTATGAATACTTTTAATGGATTTTAAGAAATGTATGACCTGTTTTGACAAACTTTTAGTGGTAGCAAATTTTGCTCTGGCATATTAGAGGCCTCCTGTCCCCCAGGAGGGTTTATGTAGTGAGGTGAGGTGTCCCACTCTATGCTCCAATCTGTTTTCCTCTCCAGCTTATTTCTATATTTGCAAGGTATAGCTCATGATATATGCTGTCACACTGAAGTTATATATTTTTATGCTACTGAATGCAGACCTGGGGAAGCAGCCAGGGGTGAAGAGAAGATGGGGTTGCCTTCGAAGGTTGATGATCCCATGTTGCTGGGTGAGGCAAAAGTGACCAATCCACCAAAAGCAGGAGAGGTTCCTCCCAGGGTAGCTCCACCTCCAAATGCGGGGGCTGCACCAAATGCTGAGGGAGATTGAGGTGCAGCTACAGCAAAGCCTGACTGAGCCACTGATCCTCCTGTTAGAAGAAAGACAACAGATGGTAAAGTTTACCTAGACAAGACAGGGAGTCAACACAGAAGAACAGATTTTGACAACAGTAGGAATACCATCTACCCCATATGCCTTTTTAGTAATAAGCCCAGAGAGAGAAAATTGTACTCAATTGAGGAGATTAAGATAGGCAAAAATATAAGAGCGATATAGCATCAGAATCACCCAAGGTAGAGTTTGTAGCACAGTATGAGCAGCTGCAGGGAAGATATTTGATTAAAGATAGGGACCTGTACCTTGTGTTTGTAGACCTGAAGCAGGCCTTTGATAGGGTGTCCAAAGATGTTGTGAAATGGGTTATAAAAAAAACTTGGCATAGATGAGTAGCTGGTGCGTGTGATAATAAATATGTACAAGAACTCTCAAATGGCAGTGAGGTGGAAAGGTGTACTGAATACTACTGAGTGAGGATTTTATGGTTTGCGTTGGAGTCCACCAGGGCTCAGGGTTAATGCATGATCAGGGAAAGTGTTGCCATCAGCGACATGCAGTTTGGATTTATACCGGGATGTGGCACAACTGATGCTATCTTAATTCTTAGGCAACTGCAAGAGAGGTTTTTAGAGAAAAACAGGGAGTTATACCTAGTTGTTGTAGACTTGGAGAAGGCCTTTGCAGTGGGCTATGAGAAAACTTGGAGTAGAAGAGTGGCTGTGCGTATGATAATGAGAATGTATGAGGGGTCACGGGCAGCAGTTGGAGTGAATGGGGGCCTGAACGAAGAGTTCTCAGTGAAAGTTGGAGTTCACCAAGGTTGAGTGCTGAGCCCATTACTGTTTTTGATGGTCCTGGAGGCTCTGTCAAGGGACTTTAGGACAGGACTCCCATGGGAGCTGTTATGTGCAGACGATCTAGTTCTTATCACAGATAGTGCGCAGGAAGCAGAGGCAAAGTTCAAAAGATGGAGGGAGGGTATGGCAAATAAGGGCCTAAGAGTTAACTTAGATAAAACAAAGGTCATGATTAGTGAAGTAGGGAGTGGAACTATGGAATGAAGCGGCGACTATCCATGCGCAGTATATGGGAAGGGTGTGGGAAGTAACTCAATCCAATGTTGCGTCTGTAGTGACTGGGTACACAAGAGATGTAGTGGAGCTAGAGGACCTTTGACAAGAATCATAGATTTTGAATGTGCAGTGTGCAAGAGAGATCTTGTATTAAATGACTCGCCTGTTAGTGTTGATTTCGACAGTGTAACGTTGGAATGTGTGAATAAGTTCTTCTACCTGGGCAATACGGTTTCCGTCGGAGGTGGCACTGAAGCTGGCTCCATTGCTAGAGTTAGAAGTGGCTGAGGAAAGTTTAGAGAGCTGGTGCCACTCTTGACCATGAGAGGGCTCCCACCCCACCTTAAAGGGAAGACGTATACCTCGTGTGTTAGGAGTGCGTTCATTATGCCTCGGAGACGTGGCCGGTTAAAGCGGAGGATATCAATAGAATAGAATAGAATGGTGAGATGGATGTGTGGGGTTAATCTCAGGGATGGGGTATCGAGCGAGGAATTGAGAAGGCGTCTGGGTATTAGGAGAGTCAGTGAAGTGATGCGCAAGAACCGACTTGGTTGGTTTGGACATGTGGAGAGAATGGATGATCAGAACTGGGTGAGGAAATGCTGGACTGTGAATGTGGGGGGATCTGCGCGTAGGGGTAGACCTAGAATATCATGGGATCGGGTACTCCGGTCGGATCTCAAAATAAAGAACTTGACAAGAAAGGCAGCCCTTGACAGGGCCGCCTGGAAAGCCGCATTAAGGATGTGAGACTGTAACCACATTCCCTGTGGACAAAACGGTCTTTAAACATGTATGATGTACAGTATGTATGTGATGTCTGCCGCTGCTGGGTAGAGTACACCACAGGATGAAGCGCTGTACAGTACTAGAATAAAGGTACCTCTACCAAGGAAGAAGTACCAAAATTGTTATAATGAAAACTGAACAAATAATAATTATTATTATTATTATTATTATTATTATTATTATTATTATTATTATTATAACGGTTGTCTTGGTCACGTACCATATTTATTCACAAGTTATTTTGGTTCCACACGTGCTTATGCTTTTCATTAAATGGTAGGTTCCAGTTTTAAATTTAGTTTGTTAGAGAAATCCTCACGATGTCAATCTTTTTTTGAAGGAAATAAAAACTGACAAGTGCACAAAGTTGCCTAAAGCGCCGCCATTAGGATATGACACTGAAATCGTATCCCGTATAAACAATTCAGTTATAAAATATATACTGTATTGTCTGTATAGCCTATGTATGTACAGTCAGTCACAATTTCTGATACATTTTGAGCCCTTCAACTGAATAAACAAACCTCAGAGATGCCAATATAGTATATGGTTGTTGTTGTTCCCTAAGCTGCCTGGCTGAACAGCCCCGAGTCCCTAAGGAATAGTCATGGCCACGATCGGGCTTTCCCACAGGGCTCTCAAGGCGTGTAGATTATGTTGTTGGTGTAAGTGATTGTGTAGAATGCAGTCTTCTATGATGTGTTTAATAGTATGGGATGCCGTGTTGCATCCTGGGCAGGTGTCGACAACGGAGATATCCAGTCTCTTCTGATAGCTCAGAAGAGCTGGATGGTGCCCACATCTCAGCCTGGCCAGGTGGACTCTCCTCGCGAGGAAGTGAGGATTCAGAAGGATGGATTTCGGGAGGTCGTGCCTGCAGCTGCTGGTTGTCTATGAGTGATTGGATGGAACGGCAAGAGATATGAGTATGGATGTGCTTCTGTAAGCTGGTTTGGGGTGGGCAGGGCGGGGGAGATGACAGTATTTGTGTGATACCAATATATGGTAATACCTGTACATACATACATAAAATTAATTAATATCCTTTTCATTACATTGTAATGACTTAGACAGGGTTGCCTGCCATTCAGCAGTTAGAGCTGTAGCACAAATAGTTCTGTCATAACATCATCCTTGTGGCTGATGTTTGCATAGTGCTAACTGTGCCTCAGCAAGACTGAACTAGTTCCTCTGCAACAACTACACCTGCAGTATCTGAAAAGCACACCAGCCTCAACAAAACTTTACTGTATAGGATGACTGTTGGACCATACTTACATCAACCCTCCTTTTAGTTGCCTTGTACGACAGGCAGTAGGGATACAGTACTGTATATGTGAACGCTCCCTTACTCTCAGGGGATAAAATATGAATACTGTAACAAGATTTAACTTGGCCACAAAATTTTAACCGACATTAATGGGCGAGAGTGGGGGCTGGTCCTGTCAAGAGTGAGGTTCGGCATCCTCTACCCAACCTTAGCCGTTTCTGTCTGTCTCTTTTCCTGTACTACTTTTCCTACTTCAGGGGCAGGAGGCTAGGAATCCTCCTCCCCTTGTAAAATTCACCTACTATAGGTAGCGCCAGCAAACTTGACAATAATCTTGACCCCTTAACTTCTTACAACTCAAAATTAATTAAAGCAATTGGCCTGACATTTCTATCATTTGGGAAGTCCACCAGGAAATAGGTGTGGATATTTACAGCCAGTTTGTTCTAGGCACTTTTGAGTTAGAGAGAGATCAGGGATCAAGATTATTGTTAAGTTTGTTGGCGCTACCTATAGACGAGAAAGGGGCGCGGGAAAGCGAAAGTGGTCCCGAACCCCAAGAATTGGAACTATAAAAAAAATTCTGTTCAGGCTCCGTCTCGAGTTGGCCACCCCCAGCTATGGGATATGTGCCTGAGTATATACATACAGTACATACATTAATGACCGCGACTGTACATGCAGATGGCCAACTCAAAAACTTATTTGAGCATACTGTTACTGTGCAAATAGAATAAGTTAAATTAAGTAATAGCTGTGCAAATAGAATGAGCTAAATTAAGACATAATTTGATTCTTATTGTTTGAATTCTAATAAAATAGCAAGCCACAATTATAAAATTTAAAAATAAAAGGTGCAATTATAAGATTTTTTTAAATTAGTAAAAGTAAAATGGACCTACCGGTACTTGTTACTGGTTCATAGTCAACCATTGATGTCATGGTCATTGATGTACTGGCAGTGCTGGTAGAAGCTTGTCGCATGGCTGGTGTGGCAGGAAGGCTTGGCAACTTCACTGGTCGAATGCCCGAGTCCTGTAACTTCCCCAGTGTGAACATAGATCTCTTTCTCTTTACTGCTGTTGTCTCAGAACATAGTAAATCTATTGCAGATGCAGAATTCTGCAACTTTGCTGATGCTTTGGTAGAATTTTGTAGCTTAACTGCTGTTATATCATAATTCTGTATTGTTTCAGATGTGCTGCTATAACTCGGTACTGCTTCAGATGTGCTGTTATAACTCTGTACTGTTTCAGTTGAGTTTACTGACTGGGAATCAGAGCTTTTCTGCTCCACTGATATGGCGTCAGAGCTTTTTACCTTCAATGATCTGTTGTTTGAACTTCTTAGTGTCCTTGATGAAGTGCTAGAGCCTGGCAGTTTCCTTGATGAGGTGCTAGAGCTTGGAAGTTTCCCTGACAATGTGCTAGAACTTGGTAATTTCTTTGTGCTATTGCTACGTAGTTTTATTGACAAATCAGAGCTTTGAGGATTCATTAGTGTAGTGTCAGGACTTTGTATTCTTACAGAGGGGATGTCATGAATTTCTGGCTTCATTGATGTTGTGCTAGAGGCTTGCAACTTTATTGGCAAGGTCCCTAATCTTTTCCGTTTCATTGGTGAGGCCACGGTGTCAGATTTTTTCTGCTCTATTGATGTGGCATCAGAGCTTTTTTCCTTCAATGATGTGTTGCTTGAACTTCTCAGTGTCTTTGATGACTTGCTAGAGTTTGGTAGTGTCCTTGACGAGGTGATAGACATTGGTTGTTTCCTTGACAAGGTACTAGAGTTCAATAGTGTCCTTGATGTCGTGCTAGAGCTTGGCAGTTTCTTTGACGAGGTGCTAGAGATTGGTAGTTTCCTTGACGAGGTACTAGAGTTTGATAGTTCCCTTGACGAGGTGGTAGAACTTGGCAGTTTCTTTGACAAGGTGCTAGAGCTTGGTAGTTTCCCTGACAATGTCCTAGACCTTAGTAATTTCTTCGACAACGTGCTAGAACTTGGTAATTTCCTTGACAAGGTGTTGTAGCTACGTAGTTTCATTATCGAACCAGAGCTTTGAAGATTCATTGGTGTGGTGTCAGAACTTTGTAGTTTTACAGAGAGGATATTATGACTTTCCTGCTTCATTGATATGGTGCCTGAGGCTTGCAGCTTTATTGGTAAAGTACCTAATCTTCGCAGTTTCATTGGAGAGGCTTCAGAGCTTTGCATATTCGCTGAAATAGTGTCGATACTTTGTAGCTTTAGTGTTGTAATGTTAGAATCCTTTGGCTTCACCTCTGTAGTATTATAAGTAAGTAGTTTCAGTAATGGTGAACCATAACTCAGTTGTCTCGACCTCGGTAATGTTGTGTTGGCAATAGCGAGCTTATGTGGCGTGTTCTTGCATCAGAACTCGACCAAGTCCATGGATAGTTTGCTGGTAAAATACGGGAAAGTTAATCATTTGGCATCCTTTTTCTTGAATGGGGTTGACAAATAAACATCTGATTGGGTCAGCCCATAGAGGAGCCTATAGTCAGTTTATGTGACGATGGTAGCCTACAATCAGATGATGGTGTGCTGGTAGCCTAGTCAGGTGACTGGATGCTGGCAGACTACAGTCAGGCTAAAGGACGCAGGTAGCCTACAGTTAAGTGATGAAACGCTGGGTAGCTTACTGTCAGGTGATAGGAAGCTGATATCATATAGTACGGTTACTGGACACTGGTAGTCTACAGTACAATACAGTGATGGGATGCTAGTAGCCAACAGTCAGGCTATGGTACCGTTGGGACGCTGGCTTGTATATCCTTGGTCTCCATCATTCCTTACTGTGCTGCCATCTGTGGATATATTGCAACTTAATTTGGTGTCAAAGGGGGGGAATTATCAAAAGAGTGAGCCTTTAGTCTGCAAAGTTGCCAGATGTGTCAATTATTGTAATAATATGGTAACAAAGAGTAGGAAGGGTGTGTTTATAAATTACTTACTGATTTTTCCTAAAGTTCTTAAGTCTTACAACAAGCCATGTTAATCTTAAAGTCTTCATAATATATCATAAATATATTATATTCTTATATATCTTTTAACTCGCTACTTAACTGTATGTAAAAGGTGAACTCCAAGGATTAAAATATACAATAGTTTGGGCTTGGGGAAGAATATACAGTCAGGTATCAATATACATAAAATTTTTATACACGGATTCGTTTGGACGGTAACCCCAAAAGTTCCAGTCGGCCACAACACGGAAAAAATTGGGAAATACGCGGGTGGCGGCCCGAGCCTAGGGACGCCCGTGACGTTGCAGGCTTTCAGGACGTTAACTAAGACGACATGAGAAACCTAATTGTACCCCACACTGAATTAGACATAGATGAAGAACAGCAAGACCTCCAGGATGACAATATACATGACCAGAGACAAGAAGATGACGGCCCAATGGATGAACCAACTACCCATTCACTTCACAAGATCATCAAGATTATAGACACTGTCACCCACCTTCTCGTAAACGATGACCCAAACAAAGAAAGGGCAGACCAATATGCAGCGTTGGTTGCTAGTGCCCCCAACCAGTATCATATCATGCTTAACTAGAGAAGTTGTTGTTGTTGTTGTTCCCCAAGCTGCCTGGCCGAACAGCCCCAAGGCCCCGAGCAAGGCCAAGGCCATAACCGAGCGCCCTCACAGAACCCTCCCTGCCGACCACAATAAAGCCTGTGTGACCGAAGCCACTCCATGGCGGGGAGCTGAGGAGGGCGACAGAAACGCCCGGGAAACCAAAGCCCCACCCAGGGCCCTGTGCCCCTCAGCAATTATGAAGAGAAAGCTGAGGGGCAAAGGAAAAAATGTGACGCTTTGGCTTCCAATCTTGGTAGATTGGGAGGTCAATCCATGCCGTCACTTGAAATCTAGAAAATATATAAGTAAAAGGAACAGTCCTAGTGTACTGTGTGATGGCGTAGAGAAGTCGCAAGCTATGGCAGTTCAAAGTGCCCGCCAGACGAAGATTGGCTTCAATTCTGACACATGTGGAGGAGTGATGGAAGGCACTGGAGTGGAATTATCTCACCTAATCACATACCTGTATTACTTTGTTTTGAGTGCAAGTGGGGTGTTTCGAAAGGGTGTTTTTATGTGTTGGCTCTCGAGAGGACGCTCGCCGTCCACCAGTAAAATCTCTCGAGAGGAT
Source organism: Paralithodes platypus (assembly GCA_032716605.1). Taxonomy (NCBI): domain Eukaryota; kingdom Metazoa; phylum Arthropoda; class Malacostraca; order Decapoda; family Lithodidae; genus Paralithodes; species Paralithodes platypus. Next base: position 33,380,976 of record CM064549.1, on the reverse strand, counting down.
GCTTGCCGTTCTTGGGTTAACCCTCACAGACCGGTTTCGCCTTCTATAAGATATCCGCGAAACTCGGGTGATCGGGCCGAAAAACATCTTTAATAGGCTACCCGTATCTTTGTTATTTTAACTGCTAGATAATTCACTCACATCTATATACGTAGATGTGTTTCTTATCTATAGACTGGCGTTGAGTAGAGCTCTCTAAGTCAACTGGTTCAGTTGTGATGACGATTTCCGTGAAGAAAGTTTCGAGGCGATGTTAGCGATATCGGACATTTGCAGACACTAATCTCGTCAATGCATACAACAACAACTTTGATCCGACGTCTCCTTCTTGGTTTCGGAGGTGCGGTGTCGCAAAGACAGGCTTTGTTTACATGCGTCGGACGCACGGCTTTCAAAACACGCTTAATAGGCTTTCAAGCTTACGGTGCTCAAGAGCCCATCCGTGTTTCGGGCCCTAGTTTGTTATGGGCTCCTCAGAGCCCTTCCGGGTACCAGGGGTTAATGAACGAATTAATTCCCGGCAACAAGCGACGATAACAAATTTCTTTCGCCGGCGCCAACAACAAGCCGAGGCCGCTCCCGACAGTGACAATCAGTCTGATTCAGATGATGATATGATGGACAATATTTTTGTTTTCTCTGATTTCGATGAGGACGATGAACACGCTGGGGGACCTGGAGGGGCCGCTGTGCGAGCTGCAGCACAAGGCCCATCAACTTCATCACAGTGACGGGGTCGGGGTTGAGGCCGGAGCAGGGAGGGGGGGAAGGATTGCAGCAGCGGGTATATCTACCGAACGTCAATACATACATCCACACAAAAAGGTCAGTAACAGGTCCTAATTAGAGCCGCGGCGGTCGAGTGGAGAGCACGCTCACGTGTGAATCTGCTTGACCTGGGTTCGATCCCAGCCAAGGCAGACATTTAGTGGGTGTAGTAGTACTGTACATCCTAGCATGTAAATCATGTTCGCATCCAGTCGGGGGACACCTCGACGACGTATACAGACTAATAACACACCAAAGCCATTCCAACAGTTTCCTCTATCTACAACACCCCTTCTCTGCTATCTACACTTTCCCTGCCGTATGGACCTAGTGTACTGTCTGATGGCATAATGGGATTCAAAATTTAAGAAAAACAGTTCTTATTGATGCTTAATGTATTCTGTTATGTCATATATGATGTTGGTGGTATAATGTAATTATGTAATACAGTACTGTATATGTCGGCTGAAGGTAGGCAAAAAGGTCAAAAGGGGGACATTGGGAAAGTGGCTGGAACGAATGAATTCCCATAAGGCCTGTAATTTCTGAAACACGGTTTTGATATAAACGGCAAGTACTCGGTACAAATTAATCGCATATATCGAGACCTGACTGTACTACCGTATAAAGATAAGTTAACCCCTCGAGACGCATAATTCGCTTCAACAAAAAACTATCAGGTCTCTTTATTTAATCATGCTGCCAATGGATGGCGCGCAAAAAAACAAATTATTATCGCCCTGTTTAACCCATTTCACACGGCTGGTTTAAATACTCCCGCTCTCGTCTCCCTGGGGCGATTCTGACAAATCACGTAATTTTCGGCCTCTAATTAAAAATAAAAATAAATCAGCTAGATCAGGGTCTAGTAAACGAAAAAATTAAGGACTTACTGTTGAATGGTGTTAACTAGACCATTCTCCATATAATGTTTGTGCTGTGATGATGATGATGTGAGTGAAGAGTGTTTGACGGGGGGGATTCCAGCTGTGTTCGTATGCTCCGCTGCGACCCTGGCTTCCACGCTCGACACTGCTCGGCACCCCACGACCAATGCTTCCTGGAGGCGATATCAGTGTTTTATTGCACTAAAGTCATATTCATGTACAGTATTTATTTACCCATTGCAAACACTTTCACGACCTTGGCGTACACAAGTGAGACCTTGCGAAGCTCACATATTGCTACAGATACAGTTAACCATTTGTAGTATTTTATGGTTATAATACATACCGGTACATACATAAAATTTTAAGACTGAGTGTTCCACACATACGTGCAGTTTCAGTCTCTTGTCCTAATGGCGGCGTTCCAGGTAACCCTGTTAACCTGTTAAACGCAAAATAGACCTAGGGGCTAGGGTAGTTATTTGTGCATTTCTAGCCTTGGATTCTAACAGAATTCGTTATATTTACAATATAGAGCATTATTTGTTTTCGGTATGCTTTTATTTTACATATATGATGTATATATGAAGCTTCAAGAGTGCTAAAATAAGTTGGAAAAGTATTTGGGTGGTGAAAAACAAAGATATTGGCCACCCGGTCATAATCTCAGGCGAGAGAGAGCCACAGGCAACCCTCCCCTCTCGCTGTCTGTGAGTCAACTGAGGCGAGCGGGGCGGTGTCTGGGTGACTTGTGGGTGTTATATAACGATCTTTTATGCAACCCACTTGTGCTACATTATCACGGGAGAGAAAAATAACCGATAAATGATGAAAATAAGAGGAAAAATAGGTGATAATTGAGGAGGGGGGGAATAAGGTGGGGAAGGAGGGGAGGGGGGGGGGGTGAGAAACACATGGATGAGTACTAGAGGGGAATTATCTCACCTAGAGACAAATTCCTTTGTTTTGATAGCCCCTGGGATGTTTTGGAAGGCTTTTTTTATGGTCTTGCTTCCGTGAGGCCTATCGCGTTCCCTATGGTAACCCTTCCGTGAGGCCTATCGCGCTTGACGGGTTAAGGGCTGCTTCACTTGTCAATTTTGTTTTATTTGAGATCGGCACGTACAGGCCGATCCCAGGTCTTCCTCGGTCCACCCCTTGGTGCAGCTCCCTCCACAATCACAGACCTGCATTTTTTCACCCAATTTTGTTCATCCATTCTCTCCACATGTCCATACCATCCCAGTCTACTTGTACGCATCACCTCGCTAATACTCTTTATACCTAAACGTCTCCTCAGCTCAACATTTGTTATTCTATCCTGTAGCCTGGCCCCACACATCCATCTCACCATTCTCATCTCATTACGTTCCATTCTGTTGACATCCTCTACTTTAACGACCCATGTTTCTGAGGCATACGTCATTGCACTTCTAACACATGAGGCATACACCTTTCCCTTCAGGGGGAGAGGCATTCTTTTCATGGTCAGGATTGGCAGCAGTTCTCTAAACTTCCCCCAGCCACATCTAATTCTAGCAACAGTGGCAGATGGGCTGGTCTATCAGAGTGAGAACTGAGCGACCTCTGCCATACCCATAGCTTACTCTGACTGTTCCTTTTACTTATATATTTTCTAGATCTCAAGTGACGGCGTCTCTTCCGTGGATTGACCTCCCAAATCTACCAAGATTGGAAGCCAAAGCATCACATTTTTTCCTTTGCCCCTCAACTTTCTCTTCATAATTGCTGAGGGGCACAGGGTCCTGGGTGGGTCTTTGGTTTCCCGGGCGTTTCCGCACCCTCCTCAGCTCCCCGCCATGGAGTGGCTTTGGTCACCCAGGCTTTATTGTGGTCGGTAGGGAGGGTTCTGTGGGGGTGCTCGGTAATGGCCTTGGCCTTGCTCGGGGCCTTGGGGCTGTTCGGCCAGGCAGCTTGGGGAACAACAACAATTTCGGTCACCCGGGCTTTGTTAGTGGTAAGCAGGGAGGATTTTGTGGGGGCGCTCATTTATGGCCTTGGCCTTGTTCGAGACCTTGGGGCTGTTCGGCCAGACAGCCTGGGGAACAATAACAATAACAACAATAACAACAATAACAACAATAACAACAATAACAACAACAACAACAATAACAACAACAGTGGCAGCCTCGGCCCCACCACCGGCAGAGATGGTATCTCAGTAACAAAACTTGTTCACCAGCTCCAATGACTCATTTCCAAAATTCACAGCCACAGGATCATCACTTAACACAAGCTCGCCTTTGCACACTATGCACTCAAATTTCTCTATTTCTGACTTATCCTTCGGCAGGGGTCCCTTTATTCTACTACAGCACTTATTCCCATGGTGCACCCAGCATGTTGTTGTTGTAGTTCCCCAGACTGTATGGCCGAACAGTCCAGAGTCTAGTTGACCGAAGCCGCTCCAGATGCTCGGGCCCCAGAAGGAGAAAGGGTGAGATGAGATCTGTCTCTGAGAAAGCAGCGATGAAGGAGATCATCAACCCACGGCACGGTGTCAAACCGAAGCAATTTTGTTTGAAGATTTGAATGAATATTTGAAGGAATAAAGGAAAATGAACATGAAATTTGACTATTTTATCACTTCCAAGACATAATTTGAACTATAAACCATAATTTTAGCTGCGCATACACAATAATAAAGACTAAAAAGAATGGACTCTGCTTTCGTTTGACACCCTGCCCAAGGGCTTACACCCCCGAGTTAATGCCCACACCGTCTAGTCCCCCTTGCAGTGCCACCCAATCGGGCTCTTGCCAGCACTTAGAAGGAAAAGTAGTACAGTAGACAAACAGAAACGGCAAAAGTTGGGTAGAGGATGCCAAGGGAAGTAGAGACGCAAGAGAGAGTCAAGAGATGGAGGGAGTACTGTACAAACATTTTTTGAACGTAAAGAATGAAACGCCAGCAAACATAGTTGGATGGGGTATGGGATGGAGAAGAAGAGAAGTAGTGGAGGAGGTGGGGATCAGGAGGTCAGAAGTGTGTGAAGCAATGAAAGGAGTGAAGATGGGGAAAGCATTAGGAATAGATAGTGTGTGGGGGGGATGGTGGTGAGATAGTGATCGAATGGGTATGGAAAATGTGTAAACTAGCATGGGAGAAGGGAAGTGCACCTGCTGACTGGAAGACAGGCATAATAGTCCCCCTGTATAAGGGTAGAGGGGAAAGAGGAGAGTGTAGTAATCACCGGGGGTCCTGGGAATATGTCTTCTAAGCGTGGTAGGGAAGATATACAGTAGGGTAGTGATCGAGAGAATGAGAGCGAGAACGGAGAAATGGGTAGGTGACGAGCAGGGCGGGTTTAGGAAGGGAAGAGAATGTGTAGACCAGATTTTTGTCCTGAAATGTGTTGTGGACAAAAGTTGAATGCTGCCTTTATGGACTTGGAGAAGGCCTTTGACAGAGTTGATAGAGAAGGTCTGTGGAAAGTGCAGTACTGTACTGTACTGAGAATATACGGAGTAGATGGCAAGTTGCTGAAAGCAGTGAAGAGCATGTATGAGGGAGCAAAGGCGTCAGTACGCCTGGAGAATGAACAGAGCGACTTCTTTAATCTGAATGTTGGGTTAAAGCAAGGGCGTGTGATGTCACCATGGTTGCTTAATATATATATATGGATGGAGTCATGAAAGAAATACAAGAGCAGTGGATGTTGGTGCACCGCTGATAAGGGAAGGAAACTAGTGGTAGTTGTCTGTACAGTACTGCTGTTTGCCAACGATACAGTTCTGATATGCGATAGTGAATGGGAGTTGCAGGGTCTGGTAAATATGTTTGGAAGATATATAAGATATTAAATGGACAGTATGACAAGAGAGGTGAACTTCCATCTTGAGAGGAATGAAGGACCAACCCGTGGCAACAGCAAGAAACTGGCCAAGGAAAGAACAAGAACGAAGAGGCGGCAGATGTACTTCAGCTCAAGAATCGTTGATGTGTGGAATAGCCTACCTAATGTAGTGATTGAGGCAGGGAGTGTGGTGACTTTTGAAAAACGCCTCGACAAGTTCTAGAGTTCTCAAGCCATCAAATACGACTTTGAGGAAAAATTAACAACCACCCCGGGCCACCACGTTAGTTTAAGTTTAGAGAAAGATGAAGATCTGGACATAGAGGACTAGTAAGACATGCGTCCAGTATCACCGTAAGGTAAGGTTCCGTAAGGTAAGGTTGAGTGGCGCGCCCGGGCCTGTGGTGCAACTGTACTATTACTGCCATGTGATTCAACTATACTATGCGAGGCGGGTGCCCAACCCCGAAAGGGGTTGAAATAGGGGAGCTATCCCCCGCCAAAGGCGGCTTTCTAGGGCCGTTCCTAGCTGATGTTGAGAGGATTGGGTTCTAGTCATGTGGTGATGGGCTGGTCTATGAGAGTGAGAACTGAGCGATCTCTGCCATACCCATAGCTTACTCTGACTGTTCCTTTTACTTATATATTTTCTAGATCTCAAGTGACAGCGTCTCTTCCGTGGATTCACCTCCCAATCTACCAAGATTGGAAGCCAAAGCGTCACATATTTTCTTTGCCCCTCAACTTTCTCTTCATAATTGCTACAGGGTCCTGGGTGGGGGATTTGGTTTCCTGGGCGTTTCCGCACTCTCCTCAGCTCCCCGCCATGGAGTGGCTTCAGTCACCCAGGCTTTATTGGTGGGGGCGCTCGGTTATTGCCTTGGCCTTGCTCGGGATCTTGGGGCTGGTTGGCCACGCAGCTTGGGGAACAACAACCACAACAACAACTATACTATGCGATCATAAGGAAAACGATGACCTGCCTAGATTCTAAAATGGTGCGAACGTTGTACAAATCATTGGTCAGGCCTCGACTTGAGTACTGTATCCAGGCATGGTCACCGTATACCAGGGGGGACATAAGGAGACTGGAGCAAGTCCAACGTAGAGCTACAAGATTAATCCCAGAACTGTCAGAGCTCTCATAATTATGAACAGAGGTTAGCTCGGTTGGGTCTCACCACATTAGAAGAACGTAGGATAAGAGGAGACATGATCGAAACCTTTACAATTCTGAAGGGTTTCGACAAGGTTGGTGAGAATTTTCAGATTTTTTAAATTTTAATAGGCCTACCACAAATTTTCCGAGTTTTTTTTTATAAACAAAATTGTTCATTTGCATCAATATATAGTGTTTGTAATGAATTAGATATCTCGGGAAAACCTATTTTCCCCATTAGGCCTATCGATCAATGTTGAGACCCCCCCCCCCCCCCCCCCCCCCGATAGTGATTTGAAAAGACATTGGATGTGTCCTGTAGCATGTTCCCTTGGTTTGTTGACATTGTTTCTGGGTGTCAGTATTTTGGTTCCCTTGATGTGTGGAAGATTGCAGTCTCTGATAGTACATGCCCTTTTGTTGAGCGAGATTCTGCATACATATGGGTGGTAGTCGATGCACTTCCATCCACGCTTGCAACCGATCCTTTCATCCCGCCCGTGCTTCATGAATTTTGCATATATTTTTGGGTGGTCTTGTTTGCATCCCATGCCAACTACTCCATATAGGCATTCATTTCTTAGGTAGAAATTGCATACTTCCATGCTTTTCCTCCTAATATAAGTGCCCTTGTGTTCAGCTCTGGGCCTAGGTCTCCATGGATTTGAATTTACAGCACTAGCCTCACCTGTTCTTGTGGTTGTGGGTTCAGTTGCTGCTGGAGTCCTGTATGTAGGAGCATTATGGCTGCATCCGTTGCATGTGGGGTGTGTGCTCGTTGGGGTCCCTGACCTCACCTGTCTTGCTGCGTTTTGAGGAGGCTCTGCCGTGTCTGATAGTGTTGGGGGGGGGGGGGGAAAGACTATGGGCATCTAGCATTGTGAGGCTAATATCTTCTGGTGTGTTCCCCAGACCTAGATCTATAGCCATGTTTGTTGTGGTATTGGTATTGAGGTTGTTGCCATCACTCTTGCCTACGCCTACTTCTGGGCTTTTGGGTAGGCCTTGGCCTAGGCCAGTATCCCCAGTTAATTCCTTGATTGTTGGTGTATTGTCACCTGGCGTGTTGGTGTTGGTGACAGCTTTGTTGCTCTGGAGCTGAACAGGGATTTTTCTTACCTTACTTATCGCTCCAGAATTGGTTAGTCGTTCCTTGTGTTGGAGAACGGCTGCTTCTGCATCGGCCACCCACTCACCCTTTGTGTCAAAAACTTTGTTAGGCAGCATGTTTTGCACATGAATTTCCTTGGCGTTTTTGCATAGTTGAGAATTTGATAGGCAGGGAGGTCTGTGCAGAAATAGTGCAGCCATTCCTGGCAGTAGTCGCATTGGATTGCATTCTTTTCACCTGCGAACTTGATTCCACAGTCGGGGCATTCCGGGTCGGATTTGTTTTGATCCCCGTCCATTGTTGGCGTCATGTTCGTAGTCACTTTGTTTTTTTCTCTTATTTTCACTTCAATCCTTCTGTTTCGGACTTTGTTGTTTGTATATGTGCACTCACTAAGTGTTTATGTAGGTTATTCTGTCTTTGGTAATCACCAATTGCACTTTCTTAACGAGAAACACCTGATAATGTATGGAGCTACAGTGTGACGTGACCTTGACTCGATATACCATAACTCTAATTCTGGTCATTATCCTAACCTATATTACAAAGAGCTTCCACCACAAAACCATGCTAGGCTATGTGATTTGTTAAACAACTAAAGTTTTGTTAAAGTTTTCTCCAGCGGGCCAGCGGCATTTTGTCTTGTCACGGTGGACAAATATATCCCGATACCGGTCTGAAGTTGGACATTAATCTGCATAATTCACAGAGCGGTTTAACCCACTGAACACCAACCCTCAACCCTGTAAACATTAATGTAATGCACAAATGTTGTTAAATATGATCCAATTTGCAAAAACTGTATCGCTCACCTCACGACCAAGCCAGCACAGAACAATATATATATATATATATATATATATATATATATATATATATATATATATATATATATATATATATATATATATATATATATATATATATATATATATATATATATATATATATATATATATATATACAGTATATATAGCCTAGGCCTAGATATATAGATATATATTTTTTTTTTGGGGGGCGGTGTCGAGTTAGCCTAATATCCCCCCACCGCCATCTGTCAATGTATATCCCCGGGATATACATTGACAGATGCGGCCAGGCCTAGGCTAGGCCTATATCTCCATCTCTTTTCTCTGAGAAACTCTATTAGGCTAGCCTAGTTGGTAATTATTCCCACTGGGATTCCCACACCAGGGTTGGCCTCGGAAGTATAAATGATACACCTCAACACTAGGTTAGAACATAATTATACGTAGTAAAAGTGACTAGGCCTAATATAATGCTTTTGGGCTTCTTAGGTTACATGGTAGGCTACACCTCAACACTAGGCTAGCACAAAATTATACGTAGTGAAAGTGACTAATGCCAGACTCACGTAACTCACCAAGCACTATCAGGACATCACAGAACACCAGCGATACAGGAAAAGCGGTAGATATGGCCGTGAGCCAAAGACAAATCACAATTAATATGGTAAGACGAACAAAACACTATCTTCTTCACGCCGCGCCGCCTCTATAACAGAGCCTGTGGTGACCTGTGGACTCTCAATGTTCAGTGTTACCATCTGTTAACGAATACCGCTCGAGTTGTCGCTCAAAAGTCGCTAGAGTGCTGCTAGGTTGTAGTATATGCATGATTGATATCGCTATAAAAATTAGTCATATTATTATTGTAACTTAGAACTGGCTCATATTTGTAGAATATAGGTAACATTCTTATCAATAGATGCTATAAATTGTCAGTAGATCGATATTTCTAAATCTAGTAGTAAAGTAGCTAACTTGGCAACTAGACGGGTGTATCTGTTCCCGGTGACTCATGGCAACTCTCCCAAGGACAGACTCCCAGGAATGGATCACGAACGAGTGTGTGTACAGGCCATGTCATATGTCATGTAGGCCCTATCTCTTAATTTCGACGTTGGTTATTATTATCTAATGCATATACAAGGACCCAGTTACCCATGATGAACGAAATGACATGTGTATTCAGCCTACTCAAATCACCATCAATATATCCAATTATTTTATAGGCATTTTGCATACCCTTTTTATACCCGTATATATTTATTATATTCATTAATACTAATTTAACTTTCATACATAAGATCACGACGAGGAACATAACTTATGTGGGCAACTGTACATTCATACACATGTAGGCTACCCGTACACTCATACAGATATACACCTAGATTCATACTTATATACACGTACACATTCATATACAGAAACACGTACATACTATGCAAACATACAACATACATGTACATTCATACACATACACGTACATTCACACAAATACAGTATACACGTACATTCATACATACACATACATTCATACACATATACTGTATACGTACATTCATACATACACATACATTCATACACATATACTGTATACGTACATTCATACATGTATACACTTACATTCATATTGTAGGCTACTCATATACACGTAAATCCATACACATAAACACGTACATACATATACAGCATACATGTACATTCACACATACATTCATACATACAGTATATACACATGCATTCATACACATACTGTGTACATTCATACTCATACAAACGTACATGCATACATATATGGCATACATGTACATTCATACACATACATATATTCATACACGTACATTCATACATATATTCATACACATACACGTACATTCATACATATACACGTACATTCATACACATATACACGTATATTCATACAAGTATACACGTCCATTCATACCCAACGTACCTTGAATTTGGCTCTCTTGTCACTCTATTGGATTTGGCGGGACACTCGTTACAGGCAGCCTGCCTTTTGTCTTCTTCATACACAGAATAATAAAAACCTCAGCCAACGAGCGCAACTTTGGGTATGGTGTATCATCTCCCTCTCTTTCACTCACTCACTATCTATCTATCTATCTATCTATCTATCTATCTATCTATCTGTCTGTCTATCTATCTATCTATCTGTCTGTCTATCTATCTATCCTGCATCTATCTCTCTTGCTTTACAGGTTGACCAGTACGATCGTAACCTAGCTGACATGAAGACATACATATGCTGGGTAAGCCTAACATAAACAAGACATTGGGGTATCATGGCGTGGACAGCTTGAATGGCTGACAGTAAAGGTATAAAGCACCTCTTCTGGTTTATGGAGTTGTTGTGGGTTATGAGAGAGAGAGAGAGTGTGAGTGAGTGAGTGTGTGTGTGTGTGTGTGTGTGTGTGTGTGTGTGTGTGATGGAGTTAAGAGGATAGTGGCTGTTTTTTTGGTCTATTTATTCAGTTATTCATATATGTTTTAGCTTCCTCCCTAGACCTCCATCAAGCTTAAAAACAGACCTCCCTTGAAGATATTTTGTTTTACATTTTTTGGTAGAAAAATTTCCTGGCCGAAGGCCAGTTCCTCTTAGAATTACAGGCTCGCTATCGCTCGCCAAGGAAAAATCGACACCTAAATGACACGAAAGGCCTTAAAATTGACAACGAAATGGGACGAAACGTGGTAAAATCGTCAAACTAATGGGCCGAACGTTTTAACACCTCAAAACTAATGGGGCTAAACACGAGGGAGAAAGTGGTCTAGAAAACCGGACCCCTTAATCAGAATATGCCTAACGTAAACAAGGCCTTGGTGGTATCATGGCGTGGACTGCAAGAGAGAGAGAGAGAGATGGAATTAATCAGAAAAAATAAATACATTAAGTTATAGCATCACATTTATGGGGTGAAAGATACAGATCTAATTTGTCTTATGAAAGAGAATCATTAAGGTATATATTTCGAATTATGTCTTAGGAAGTGTTGCAATTACCAAAACAATGCTATTTTATTTTAATCTTCTCGTAATCCTTTTAATATGAATTCAAGTCTTCAAACTAAATTGCTCCGGTACGACACCTAGAAGAGAATGATAGCCATTATATATATATATATATATATATATATATATATATATATATATACAGTATACAGTATATATATATATAAGAAAAGTGAGACACGCCAGAACTGGGCTGCCTGGAGTGTCGTCATTAGGGCGTGAAAATGAAACCTCACCCCAGCCTACATTATTATGTACTGTACATTTATGAGCCATAATACCTGCAGTGCACAGCCATTTGAATCGAACCCAAACGAGACAATCCAATGTTCTGTTATATCCCAGAGGCTTCACAACTTGGCTTTAACACCTTCTGTACCGGCGACGACTTTTTAACTTTAGTCTAGCTATATTTAAACGGCCAAAGGCTAATTCCTCCTATATTACAGGCTCGCTATCGCTCACCGAGAACAAATCGACACCTAAATGGCAAGAAAGGTCTTAATAGTGACAAAGACATGGGGCGAAAAGTCTTAAAATCACCAAACTAATGGGCCGAACATCTTAACTAATGGGGCTAAACATGAGGGAGAAAGGGGCCAGAAAAAACAACCCTCTCCCCTTAATACAACAGCCTACCTTTTATTGGAAGCGTACCGGCAGCCCCCTATATATCTTAATACAACAGCCTACCTTTTATTGGAAGCGTACCGGCAGCCCCCTATATATCTTCGGAAGCACCGTTTAGGGAGGAGGGGAACAACAATATACCGAGCCACGAGAGGATTGAGAAATAAAGGCTTCATTGAATTTCTCCCCTTCTAGATCTTATCCACAGTGAACCTGACTGGATTGCCTCGAGACCGTTTTCCATTTTCTTTCTCTAGGTTGTGTCTCCCCTGGGCAGTGGCTGAATATAGAACAGTGGGCCATAACTGTATACTCTACGTGGGTGTTCACTGCAACTATACGCTGTTCATTGTAACCTGGCAAAAACTTGTGTGTGTTCAATAATATTACTTCTACTGCTACTAATATTAAGCGGTTTATTTAGAACTACTGTAATAATCTGGGAAACTACATAGAAATTAGTTATAACTTAATAAACTATATTGATAATGTTTATTGACATTGGTATATAATTGAGTTATACATTGATTATGGGTTCTGAAATATACTGGGACAGTTAGGCTAATTTATTGAATTGAACATTGTTATGTAGGGCGATAAAGCCAATAATAGAGTCTCCCCTTCCAAGCCAATCTCTATGGAGCTTCCAGCAGGGAGAAAACTGGAAACAAATAATGCCAGAGCACCACCTCCAAGTCGTGCAGCTGGCAACCTACCTGCCAGCCCTCCTGTCACTTAGAAGATCGTACAGCTGGCAGGCTACCTGGGAGCTTACATGCCCAATACTCCAGGGATTCCTCTGCCACCACTGGATCTGGGATAAAAGGACATAATAACAGCCTATGACAAAGGAGTAAGGCCCCTACTACCCTCAAGACATCCACCACCAAAAAACATGAAGAACTTCACCAAGAACCGAACCGCTGCATTAGTTGTTGGCAGGTCCACAGGATTCAGTTACAATTGCCCTACCTCAGGAAATTTCAGTAATCCTTGCTTTCCACACACTGAGTTCAGCCACCCTTGTTCGGTGACAACCTCATTCAGCAACTTTTGTGAGGATAAAACGAGATTAGCCCGAAGAGAGTTTTGCAACCCTTGTTCTCCAAAAAAAATCAGCAATCCTTGTTCATTACATCATGAAAAGAAGAAGACTCACGAGCCGACTGGAAATCCATTTCTGGTGCCATCCTGAGAAGCAGATAAAGTAGTAGTCCTGGAAGCAGAGGCCCCAACCCTGGAGGGGGGGGGGGGGTAGAGAGAGAGAGAGGAGAGAGATAGAAAGAGACAGAGAGAGAGAGAGAGAGAGAGAGGAGGTACACACACATTTGGTTATGACGGCTCTAAGATGGAGTTATCTCCATGTTAATTGATCTCGGCTACATACTATATTCAGACCGACCTGAGAGAGACAGAGGCTTATGGACCTGATGTGCTGTGGTAATTGCTGTCCAAAGTGGTTAGTGGGATATGTAATTGGAGTCTAACCCTTTCAGTATAAGAACTAATTTTATCCACTTTATTCATGCTCTTGTTACACAATTGTATTCAGCTTTGGAAGCCCTTCTAGGGAGAAGGTTGCAGGCACCAATCATTCAGGGAAGTACTCCTAGGGAGATATTTAGACGGAGTATAAGGATTACTAGATATCCTGTTTCACCACCTGGCCTCCTTTACTGCATTTTTTTCTATACCTCAGTTACATAAGGAGCAATTCTAGCTTGATATTAAGATGAGCACATTTTTGCTTTCTTACATATAACCATAAGCGCTACACAGCCTACACTAACTTAGCTCTTTTCCAATGTATTCTTATTTTGGTGAAGGTATGCGGCGACTCCACCGCCCGCCAGTTCAGTGGTGCAATCAGCTTCTGTAGCAGCAGTTCCTATCTTCAGAAAACTCCTAGGCTCGGTATGCTTCCGGCCAGGGCCCCCACGGGGGTAAAGCAAATAGCAAAGCAGTGGTGAAACTGCCATCCGGGTGAGGGGCTGCTCTGGGTCTGCTCCTTCAGTGCTAATGATCTTAATCCATTCGGTGGAGGTGGCACTGTGGAGTGGGACAGTGGGGGTATGTCTGTGATCCTGGAGGTAGTTTCTGCCATGGCCAGCCCTTTTTGGCGTGCTTCTTCTGGAAGCAAGGGGTGCTTCCTCTGAAAGCAAGGGTCGCTATCGCTCGCTAGGAAACAAAAATGACACCTAAATGGCACGAAAGGTCTTAAAATTGACAACAAAATGGGGTGAAAGGTCTTAATATCACCAAACTAATAGAACGAGCATCATAAAATCTCAAAACGAATGGGGCTAAACACGAGGGAAAAGGGGGTCCAGAACCCCCCCCCCCCTTCAAGGGAAGACATCCTTATTAAAATCCGGGTGGATGGTAGTCGTCAGCCTTGGTTGGCAACCCGTCTAGGGGAGTAAACCTTATACAAATCTGTACTGCTTACCTAAGGGTGAAGCAGGTTAGTGGATGGACTATACGCTCACAACTGTAGAAATATAGTGCTAAAAAGATACATAGAAGGCTCTGAGTCAGACGGACCCTAAGTTGAGTGGTCAATCCTGTAAGTACTCAAGTAAATTGGCAAGGGTTGTTCTTCCCACAGAGGGCAGGTCCGCTTGGGGGCGTTATGTGTATGGCCACCCTCATAAAGGGGAGTAAGGCGTCCGGCAATAGATAGATAGATAGATAGATAGATAGATTGATAGATAGATACAGATTTCCCTGAACCAGGACCTTGCTAAAATTAATGAATGGGGACAAAATAATCTAGTTTCCTTTAATGCACAGAACACCAAATACATTCAATTTTCTAACCGACAGAATCTCACTGATTCCCATATATTTTGTAATGATGTAAATATTCCCACTTCCCCTAGTATTGACATTCTCGGTGTAACATTAACTACTAACCTGAGCTGGACACATTATGTTAGAAGCATTGCTAAAAATGCCTCTAAAAAACTGTACAGAGTTCGAGAATTCTTCACTGACGAGCAGTTGGCCGTAATATATAAAAGTCATGTGCGTTCTCAGATGGATTACTGTTCACCTCTGTGGAGTGGAAGTGGAGTGGTTGCATTGAGGCAGTTGGACAAAATTCAAAATAAAGCTATTAGATTAATCAATAACCCTGCAATCACACAGGACCTTCCTACATTATCCATATGAAGAAACGTTGCATCCCTTGCATTATTCTACAGATATTTTCACAGCAATTGTTCCGAGGAACTTGCTTCAATTGTGCCGCCTCTCCACATCTTTCCCCGTAGAACTAGGGCAGCTGAGCGCCCATGAATTAACACTTTCTCCTCCACAATGCAGAACTTCTGCTTATCAAAATTCATTTATCCCCAGAACTACTACTCTTTGGAATTCACTTCCCTCGAGTTGCTTTCCACAAACTTACAATCTACAACAGTTTAAATGCAGTTGTTACAAACATTTTATGAATGGAGGATGCCTTTAGGCACATGGACCTTTTTTTGTTTTATCTGTGTTTTTCCTTCCTCCGTTCATTGTCTCTTTAAAAAAAAAAAAAAAAAAAAAAAAAATAGATAGATAGATTACAAAAACCTCTGGCCTAGAAACCTCTCCCAAAGTAAAAACGTCTCCAGGAAACTAAATATGTTACTAATTTGTCCTTTCAGTTCTTGTCCTTTTTTTGCGTCCTCATTTTTAAACTAGGTGAAAGAGACTAATGTAGAAATGTCAATCGGTGTAGCGGACAAAGAAGTGTTGAATTACGCAATAGTACTCTAAGGACCTTCTGTTGCTGTATCCTATGACATTAT
>CM064549.1:33355671-33364864 GCA_032716605.1 Paralithodes platypus | reverse complement strand
GGGCGTGTGGGGCTAATATGATCATGCCCTCGCGATAACATGGGTCGGATCCACTAGAAAGAGGAAGAAGAAGAAGAGAGAGAGAGAGAGAGAGAGAGAGAGAGTCGAGGGTGGAGAGAGGAGGGAGAGGAGGAGAGAGGAGAGAGAGAGCAGAGAGAGATAGAGAGAGGAGGAGAGAGACGAGAGAGAGAGAGAGGAGAGAGAGGAGAGAGCAGTATACCCTGTTCCCTCCCCCGGCAGGCATTTTGGGACTCACAGACACCATGAACAACCAAAAACATCGGGGACTGTGAAGTGGTACAATACAAAACGTGGTTTTGGCTACCTAACTCCGTGATGACAATGAACAAGACATCTTTTGTCCATCACTTTTTCCGGGATTAAACATCAACATAACACTAAAAGATCCCTGGAAACTGGCGAACACGTCGAGTTCATTGTCAAGAATTGAAGAACAGGCCAAGAAGCACACACGAAGTCACACGGGACCAACTGGCAGCATGACACAGGGATCTACCATCAACACACCCAAGAAAGAACACAGCAGAAAGGTATAACATGACAGTAATGCAAACATTTATGCATGCGTTCAAGCTGCAGTGGCAATTGCTGGCTCAAACAAACATCAATTGAGTCGGATAATTCCATTGATGCTTAACCACAATGACCTGTCAACAATCAAGATACCTCTTGAAGCTCTGAAACCTACCACTCAACATGGCAGAAAGGAAAACACACCAAGGAAGGAGAACAAGCCAACTATTCAAGAAAAAGACGAGAGAGAAGTGGACCTCCTGGACTATGAAGAAGAAAACGAAAATGAAGTAGAAGAAGATAAATACGAAGAAGAGGAAGAAGAAGAGGACGAAGAACACACTCCAACTCCTCCTCCATCTCCGAAAAACACCAGATCACGAACGAAGAATACAGAGAAAAAACAAGCATGCCCAAGGGACCTACCAAACACTGACCACCTGGACTTCAAGAACCTCAAAAGCATCCTTACAAAAGAAGATGAAACACGAATAACTAAAGACGTCTATGAGTGCATCAGAAGAATGGAAACGGAGACAACAGGCTACTTCTTCACGGCTTTTCGCAATGTAGCAAGATGTAACTGGCGATGGGTGGAGATGAAGGACAAATATGACATCAATAAATACTGCCAAGTTAATAACCTCCCCCTTGTAGAATATAACACACAATGATAGCCAACACTATAATATTTCAACTTAAATATTAGAATACTCAAAATTAACTTTTAAATACAGAATAGACTCAAATAATAACTCTTAACTTCATTAAAATAATGTAATATAGTAATAGTTTTGGTGTATTACAGTTGCCCTACCCTGAATAAAGCAAGGTGGTGCCCACTAACTTTTAATCTACTACTTTCTTTCATAATTTCCTACTTTACCTTCCTGACCAAACCTCTATTTTTCCTCCCCCTTCCCCCGCTAGGGAGAAAAAAAAAAAATAAAAAAATAAAAATAAAAAAGGATGTAATTCAAACAACTTTCATAACCCCATCCACTTCAGCACCTTTAAATATATATATATATATATATAATATAATAAAAAGGATGTCACCGGTAATGAAGGGGTTAATGAGGGGGCCGACGACCCCCTCAGCGCACCTTAAACTCTCCTTAATTTACCTAAGTGGATCTTAAGTGGAAAGCTGAAATGGTTCTTGCCGAAGTTACGGGTCAAATGTAGAGATCACCTTTTCTGTCGTTTTCTTTTATAATTGAACACGCCTTCCCTGACTTCCTTAAGGGGAGGTTTCCACTTCGAGGGATTTTGTTTCGAACTTCTTTCTCCCTCATGTTTAGCCCCATTGGTTTTGAGATTGTAAGACGTTTGCCCCATTAGTTTGGCGATTTTAATAACTTTCGCCCCATTTCTGTCAATTTCAAGACATTTCGTGCCATTTAGGTGTCGATTTTTTCCTGGCGAGCGATAGCGAGCCTGTAACTTAAGAGGAATCGGTCTTCGGCCGGGACATTTTGGATGTCATTTTAAGCTTGATGGAGGTCTAAGTAAAACACTAGAAACGTCCCCTTAAACAAAATAAATTAATTAATGAATAAACACAAATAGAAAAATAAAAATGCTGGCCCAGACCCCCCTTCAAACTATGAATAAAAACAAATAGAAAAATAAATATGCCGGCCCACATCCCCCTTCAAGCTAAGTCTTTACATTTGTCGATAGGAAACTGCCCTGGCTGAAGGTCGGTTTCTTCTAAGTTACAGGTTCGCTATCGCTCATCCCAGAAACACAAAATTAACACCTGAATGGGGTTAAGCGTTTTATTATCGCCCAACTAGTGGAACGAAACAGCTAGGGAAGGTCCAGAAACCCAACCCCCCCACCCCGACCATACACACGTACATACAAGCTTAAAATAGGTGTCCAACCCCCCTCTACGAGATAAACTCCCCCCCCCCCCCCCCCCCCCCCCCCCCACCCCCCTAAATTGCAGGCTTGCTGTCGCTCGCCAGGAAAAAATCGACACCTAAATGGCACGAAAGGTCATAATATCGCCAAAGTAATGGAGCGAATGGCATAAAGTGTGAACAATAATGGATATAAACACGAGGAGGAAGAGAGTATGCCTTCTTAGTACTAAGCCCAGAGAGGGTAGAAAGTACATCTTTAGAAGAGAGTTATGATATTAGACATATGTAACTGACATATGTAGTGGAGGTAGATGTGCTGGAAAGTGTGAAAAGGAACAACTTGAGATGGTTCGGCCATATGGCGACGTCGTGGAAAGCGATAGAATGCCTAAGAGGTGTACGAGGAGCGAGGTGGAGGGACAGAGGGGGAGAGGTAGAGACCGAATATTAAGGTGGAAGGAATGGAGTGAGGAACTACATGAACGAAGAGCGGTTGCTGGTTGGGGGGAGGGGCGTCGACTGACTGGGGACATAGGTGGGCATGGGGGCGGTTTCGTTCGTGGCCACCCCTTCGGGGATCACGGCGTCAGGCAATAGATAGATAGATAGAACTGAGAGGGGGCTGGAGAGGGAGGAATAACACTGGAATTATGCAAGGTGGAGTTATTAGCGAAAGTTTGAGCGAAGTAATTCTACCATGTATATATACAGTATATATATATATATATATATATATATATATATATATATATATATATATATATATACTGTATATATATATCAGAAACTAAACAAATATTGTCCATCTCTAGTGCTAACGTGACATTTTAAGACGTGGAAACATTTCAACGAGTTCTTCCCTTGAGTCCGACCCCAGTGTATAATACTATGAATGGCAGCAGGGATTAAGGGAGCCCACCTCGCTTTTTTTCTCTTTATCTCCGTCTCTCTTTGGCTTGTATCCATTCGGCCCCATTCAGCCTACTGTATTAAGACGTTTACCCCCATCCAGGTGTCAATATTTTCCTGGCGAGCGGTAGCGAGCCAGCATAAAATATATATATTTGTTTTGACAGCAAGCTAAATTTGTACATTTTTCGAGTTTCTCCGTCGAAGCCGGATTTCTCCATATAATGCTGGCTCGCTATCGCTCGCCAGGAAGAAATCGACATCTGGATGAGGATAAACGTCTTAAAACAGTGTGGCTGCATTGTGCCGAATGGATACAAGCCAGGGAAAGAGAGAAAAGGAGAGAGAGATAACAAAAAAGCCGGTGACCCGCCTCTTATGGGGAGGCTAGTATTTGCTCCCTAGAACTCCATCAAGCTTAAAGGAAATGCCGCCAAGAGTGATATACTGTATTTGTAAACTTTCATAAGACAAACTTTCCTCTTAAGTTGCAGGCTCGCTGTCTCTTAAGTTGCAGGCTCGCTGTCTCTTGCCGGGAATATATCGACACCTAAATGACGAGAAAGGTCTTAAAATGTAAAAAGAAATGGGGCGAATGGTCTTAAAAGCGCCAATCTAATGGAGCGGAAGTCTTAAAATATCATAACTAATGGGGCTAAACGTCGAAAGCGCTCGTATAAATCTCTGCTTTCTATTTAATTAATCTTGAATGCCTCAGGAGTCTTGTACAAATATTCCAAATATGCTCAATACAATTCCGTGCAGGTGATGAACTAATGCATCGTGTATTAAGGGGGGTAACCGACTGTTTTCATCTTTCTCTCCTTTTCTCTCTTTCCCTAGCTTGTATCCATTCGGCCCCATTCAGCCTACGGTTTTAAGACGTTTATCCCCATCCAGGTGTCGATTTCTTCCTGGCGAGCAAGAGCGACCCAGCATTGTATGGAGAAATCCGGCTTCGCCGGAGACATTTTTCTATCGAAAAATGTACAAATTTAGCTTGCTGTAGAAACAAATATATATGCTAGCTCGCTACCGCTCGTCAGGAAAATATTGACACCTGGATGGGGGCAAACGTCTTAAAACAGTAGGCTGAATGGGGCCGAATGGATACAAACCAAAGAGAGAGGGAGAGAGAGAAAAAAAAAAGCGAGATGGGCTCCATTAAATGCGTCGCTTGTCTCTTGAGAGCAAACACACTTAACTAAATTTCTCCTTGATTAGTTGAAGCGAGGCCAGCGAAAGCCTACCGTTTTATGCACATAATTTAGGCGTTTCGTACACATAGCATTAAGTATATTAAGGGGAGGTATTTAGTTTGTTCCCTAGACCTCCATCAAGCTTAAAATTACACCCCCTTGAGTCCCTTTCAAGATAAATTTGTAAATTTTTCGGTAGAAAAATTTCCCGGCCAAAGGCCGGTTCCTCTTAAATTATAGGCTCGCTATCGCTCGCCAGGATAAAATCGACACCTGAATTGCACGAAGGGTCTTAATATGTGGTAAAAGTTCTTCAAATCGCTAAAACTCATGGAGCAACACTGTTTTATAATATCAAAAGCAATGGGGCTAAACATGAGGGAGAAAGGGGTCAAGAAAAAAATCCCTCAAGTGGAGATCTCCCCTTAATCAGCTCAGTTTAAGTAACGTAACCTAAATTATTTGATCCATGTATTGTAAATATTTGAGATATTAGAATATATATATATATATATATATATATATATATATATATATATATATATATATATATATATATATATATATATATATATGTATATGACAAAAATACACATTTGAGTTGTTATGGAAGATGCTATAGTCTATTCGCTGTAAGTAGGCGAGAAATCATGACCTCTAACCTCTGTAACTCCAAAACGACTAGAGTAATCGAGCTAATATGTCTACCATTTGGGAAGAGTCAGTCAAGGAATAGATGCGGAAATGTACAGCCAATTAGCTCTAGCCCTTTTTGAGTTACATAGGATAAAGGTCATGCTGTCTCGCCTACTTACAGCGATGTAGACTATAGTGTTAATCAGCCTAGCCGTTGCATTGACATAATGTATAGCTGTTTTCGACAGCTCGCCGACAACCTATTAGAGAGAGTGCGTAGCTTGAAGACGAAGCACTTTATTTAGACAGTATATACTCGTTAATATTAAGTTCTCTCTTAACCGTCGCCATATGTCTTCTCTTGTAAGTTTGTTCAAGAATTATTTGTATCCTTAAATTTTTTTTTTTTATTTGGTCAAAGCTGTCGGACAAATACTATATAATATATGAATATATATATATATATATATATATATATTTATATAGTATATATATAATATATATATTATATATATATATATATATATTTATATAGTATATACTGTATATGGATGTATACTGCCTGAACCCGGTTGGATATGAACACATTTTTGACTCGCCCATGACCTTTCGTATATGTCAACCTCACCCACTGATATATATGCAATATACTGTATACAGTATATATTTGTTTGGCCTGACCATTGAGGGTAATTGAGTATGTTGAAAAAACATTAAATTCATCCATTTCCTAATAAAAACATACCTGTGTGGAGGCTCGTACGTACGCTATTATTTGACCATTGTATGTATTGTAGATTGATACTTATTTGTTTAATTACTTAAGTATATCTGGCTCCTGAAACTACATGGCACAAAAGTTCATGTTTATAATACAAGTTTGCTTAGGGAATAAAGAATGAAATTGTGGACAAACCTAACCTAATCTATGTGTATTTGTGTGATGTGTGTGTGTGTGTGATGTATGTGTGTGTGTGTGTGTGTGTGTGTGTGTGTGTGTGTGTGTGTGTGTGTGTGTGTGTGTGTGTGTGTGTGCGTGCGTGCGTGTGTGTGTGTGATGTGTGTACTTACACTAGTTGTACTTACACTAGTTGTATTTGCGGGAGTGAGCATGCTCGTTAATTCCCGCCTCCTAAGATATGTTTGTCATACCGTGCTTTGAAACTATGCACTGATGTGTGTGTGTGTGTGTGTGTGTGTGTGATGTGTGTGTGTGATGTGTGTGTGTGTGTGTGTGTGTGATGTGTGTGTGTGTGTGTGTGTGATGTGTGTGTGTGTGTGTGTGTGTGTGTGTGTGTGTGTGTGTGTGTGTGTGTGTGTGTGTGTGTGTGTGTGTGTGTGTGTGTGTGTGTCAGAGATATAATCACCCAGTCCCATTATCTCTGGAGGGTCATTAAGCAAACGACCACTAACGACCATATTCGCAAAACAAAATCGCATCCACCCCTCCCGACTTCTTGTAGTCATTACAGGGGGTCACAGGCTTTTTTTTCCCCTCTCTCCTTTTCTCTCTTTCTCTGGCTTGTATCCATTCAGCTTTTTTCAGCCAACTGTTTTTAGACGTTTATCCCCATCCAGGTGTCGATTTATTCCTGGCGAGCGATAGCGAGCCATCATTATATGGAGAAATCCGGCTTGGCCGGATAAATTTTTCTATCGAAAAATTTACAAATTTAGCTTGCTGTAAAACAAAATATATATATGCTGCCTCGCTACCGCTCGCCAGGAAATTATTGACACCTGGATAGGGGTAAACGTCTTAAAACTGTGGGCTGAATGGGGCCAAATGGATACAAGCCAAAGAGAGAGGGAAAAAGAGAAACAAAGAGCGAGGTGGGCCCCCTTAATGTTTGCAACATTTACCACGAAACCAAACGAGACACAGGCTCACGATAATGCAACGTTTGATGTGGTACGAGATCTGTGGGTTAATGTTGAGAGAGAGAGAAGATCGAGAGAGGAGGAGATGAGAGAGCGAGAGAGAGGAGATGAGAAGAGAGAGAGAGAAGCGAGAGAGAAGCGAGAGAGAGAGAGAGAGAGAGAGAGAGAGAGAGAGAGAGAGAGAGAGAGAGAGAGAGAGAGAGAGAGAGAGAGAGAGAGAGTTACATTGACCACTACAAAAAAAATTTGTTTTATATATATATATATATATATATATATATATATATATATATATATATATATATATATATATATATATTCTGCACGTACTACACAATTTAATCACGCAACTATAATCAGGATTTAATTTCAGGAGATGAGTTCATGGTTTCTTAGGTAGGTTCACTGTCATTAATGCTCTTCCACTTTAAATACAATCCGAGTGAGCAAACAGCTTTCTTTAATTGCAACTCAGACGATTCAGAGTCCCCGCTGCGCAATTAGTTCCCCCGCAACACAGCAACCAATCCATTAAGGGGACATGGGCCGTTTTTTTGGTCTATTAATTCAGGTATTCCTTTATTTCTTAGTTTCCTCGCTACACCTCCATCAAGCTAATAAAAACACCCCCTAGACTCACTTTCAAGATAATTTGTACATTTTTCGGTAGAAAAATGTCCCGGCCGAAAGCCGATTCCTCTTAAAATTACAGGCTCGCAATCGCTCGCCAGGAAAAAATCGACACCTAAATGGCACGAAACGTCTTAAATTTGACAACTAAATTGGGCAAAAAGTGTTAAAATCGCCAAACTTTGGACCGAACGTCTTATAATCTCAAAAGAAATGGGGCTTAACATGAGGGAGAAAGGAGACCAGAAAAACGGCCCATCTCCCCTTAACCCCTTCTGTTCCGATGACGTCCTTTCATCATTTTCGGGCGACTAACAGACGATTATGTACAGCTTAGGAAGGCTATCTGAATTAATCCTTTTATCTGTCATATGTCCTTCCTTAGCTTCATCAAATCTACAAACTATCTGAATTAATCCTTTTATCTGTCATATGTCCTTCCTTAGCTTCATCAAATCTACAAACTATCTGAATTAATCCTTTTATCTGTCATATGTCCTTCCATAGCTTAATCAAATCTACAAACTATCTGAATTAATCCTTTTATCTGTCATATGTCCTTCCATAGCTTCATCAAATCTACAAACTATCTGAATTAATCCTTTTATCTGTCATATGTCCTTCCATAGCTTCATCAAATCGTCGAAATGTAGGTGAAATTAAAAAATGAAAAAGACGTCGCCGGTACTGAAGGGGTTAAGGGGGTGATGGTCGGGTTTTCTTGGACCCCCCCCCCCCCCCTTCTCCCTCATGCTTAACCCCATTCGTTTTGAGATTTTAAGATGTTCGCCCCATTAGCTTGTCAATTTTAAGACTTTTAGCCCCATTCCTTTGTCAATATTAAGGGGAGGTTTTTAGTTGATTCACTAGACTTCCATCAAGCTTAAAATTACTCCCCCTTGACCCCCTTTCAAGATAAATTTGTAAATTTTTCGGTAGAAAAATGTCGGTTACGCTTAAATTACAGGTTCGCTATCGCTCGCCAGGATAAAATCGACGCCTAAATGGCACGAAAGGTCTTAAAATTGACAGAAATGGGGCGAGCGTTCTTAAAATCGCCAAACTAATAGGGCAAACGTCTTAAAATCTCAAAAGCGATGGGGCTAGACATGAGGGAGAAAGGGGTCAAGAAAAAAAAAAACTTCAAGTGGAAACCTCCCCTTAACACCCTTCGTGCCATTTAGGTGTCACTTTTTTTTCTCCTGACGAGCGATAGCGATAGCTCTTTGTGTCTATAGTTTCCTCCCTAGACCTCCTCCATCCAGCTTTAAGGGGGGTGACCTGTTTTTGTTCTGGCCTTTTCTATCTTTCTCTGGCTTGTATCCATTTGGCCCCAGAGATCAAGACCTACGTATTAAAGAGTTTGATTTAAAGCGTTTTATTACATTTGAATGTATATATATATTCCCATCCAGGTGTACATTTTATTTACCCGGGGTGAGCGTTACGTGTAGCTGAGCCAGCATATATAATCGTATTTTTGTTAGTGACAGCATTCGTTAAATCTTTGTACATTTTATTTCCAGTAGT
>CM064549.1:33320671-33350671 GCA_032716605.1 Paralithodes platypus | reverse complement strand
GGCTTGTATCCATTCGGCCCCATTCAGCCAATTGTTTTAAGACGTTTATCCCCATCCAGGTGTCGATATCTTCCTGGCGAGCGATAGCGAGCCAGCATTGTATGGAGAAATCCGGCTTCGCCGGAGAAATTTTTCTATCGAAAAATGTACAAATTTAGCTTGCTCTCAAAACAAAAAAATATATATGCTGGCTCGCTAGCGCTCACCAGGAAAATATTGACACTTGGATGGGGGTAAACGTCTTAAAACAGTAGGCTGAATGGGGCCGAATAAAAGCCAAAGAGAGAGAGAGAGAAAGAGAAAAAAAGCGAAGTGGGCCCCCTTAATAGCATTCAGGGACAGTCATTTATAACATGTGCAATCCAGTTCAAAAAATACTTTCGTTTTGTAAAATATTGTTTGACGATTGTAAACAAAAAAATGAATTTAAAAGATATGCACATAATAAATAAGACACATGGCATAATGGAACTTTAATATATGCAATATATATATATATATATATATATATATATATATATATATATATATATATATATATATATATATATATATACAGTACTGTATGTATATAGTAAACTGTACGTATAAAAGAGTTCGCATTAAAGTTTTAATTTATCTGGCAGTAAAACATATGATCTTGAAATGGTATGTACCGGAAATATTATTAGCACATTCATTTAAACATAAACCGTTATAATGGAGAACAATGTTGTAATTTAACTTAGTTTTATAAATGTATGTATGTATGTATATATATACTCTGGCACGTTCCAAAGTTTTCCTTTTTTTTTGGGGGGGGGGGAGGGGGGGAAGGGGGGGAGGGGGTCGATTCCAGACAAGGGACATCACAACACATTAAACATCAAAACAAAACAAAACACAAAATCACACACATCGAGGTCGTCCAGGAGAAATACCCAGAGACCCAGGCCCGTTTGGGGTCTCCAGCAAAAGATTCCCAGGTCCCAGATTCCCCGGAGAGGCTCTGATTTCCGCAGGCAGACCCGCAGCGGAGCCAACACAAGCTCGTTTGCCATGCTTCCAGACGTACCCTTCATTATCACCGACTCCCCGGGCCAGGCACCTGACGGACTATAATCTAGTCCAACTGGCCCATGACACACTCTCCTAAACGACCGCGTTTACACTCATCTATTCACTAGCATTCTCCGTTCATCCCTATTTATTACCACTTCTCTTGCATGATCTATGGTCATTCCTCTATCTTCAACCGCTTGTCATACAGTCTCTCCATCTCAGTGGAGGTCTTCCTACCCCTCTACCTTCCCTTGTATCTGACTCACATATTCTCTTATATAAATACAAAGTTTTATAAATACCATCCAAATATTGATGAACAGTATTCTTATAATTTGCCATGTTCACATCTTGACTGATCAGCTTTTACACATACTTTGATGTAAAATGGGTTGTTAATGCTAAAAAATTGGCTTTAAGGGGAGGTTTTTAGTTTGGTCCCTAGATATCCTTCAAGCTTAAGATTACACCCCCTTGAGGCCCTTTCAAGATAAATTTGTACATTTTTCGGTAGAAAAATGTCCCGGCTGAAAGCCGGTTCCTCTTAAATTACAGGCTCGCTATCGCTCGCCAGGATAAAATCGACACCTAAATGGCACAAAAGGTCTTAAAATTGACAGAAATGGGTTGAAAGTTCTTAAAATCGTCAAAAGTCTTAAAATTAGAAAAAACAATGGGGCTAAATATGAGGGAGAAAGGAGTCATGAAAAAAATCCCTCAAGTGGATATCTCCCCTTAAGACGACGCAATGACACAGAAGTTTCATATATATCCATTAAATATCGAATAGTCAGCGGCTACGGGATGGCGATGAGAGAGAGAGAGAGAGAGAGAGAGAGAGAGAGAGAGAGAGAGAGAGAGAGAGAGAGAGAGAGAGAGAGAGAGAGAGAGAGAGAGAGAGAGAGAGAGAGCTCATATTCACAGGATTAAAAAGCGGCACTTCAGTATTTTAGCAGACACCAACCAAATATAAAAGTCCCCCCCCCCCCCTTCCCTCTTTCAAATGCATGAGTTCTAAATACATACATTCAGGTAAACATTAAGGGAGCCCACCTCGCTTTTTTCTTTTCTTTGGCTTGTATCCATTCGGCCCCATTCAGCCTACCCCCATCCAGGTGTCAATATTTTCCTGGGGAGCGGTAGCGAGCCAGTATATATATAATTTTGTTTTGAAAGCAAGCTAAATTGTAAATTTTTCGATAGAAAAATGTCTCCGGCGAAGCCGCATTTCTCCATACAATGCTGGCTCGCTATCGCTCGCCAGGAAGAAATCGACACCTGGATAGGAAATAAACGTCTTAAAACAGGTGGCTGAATGGGGCCGAATGGATACAAGCCAGGGAAAGAGAGAAAAGGAGAGAAAGATAAACACAAAAATCCGGTGACCTCCCTTAACAGAAAACCATTACAGCACGCGGACATAGAGTAGTGGCTCGAAAAATACGATCTCGAGGAAAAAAAGTAGTCAGTAGCCAGCCCTTACTCCCACACGGGGTAGGGAGGATCAGCAAGAGACTCGAGAAAGGAAAAAGAGGTGACAGGAGAAGAACACACAAAAGTTCGCCCACAAAAAACACAAGCACACAAGCATTCAGAAGCACCAATCACTCATCAGCCCCGACATCAATGGCTTCAACAGGTAAAAAAAAAAAAAAAAAACCCAAAAAAAAACGGGGAACCATTTCAGTGCACGGGCTATATACAAATGGGTCGAAAAACACACACACACACACACACACACACACACTGAGCTTAGTTCGCATTGCGTGGATTCCCCTTGACGAACAAGCAAGTGAACACACACACACACACACACACACACACACAAAAACAGAAACAAATAACAGAAAAAATACAGTTGACTTTTGATTGGAGGAACTCATAGCTAATGTGAACGATATGAGTGGAGGAAAAAAAACGCTCCCTGTCAAAAAGAGAACCGACTTTGTGATCTTTGTGCTGTGAGAGTGGCAATTAAGAAGGTTTCACATGAGAGATTTTATCATCATTTTTTGACGGCCATCATTGATCTGGTAATAATTCTGATATTTTGTGCATTAACCCTTTCTGTACCGTTGCTGTCCTTTATTACTTTATGCTGGCTACTATATTAGATGATCTTATTCAGTTTTAAAAGGACCTCCCAGCAATTCATAGGCTTCGAACTATCTCGCTTAACCCTTTTTTACTATCACAGATCCTTTTCAAACTGCATAAACTCGTCTAAATAAAGCTAGAATAAAAAAAAAAAAAAACACGTCGCCAGTTCAGAAGGGGTTAACATCGAAAACTAAGCCGAAGGTAGAATTTCTTGGACACAAAATTTATAATGTAACTTTTATTTAGAAACTGAATGATTTTGTAACTGTTAAGGGGAGGTTTTTAGTTGATTCCCTAGACTTCCATCAAGCTTAAAATTACTCCCCCTAGACCCCCTTTCAAGATAAATGTGTACATTTTTCGGTAGAAAAATGTCCCGGCCGAAGGCCGGTTCCCCTTAATTTACAGGCTCGCTATCGCTCGCCAGGAAGAAATCGACACCTAAATGTCACGAATGGTCTTAAAATTGGCAGAAATGGGGCGAGGGTTCTTAAAATCGCGAAACTAATGGGACAAACGTCTTAAAATCTCAAAAACAATGGGGCTAAATATGAGGGAGAAAGGGGTCCAGAAAAAAATCCTCCCGGTGGAAATCTCCCTTTAATCTCGATGTAAATGTTATCAATTTAGTTATTTATTATTAACCTTTTTAACTTAACATTTATTATAAACATTTATTATTAACCTTTTTAACTTAACATTTATTATAAACATTTATTATTAACCTTTTTATCTTAACATTTTCCCTCCCTGTAAAATTGTCGGTGTCTTTAAATATACTTAATTCATATACATCTTTAAATAAAATTAATTCATATACATCTTTAAATATACTTAATTCATATACATCTTTAAATATACTTAATTCATGTACATCTTTAAATATACTTAATTCATGTACATCTTTACATATACTTAATACATATACATCTTTAAATATACTTAATTCATGTACATCTTTACATATACTTAATTCATATACATCTTTATATATACTTAATACATATACACCTTTAAATATACTTAATACATATACATCTTTAAATATACTTAATTCATATACATCTTTAAATATACTTAATTCATGTACATCTTTATATATACTTAATTCAGATACATCTTTACATATACATCTTTAAATATACTTAATTCATATACATCTTTAAATATACTTAATACATATACATCTTTACATATACTTAATACATATACATCTTTAAATATACTTAATTCATATACATCTTTAAATATACTTAATACATATACATCTTTACATATACTTAATACATATACATCTTTAAATATACTTAATTCATATACATCTTTAAATATACTTAATTCATATACATCTTTAACCCTTACAGTACCGGCGACGTCTTTGTGTTATTATTTCACCTGCATATAAACGATTTTATGAAGCTAAGGAAGGATGTATGATAGCTAAAAAGATTAACTGAAATACGCTGTGTTATTTATAAGGACAGACATCCATCCTAATCTGAACAAAATCGTCTAATCATAGCCAGAAAAATAGAAAAGTAATGTGTAATCGGATCTAGGAAGGGTTAACCACTATAATTTGCATATCCCGCTAGGTAAACAGCGGGTGTAAAGTGGTCATTTGTGGATCAGAGGGCCGAGTTACTGCTCAATAGGTTTCCAAGGCCCGGCTGGCTTCCTAAGGTTTTCAAAGGCCCGGCTGGCTTCCTAAGGTTTCCAAAGGCCCGGCTGGCTTCCTAAGGGCACTGATCTCAGAGTCATTAAGGGGGGTGACCTGTTTTTGTTCTCTCCTTTTCTATCTTTCTCTGGCTTGTATCCATTTGACCCCATTCAGCCTACTGTTTTAAGACGTTTATCCCCATCCAGGTGTCAATTCTTTACTGGTGAGCGGTAGCGAGCCAGCATATTTTTTATTTGTGTTTGACAGCAGACTAAATTTGTACATTTTTCGATAGAAAAATGTCTCCGGCGAAGCCGGATTTCTTCATATAATGCTGGCTCGCTATCGCTCGCCAGGAAGAAATCGACACCTAGATGGGGATAAACGTCTTAAAATAGTTGGCTGAATGGGGCCGAGTGGATACAAGCCAGAAAAAGAGAGAAAAGGACAGCAATAACAAAAAGCAGGTCACCCCCCTTATGGGGAGATGGGCTTATATATTTGCTCATTCATATATCTTTCTAGTTTGCTCCCTAGACCTCCATCCAACTTTCTAGCTTGCTCCCTAGACCTCCATCCAACTTTCTAGCTTGCTCCCTAGACCTCCATCCAACTTTCTAGTTTGCTCCCTAGACCTCCATCCAACTTTTTAAAAAATTATCCCCCTTCAAGATATGTTTGTAAATTTTTCGGTAGAAAAATGTCCAGGCCAAAGGCCGGTTCCTCCTAAATTACAGGCTCGCTATCGCTCGCCAGGAAAAAATCGACACCTAAATGGGCAAAAGGTCTTAAAATCGCCAAACTATTAGGCCGAACGTCGTAACATCTGAAAACACTCACTGGCACACATGTACACACAGCCAAACACACCCACACCCACACACACACACACAGCCAAACACACACACACACACACACACACTAGTCCATTTACAGACAGAGCTGCAATAATAATTAACAACATTCCATTTATTCGTGGCAATATATTGACACCCAATAATTGCATGACTACATTTCCGCACAATAATAATTTCGGCCCACCCCTCGCCTCCCGTAAAATGCATATTGGGAATTTCTATCTATCTATCTATCTATCTAGCTATCTATCTATATACTATCTATCTATATATCTATCTATCTATCTATCAATCTATCTATCTATCTATCTATATACTCAGGCCCAATCCCCACTTTTCCTATTTTTTCTTTCTGATTTTTGTTTTCCTTTCTTTTTTTTTTTTTTTACTCTATCAATTACATGTATAGGGACAATTGGACTTGGGACTCCACTTTATGGGTTTATCAATACATTATGTGGCAACTATATTACAGGGGGAGGTAACCGCTCTTTCTGGACCACCTTCTCCCTCATGTTTAGCATATTAGTTTTTGAGATTTTTATGACGTTCGTTCCATTAGTTTGTTGATTTTAAGGCCTTTCGCCCCATTTGTGTGTCAATATTCAGACCTTTCCTGCAATGTAGGTGTCATTTTATTGTTGGCGAGCGATAACGAGCCTGTTATTTTAGAAGGAACCGGCCTTTGGCCGAAACATTTTTCTACCGAAAAATGTACAAATCTAACTTGTATTATGTTAGTTTAAGCTTGATGGAGGTCTAGCGAGGAAACTCAAAAATACATAAAAAAAAGCACTATCCCCTAAACTGAATTTGTGTTCGATATCCTTGTACAGTCGTAGTCAGTAAAACGTGAACACCCATAGACCCTTCACCACCTTCACGTAAGTTTCATCATATTGTGGTTACCATTAGACTATTAATAACTTATTAACTTATAATATACTTTTACGACTCAAATGGGTAATTACGATCTCTATAAACCCTCTTAGTAACATCGGTCCCTCTTAAACTGCAAAAATAGACTAAATTTAGCCTTAGTCAAAGCTAAAAAAGCGTCATGGTGCTGAAGGGGTTAATTAAGAGATTGCTATGGTGATCATTAAACCCCTTCCGTACCGGCAACGTCTTTTTAACTATATAAAGGGTAATATTAGACGGTTTTATTCAGTACTAGGAGGGGTACCCGGCGTTGCCCGGGTTTAAATTCTACTACCATAATCACCATCATCAATCACTACTACCACAATCATCACAATACTACTACTACCATAATCACCATCATCAATCACTACTACCACAATCATCACAGTACTACTACTACCATAATCAACGGCCTCGACCTCCCTGTGCCTCATTAAACGGCGAACTCGATTGCGGCCGCTAAATGACCTCCGATTTTGGATCTGACCTCATCCGTACCCCCATTTTGGGGAGCTGCGAACAACTTTCGTTCCATACACCTTTTCGATCGGAGGCCTCCTTCTGCCCCAAACGGCCATTTTTTCGCATTTTTTTCGCTCCCGTATACTACATAAGTTCTGCCGAAAATTTTATTAAACAAAAGTGTCTCTGATTTCCACTAAACTCGCCTAAAACCATCTCCAAAGCCCGGGCTTTCCAACGGTGCCCCACACTCCCACCTGGCACCTGGGAGGAGTTTAGTAACAAAGGTCGGGTAACTGACAAACAGACAAACATTGACCTTTATTTATTAAGGGGAGATCTCCACTCGAGTTTTTTTTTTCTTGACCCCTTTCTCCCTCATGTTTAGCCCCATTGCTTTTGATATTATAAAACGTTTGCCCCATTAGTTTAGCGATTTTAAGAACTTTCACCCCATATTAAGACCTTTCGTGCCATTCAGGTGTCAATTTTATCCTGGCGAGCGATAGCGAACCTGTAATTTAAGAGGAACCGGCCTTTGGCCGGGAAATTTTTCTACCGAAAAATTTACAAATTTATCTTGAAAGGGACTCGAGGGGGTGTAATTTTAAGCTTGATGGAGGTCTAGGGAACAAACTAAATACCTCCCCTTAAGATAAAAAGGGCCTCAAGCAATAAACAGGCCTCGAACTATCTCACTTAACCCTTTTCACAACCACAGATCCTTCTCAAACTGCACACAATCGTCTAAATATAGCTAGCTAGAAAAAAAAAAAAAAAAAAAAAAACGTCTCCGGCACAGGAGTTAACTAGTGAATCCTCTTAAATCTCTAAAAATCTGAAAACTAATGGGAATAAACATGAGGGAGAAGGGGATATAGAAAAACGACCCATGTCCCCTTAATTTAACCCATTCAAGAAGATGGTGCCGCCAATCTATATTCTATTCCGCCTCACCCCAGCCGAGTTTATTCAGCTTCGGAAGGACCTATCAGAGTTAGAATAGAAAGTAAGGTCGTCTGGCCGGAAACAAAACAATGTTAATCCTTTGAAGACTGTGGCGCATTTTGACAGTTCTTTCTGGCTATCCTTAGACGATGTTATCCAGTTTAAGAAGGATCTGTGGGGAATTATATGGTTAAAGACTATCTCCATTAACCCTCTGACCTCCATATACCCTTCCTAATCTGAATAAAATCGTCTAATAATAGCCGGAAAACAGAGAAGAAATGCGTATGGGATCTTGAAAGGGTTAACCCCATCTAATCCAGAAGTGATATTTTGTTTGGAGTATCACTCTTTCGCTCCATTAGTTTCGCCATTTTATGACACTTCGCCCCATTAGCTTAGCGATAATGAAACGTTATACCCCCTTCAGGCCTCCATATTTTTTGTGGGCGATCAATAACCAGCGTGCAATTCTGGAGAAACCAACCTTCGTCCAACCTTCCACCGAAAACCAACCTTCGTCCAACCTTCCACCGAAAACCAACCTTCGTCCAACCTTCCACCGAAAACCAACCTTCGTCCAACCTTCCACCGAAAACCAACCTTCGTCCAACCTTCCACCGAAAACCAACCTTCGTCCAACCTTCCACCGAAAACCAACCTTCGTCCAACCTTCCACCGAAACCAACCTTCGTCCAACCTTCCACCGAAACATGTACAAATTCAGCTTGAAGACGGGTGTTGGGGCATATATTAATTTAATTACTTATTTGTTTTAATTGCGTTCTTTCGTTATTGTGTACATATATATATATATATATATAATATAATACATAGAAAAAAAAAAAAAAAAATATATAATATAATACATAGAAAAAAAAAAAAAAAAAAAAAAAAAGTATATATATATATAGAGAGAGAGATATTAAAGGGGGGGGGGGGGGGGGGGGGTGCAGAGCTCTACAGAACACCGTACATGGTTTCACATACGGTACGGCAAAGTCAGTCAGGGCTCTCAATAAAACCAATTAAAAAGCAATCTAACTTCACATACGCTTTTGTTATACGTGCACATCAACTATGTAACCTCGGCAGCGGTGTGTGTGTGTGTGTGTGTGTGTGTGTGTGTGTGTGTGTATCAATTTACGAGAAACGACATTGTATTTCTGATCCTGTTCAATTTAAGGGGAGATTTTAACTTAAGTTTTTTTTTCTGGACCCCCTTCTCTCTCATGTTTAGCCCCATTTATTTTGAGATTTTATGACGTTCGCCCCATTGACGGCGATTTTTAAAACCTTTCGCCCCATTTAAGACCTTTTGTCCCATTTAGGTGTCGACGTTTTCCTGGCGAGCGAAAGCGAGCCTGTCGTGGCGTTTTCAGCGTCACCGATCATTAGTTTGGTCTGTGGCTTTAACCCCTTCTGTACCGGCGACGTTTGTTTGTTGTAGTCTAGCTAAATTCAGACGTTTTTGTGCAGTCTAAGAAGGATCTGTGGTAGTAGAAATGGTTAAGCGAGATAGTTGGATGCCTGTTAGTTGCTGCAGACCCCTTTTTAACTGAAGAAAATCGTCTATTAGCAGCCAGGACACGATTAGCAGCCAGGACAGTGTTAAAAGGACGGCATCGGTAATGAAGAGGTTAAGGGGGGGGGGGGGGGGGATGAGCGTATATATTTGCTCCTTTGTATATCGTTTTATCTTTCAGTTTCCTCCCTAGACCTAGATCAAGGTTATAAAAACACCCCCAAGACCCCCCCCCTTCCAGATAAATTTGTACATTTTCGGTAGAAAATTGTTCCCTCCTAAAATACAGGCTAGCTATCGTTCGTCAGGAAACAAATCCGACACCTACTGTATATGGCACGAAAGGTCTTAATATTGATGGAAATGGGGTGAAAGGTCTTAATAGCGCCCAAATATGGGTCGAACGCCCTAAAATATAAAGACAAATGGGGCTAAACATAAGGAAGAAGGGGGTCCAGCAAAAGACCTCTTAAGTGAAAACCTCCCCTTAACCCCTTCACCACCATTACGTAATGGTCACCATATTCTGGTTACCAGTAGACGATTTCCTTTAGTTTATAATCTACCTATACGACTCAAATGGGTAAATGCAGTTCGATCTCAATAAACCCTCTTAGCAACGTAGGTCCTTCTTAAACTGTCTTGAATGTGTGTGTGTGTGTGTGTGAGTGTGTGTGTGCGTGTACGTGTGTGTGTGTGTGCAGCGCCGGAACTGTGCTGAAGTTGTTTGATGGATGTGCCGGAAAAACGGACACTGAATAATGGTTTTCCGATGGCATATCCCTCAATTGGTCGTTAGGGAGGGAGTGGGATATATTTCTATTGTTTAGTTTTATTATTTTTTTTTCTTGTTATTATTATTATTACTCTCATTATTATTATTATTATTATTATTATTATTATTGTTATTATTATTATTATTATTATTAGTATTATTATTATACCCTTCAGCACGATGACGTAACTGTTATTATATTCCGGTTGCCATTAGACAATAGCCTTTACCTTATAATCTACCTCTAAGACTAAATAAATAAATAAATAAATAAATAAATAAATAAATAAAATAAAAATAGAATCAAATCAAATGGAAGGAATGAACGGCCTTGACACTCCCCCCCGCCCCCCCGGGTTGGGCAAATACACACACCGACTCGGCTTTTGATGGATAGACGCCCTGCCAGCCAAAAAATGATTAAGGGGAGGTCACCTCGCTTCTTTTCTCTTTCTCTCCCTCCCTCCCTCTCTCTCTTTGGCTTGTATCCATTCGGCCCCATTCAGCCTACTGTTTTAAGACGTTTACCCCCACCCAGGTGTCAATATTGTCCTGGCGAGCGGTAGCGAGCCAGCATATTTTTTTTTTGGCAGCAAGCTAAATTTGTACATTTTTCGATAGAAAAATGTCTCCGGCGAAGCCGGATTTCTCCATACAATGCTGGCTCGCTATCGCTCGCCAGAAAGAAATCAACACCTGGATGGGGATAAACGTCTTAAAACAGTTGGCTGAATGGGGCCGAATGGATACAAGCCAGGGAAAGAGAGACAAGGAGAGGAAGATAACAAAAAACCGGTGACCCCCTTTAATAATAAAGACGTGATGGATTGTCGTGCTGCAGGGACAGGCCCAGTGTGCGTCCTGTTATGAGAGAGACTTTGTAAGTATTGATATTGGGAAACAAACAGACAGAAAATATATAAATAAACTCAGATGGTTCCTTTTTCGGGTCCCCTTTCTCCCTCGTGTTTAAGCCCCATTTGTGTTGAGATTAAAAGACGTTCGGTCCATTAGTTTGTCGATTTTAAGACCTTTCGCCCCATTTCGTTGTCAATATTAAGACCTTTTGTGCCATTTAGGGGTTTAGGTAAATTTGTTCTATCGAAAAATGTACAAATTTATCTTGAAGGGGGGTCTAGGTTTTTGTTTCTTTCTAAGCTTGATAGAGGTCTAGCGAGGCAACTAAGAAATAAAGGAATATGTGAATTAACAGAAAAAAAACACGGTCCGTCTCCCCTTAATACAAAGCACAACTACGCACATGGGTACAGTGGCCAAATAAGCCGTGTCGCCGCTGTCATTACGTTTTGATATCTGTGTGCTGTATTAATGTCTGTCAGATGTTGAATAGGGTGTGTAAAGATAGGCACATGTTTGTATATCTAACTCGAAACGACGAAGTAATGCTTAGATAGCGCCGATACCAATTATTGATCGACATATACTTGGTGCCGCAACATCACTTATTTGACCGACTGTACCCAGGGTTACATGAGCAATATTGGTAATGAACATACTGTATAATATCGGTAATGAACATACTGTATAATATCGGTAATGAACATACTGTATAATATCGGTAATGAACATACTGTATATCGGTAATGAACATACTGTATATCGGTAATGAACATACTGTATAATATCGGTAATGAACATACTGTATATCGGTAATGAACATACTGTATAATATCGGTAATGAACATACTGTATATCGGTAATGAACATACTGTATAATATCGGTAATGAACATACTGTATATCGGTAATGAACATACTGTATAATATCGGTAATGAACATACTGTATAATATCGGTAATGAACATACTGTATATCGGTAATGAACATACTGTATAATATCGGTAATGAACATACTGTATAATATCGGTAATGAACATACTGTATATCGGTAATGAACATACTGTATAATATCGGTAATGAACATACTGTATAATATCGGTAATGAACATACTGTATAATATTGATGCCATTAATGATGCAGGAGCTATGCCAGACTAGCCTACTCACACCGGTACACTAAGTTGCATGAACAATATTGACCATGGGCATACTGTATATATATTATGGGTGTCATTAGTGATGCAAGAGTTATAATGGGTGTCGTTAGTGATGCAAGAGTTATAATGGGTGTCGTTAGTGATGCAAGAGTTATAATGGGTGTCATTAGTGATGCAAGAGTTATAATGGGTGTCATTAGTGATGCAAGAGTTATAATGGGTGTCGTTAGTGATGCATACTGTATATATCGGTAATGTCATTAGTGATGCAAGAGTTATAATGGGTGTCGTTAGTGATGCAAGAGTTATTATGGGTGTCGTTAGTGATGCAAGAGTTATAATGGGTGTCATTAGTGATGCAAGAGTTATTATGGGTGTCATTAGTGATGCAAGAGTTATAATGGGTGTCATTAGTGATGCAAGAGTTATTATGGGTGTCGTTAGTGATGCAAGAGTGATTTCACAAACCCTTACTCTCACTGTCTGAATAATTCTAGGGCAAACTGGATTATGGCGTGTTTAGCTAGCGAGGCATGCGTGGTGCTCTCTATTATTTGGGAGGTATGTGCAGTCGTGCTAATAAGTCATGTCCCAGCTGTCATTACGTTTGGCTTGCTCTGTGCTGTAATAATGTCTGCCAGATGTTGAATAGGGTTGTTAAGTGTAGGAACATGTTTGTATATTTCACTCGATATGAAGAAATGAAGCTTAGATATTGCTGATACCAATTATTGATCAACACATACTTGGTGCCCAGACATCACTTATTAGCGCAACTGTACAGAACTCGCCTACTCTCACACCACCCAGGATTTACTTAACCCCTTCTGTACCGACGACGTTTTTCTAATTTGATTCTAGCTATATTTAGACGATTTTGTGCAGTTCAAGAAGGATCTGTGGTAGTTGTTGTTGTTGTTGTTCCCCAGGCTGCCTGGCCGAACAGCCCCAAGGTCCCGAGCAAGGCCAAGGCCATAGAGCGCCCCCACAAAACCCTCCCTGCTTACCACTAACAAAGCCCGGGTGACCGAAGCCACTCTAAGGCAGGGAGCTGAGGAGGGCGCGGAAACGCCCGGGAAACCAAAGCCCCACCCAAGGCCCTGTGCCCCTCAGCAATTATGAAGGGAAAGTTGAGGGGCAAGGGAAAAATGTGACGCTTTGGCTCCCAATCTGCCAACTTTTAGGTTGGCAGTAGGGAGGTCGATCCACGGAAAAGACGCCGTCACTTGAGATCTAGAAGATATATAAGTAAGAGGAACAGTCAGAGTAAGCTATGGGTATGGCAGAGATCGCTCAGCTCTCACTCTGATAGACCAGCCCATCACCACATGACTAGAACCCAATCCTCTCGGCATCAGCTAGGAAAGGCCCTAGAAAGCCGCCTTTGGCGGAGGGATAGCTCCCCTATTTCAACTCCTTTCGGAGTTGGGCACCCGCCCTCTGTGGTAGTAAAGTGGGTTATTAAGTGGGATAGTTCGAAGCTTGTTAATTGCTGGAGGCCATTTCCAAACTGCATAAAATCGTCTAATATTTGCTAGAATATAATAGAAAGATGTCTCCGGTAATGAAGGGGTTAAGGGGAGATTATTTTCACTTACGAGTTTTTTTGCTGGACCCCCTTCTCCCTCATATTTAGCCCCACTAGTTTTGTGATTTTCATATGTTTGCTCTCTTAGTTTGGCGAATTGAAGACCCTTCGCACCATTCATTTGTCAATATTTAGACATTTCGTGCCATTTAGGTGTCGTATTTCTTTTCCTAGCGAGGGATAGCAAGCTTGTACTTTAGGAGGAACCGGCCTACTAACGAAAATAGAAAAAAAGGTCGGCACATTGGGGATATATTTCTAAGCTTAATGGAGGTCTACGGAGCAAACTAAAAACCTTCCCTTAATATTAATGGTACTAACACACACACACACACAGTGGTACACCCACATATAAAAGACACATGTCCTGTACATGCATACTCAAGCGAACACACACACACACACACACACACACACACACACACACACACAATCACTAACACACACACACAGACACCCACCAACACCCACACACCCACAAACACACACGAACACACACACACACACCAACACCCACACACACACACACCGATGGGGCCAAGATCACTAAGGACCGGCCTCGCTATACATTAGTTCCTGAACCTAGTTGCCAGAATATATTGGAAAGGATAGCACTGGTAACTGGTACTGGAAAGGATAGCACTGGTAACTGGTACTGGAAAGGATAGCACTGGTAACTGGTACTGGAAAGGATAGCACTGGTAACTGGTACTGGAAAGGATAGCACTGGTAACTGGTACTGGAAAGGATAGCACTGGTAACTGGTACTGGAAAGGATAGCACTGGTAACTGGTACTGGAAAGGATAGCACTGGTAACTGGTACTGGAAAGGATAGCACTGGTAACTGGTACTGGAAAGGATAGCACTGGTAACTGGTACTGGAAAGGATAGCACTGGTAACTGGTACTGGAAAGGATAGCACTGGTAACTGGTACTGGAAAGGATAGCACTGGTAACTGGTACTGGAAAGGATAGCACTGGTAACTGGTACTGGAAAGGATAGCACTGGTAACTGGTACTGGAAGGGTTACATTATAATATACAATCGTGGTCATGAATACTTGAACACTTCTTAACCCCTTCACCACCATTACGTAATTTTCATCATATTCTGGTTACCAATAGACGATTTTCTTTAGTTTGTAATCTACCTATGCGACTCAAATGGGTAAATACGGTCTCAATAAACCCTCTTACTAACATAGGTCCTCCTTAAACTGCATACAATCATCCAATTTTGAGCCAGAAACAAAGGTAAACAATCCGACATGGTACTGAAGGGGTAATCGAATAATCAGACTAATACATTAAAAAAAAAAAAAAAAAAAAAAAAAAAAAAAAAAAAAAAAACACACACACACACACATTGACGCTACTGGGAATAAACTATCTGGTTCGGTTATCATGTTGTTCCCAAGATTGTTTTTTTAGTATGCATGAGGTCTCCATAAGTAGACTGCGATTTTATGATCCAATTTATAATAGGATTGGCCTCACTTTTTTCAGCTATTATAAATTGGGTCGTAGTAAGGACACGCCCGAGATCGTTTTTAACCCCTTCTGTACCGGCGACGTCTGTTGTATCTCATTGTAACTACATTTGGACGATTTTATGAAGCTTTGGAAGGATCTGTGGTAGTTAAAAGGGTTGATTGAGATAGTTCGAAGCCATATAATTGCTAGAGATCCTTCCTAAACTGAATATATTCGATTAGTAGTAGCTAGAATAAAAACAAAAGACGTCTCCGGTACAGAAAGGGTTAAAGGGGTAGGGTATATTGTTTGTCTAATTATTAATATATATATATTTATCTACAGTTTCCTCGCTAGGCCTCCAAGCTTAAAATAAAAACACCCCCTAGACCACACTAGACCAATCTACTGGCCGAAGGCCGGTTCCTCCCAAGATTACAGGCTGGCTATCACTTGCCATGAAAAAAATCGACACCTAAATGGCACGAAAGGTCCTAATATTGACAAAGGAATGGGGTGGAAGGTCTTGAAAAAAGTAAACTAATGGAACGAACATCTTGAAAATCTCAATATTTATGGGGCTAAACATGAGGGAGAAGGGGGTCCATAGAAAGCAACCCTCTCCCCTTAAGCTAAAAATATAACACAAAATACCATATTAATTAAATAGCCTCCAATGTCTATAAAGGAGACTCGCATCTATTCCTTGGAGATATTTTTGGTCAAACTGCTTGTGATTTTATTATGGAATATTGCGCTTAGGTGTACACAATGCAATAAGTACTATGATGATCGAGGGCGGGTTTTCTTCCGTTTATTCTGGCTACCATTAGACGAGTTTTTGCCGATTAGGAAAATCTCGAAGTTCAGTCAAGCCTCTAACTCTCATAGATCATTCCTAAGCTTTATGAAATCGATTAATGGTAGCCAGAATAAGCTGTATAAGCGCGTCCCAAGCTTCAAGGGGCTATACTAGTGTGGACAAAGGCACAAAATGGCTACCCTATAGCTTCAATAGGCGTGACTCAAAGATAAGGAAATATGATAAAAAAAAAAAAAAAAAAAAAAAAAAAATATATATATATATGAAGAGAGAGAGAGAGAGAGAGAGAGAGAGAGAGAGAGAGAGAGAGAGAGAGAGAGAGAGAGAGAGAGAACCTGTGTGGTATAACAACCATCTGAGGAGGAGCACTTTACTGACAACGTTTCGCCACAGCTTCTACGGGTTAATAAAGTGCTCCTCCACATAAGGTGTTTATATTCACTCTGTCAAACTTTTTAAAGTTATTTTACCATTGAGGAAATATATATTCTTTGTCCATGGGAAGTGGAGAGTGTTTCCCCCTATCGTCCACCAAGTTTTATCATGCCTATATTTTTAGCCTTAATTTAAGGGAAGATGGGTTGTTTTTCTGGTCCCCTGTCTTCCTCATGTTTAGCCCCATTAGTTTT
Source organism: Paralithodes platypus (assembly GCA_032716605.1). Lineage (NCBI taxonomy): Eukaryota > Metazoa > Arthropoda > Malacostraca > Decapoda > Lithodidae > Paralithodes > Paralithodes platypus. The sequence continues at coordinate 33,333,848 of CM064549.1, read as the reverse complement.
CACATTTTAAGACATTTGCCCCGCTAGTTTGGCGATTTTAAAAACTGTTGTTCCATTTCTATATCAATGTTAAAACCTTACGTGCCATTTAGGTGTCGATTTTTTCCTGGCGAGCGATAGCGAGCCTGTAATTTTAAGAGAAACCGGCCCTTGGCCGGTAGATTTTTCTATCGAAAAATGTACATATTTACCTTGAAAGGGGGTCTAGGGAGTGTTTATTTAAGCTTGATGAAGGTCTAGCGAGGAAACTAACAGATACATTAATATATTATATAAATAAATAGACCCAAAAAATAACTCGTGTCCCCTTGAACCTATTACCCCCTAATGGGTATTGGACGAAGCAAACTAATTATTGTGGCCGGGAATTATAGCCCCATTTTTTCTCCTTTCCAAAAATTCATACCGAGGGAGAATATTTACCAGTTCCCACAATTTTTGGCCGAGAACGAGACTCAATTTTCCCCCACAAAAGAAGATGTCTTCGGCCAAACGCATGAGCTAGCATAAAATTATAAAGACGTCGCCGGTACAGAAGGGGTTAATTGAATGTTTTAGTTTCCTCCCTAGACCTCCATTATGCATTAAAAAGTAACCCCAAGACCTCCCTTTGAGATAAATGGTGGGCGTTTTCGCAGCCTTAGTCCGCTTCCCCCTATAATACTGGCTCGCTATCCTACACCTAAATCGTACACAAGATCTTGAAATCGCCAAACTAATGGGGCGAATGTCTGAAAATCACCAAACTAATGGGGCGAATGTCTGAAAATCGCCAAACTAATGGGGCGAATGTCTGAAAATCGCCAAACTAATGGGGCGAATGTCTGAAAATCGCCAAACTAATGGGGCGAATGTCTGAAAATCACCAAACTAATGGGGCGAATGTCTGAAAATCGCCAAACTAATGGGGCGAATGTCTGAAAATCGCCAAACTAATGGGGCGAATGTCTGAAAATCACCAAACTAATGGGGCGAATGTCTGAAAATCGCCAAACTAATGGGGCGAATGTCTGAAAATCGCCAAACTAATGGGGCGAATGTCTGAAAATCGCCAAACTAATGGGGCGAATGTCTGAAAATCGCCAAACTAATGGGGCGAATGTCTGAAAATCGCCAAACTAATGGGGCGAATGTCTGAAAACCCCCAAAATGAATCGGGCTAAGCATGAGGGAGAAGGAGGTCCAGAAAATGCCCCTTAAGGGGAGATCTCCACTTGAGGGATTTTTTTCTTGACCCCTTTCTCCCTCATGTTTAGCCCCATTGCTTTTGATATTATAAAACGTTTGCCCCATTAGTTTAGCGATTTTAAGAACTTTCACCCCATATTAAGACCTGTTGTGCTATTCAGGTGTCGATTTTATCCTGGCGAGCGATAGCGAGCCTGTAATTTAAGAGGAACCGGCCATGGGCCGGGACATTTTTCTACCGAAAAATGTACAAATTTATCTTGAAAGGGACTCAAGGGGGTGTAATTTTAAGCTTGATGGAGGTCTAGAGAACAAACTAAATACCTCCCCTTAATATGGCGGCATGCGACATTTTTCTACCGAAAAATGTATACATTTATCTTGAAAGGGGGGGGGGGGGGGAGTCTGGGAGGTGTAATTCTAAACTTGATGGAGGTTTAGGTAACAAACTAAAAACCTCCCCTTAACCCCTTCGAACGTCTTAAAATCTCAAAGCTAATGTAACTAAACATGAGGGAGAACAAGCAGCTACCTTTCCTTTAAGGGGGGATGGGACGGTTTTCTGGACCACTTTCTCCCTCATGCTTAGCCCCATAAGTTTTCAGATGTTAAGATGTTTGCCCCATTAGTTAGTCGATTTTAAGATCTTTCGCCCCATTTCTTCGTCCATATTTAGACCTTTCGTGCTATTTAGGTGTCGATTTTTTCCTTGGCGAACGATAGTGAGCCTGTAATGTTGGAAGAACCGGCCTTCGGCCAGGACATTTTTCTACCGAAAAATTTACAAATTAATCTAGAAAGAGGTCTAGCGAGGACACCAATAATATATAAGTTGATAAATATATAAACCAACAAATACCCCCTACCCCCTCAAGGAGACCGACCCGCTTATTATTGTCTTTCTGGGTAGTAGCCATTCGACCCCATTCGGCCTACTGTTTTAAGACGTTTATCCTCATCCAGGTGTCGATTTACACCTGGCGAGCGATTGCGAGCCAGCATATTTTAGATTATGTTTTAGACAGCTGACTAAATGTGTACATTTTTCGGTAGAAAAATGTCTTCGGCGAAGCCGGATTTCTCCATACAATGATGGCTCGCTCTCGCTCGCCAGGAAAACATCGATACCTGAATGGAGAGAAACGTCTTAAAACAGTAGGCTGAATGGGGCTAAATGGATACAACCCAGAGAGAGAGAAAAAGCAGGTCGGTCCCCTTAAGTAGCAGCGTGTATCATGGAGATATTGGACTCCTAGCGTTGTTGATCGTGCAATGATTAAACCATGTCTTCACTTACGGTGCGGCGTGTGTGTGTGTGTGTGTGTGTGTGTGTGTGTGTGTGTGTGTGTGTGTGTGTGTGTGTGTGTGTGTGTGTGTGTGTGTGTGTGTGTGTGTGTGAGTGTGTGTGTGTGTGTGTGTGTGTGTGTGTGTGTGTGTGTGTGTGTCAGGGAGATATTGGTCTGATAGCTTTGTTGATCGTGCAATAATTCACCCACTGCGGCAGCAATTACGGTAACCCGAGCTATATTATGGTAGTATGTTTATCAAAGCAAATGTTTCACCGATATAATGCTTAATAATACTGCCCATAAATGCAGTGGTGTTATGGTCTGCCGCATTTACAAAGGACCCCCCCCCCCCCCCACACACACACACTGGGTCTTCCTTTCGTTTCTTTCTAACATAATAATAATAATAATAATAATAATAATAATACAAATAATAATAATAATAACATTAATAATAGTAATAATCATAGTAATAATAACAAATTACTACTACTACTACTACTACTACTATCTATCTATCTATTTATCTATTGGCAGATGACAAGATCCCCGAAATGTTAGCAATGAATGAATCGTCTCCATGCACCTCTGTCCCCTGTCAGCCGACGCCTCTTCTGTCATCCAACGCCGCTTTTACGCATAATATAGCTCTCAACTCCATCCTTCCACCTCACTCTTGGTCTACCTCTCCCTCTCTGTCCCACCACCTCACTCTCGTACACTCTCTTAGTCATTCTCTGGCTTCCTATACGTTTCACATGGCCGAACCATCTCAAGGTGTTCCTTTTCACACTTTCCAGACATCCACATCCACACCACACCGCTCTCGTACTTCCTCATTCATCTGTCTATCCTTCCATGTAACTCCACACGCACTTCTCAAGTAACGAATTTTCACCCCTCTCACTCGTGTCTCTCCAACAATGTCCATGCTTCAATCCCGTACATAATGTCGGGATTACCACACTGTCATGCAATGACTTCTTTACTTCCATGCTGACCACCCTATTCCTTGTTACTGCGTTCAGCGTTCCTACAACCCTCTTCCCCTGTTGCACCTTCTCCCTCGTTTCCACCATTACCTACAACACGCACGATCCTTCCTCCACACACTACCTTTTGTTCACTATATTTACCCAGGCCATTATTATTATCGCTAGTAACTAAGGCTTAAGGGGGGCACCGGATTTTGTTTTTATCTTTCTCTCCTTGTCTCTCTTTCCCTGGCTTGTATCCATTCGGCCCCATTCAGCCAACTGTTTTAAGATGTTTATCCCCATCCAGGTGTTGATTTCTTCCTGGCGAGCGATAGCGAGCTAGCATTGTATGGAGAAATCCGGCTTCGCCGGAGAAATTTTTCTATCGAAAAATGTACAAATTTACCTTGCTGTCAAAACAAAAATATATTTATGCTGGCTCGCTACCGCTTGCCAGGAAAATATTGACACCTGGATGGGGGTTAACGTCTTAAAACAGTAAGCTGAATGGGGCCGAATGAATACAAGCCAAAGAGAGAGGGAGAGAAAAAAAAAAAAAAAAAAAAACGGTGACCCCCTTAATGCTGTGTGCTATTGAAGTGTGCAGTACGCCGCCTTTAATTATATAACAGACAGTTGGGGTGGGGGGGACGGTGAAATAGTGTGGGTGTAATTTTAGGAGGGGAGGGAGACTTGTATAATACTATCGAATATTTCATCATTAGCCACTTTGGATCGTAAATAGTAAATGCTACAGTGTTATCTATTCTGGCTCCGGACCACCAACGTAGGCGCACTACTTATTACGTTAGATATATGCCCATACTAAAAGAGATCAGCCTCTTTTGGCGTGGACAAAAACAAATAATAATATCCACATTAGTTGTGAGTCAAACATACGATATGAAAACCCCGACAAAATGGAAATGGTATAATTCTGCTTTAAGGGGAGGTATTTAGTTTGTTCCCTACGCTTTCATCAAGCTTAAAATTACACCTCCTAGACCCCCTTTCAAGATAAATTTGTACATTTTTCGGTAGAAAAATGTCCCGGCCAGAGGCCGGTTGCTCTTAAATTACAGGCTCGCTATCGCTCGCCAGGAAAAAATCGACACCTTAATGGCACGAAAGGTCTTAAAATTAACAGAAATGGGGCAAAATGTCTTAAAATGTCAAAAATCATAAGAGCAATGGGGCTAAACATGAGGGAGAAAGAGGTTCAGAAAAAAATATCCTCCAGGTGGAAATCTCCCCTTAAAGACGGGACCGACCAGCTCGTACGGTACACCAATTCACACTAGTTCTCCCTGTCCATCAACTAACCCTCCACTCGTGTCCCTAATAATGCCTTTCCTCGCCTTATAGACACACTAGGTTATATTTACCTAATATTTGTATCTTGCTTAAGGGGGAGGTATTCGCTTTTTCTGAACCTGCTTCTCCCTCATGTTTAGCATATAAGTTTTGAAATTCTAAGACGTTCGTTCCGTTAGTTTGGCGATTTTGAGACCTTTCGCCCCATTTTTATGTCAATATTAAGACCTTTCGTGCCATTTAGGTGTTAATGTTATCTTGGCGAGCGATAGCGAGCCTGTAATTTAAGAAGGAAGCGGCCTTCCGCCGGGACATTCTCTACCGAAAAATGTACAAATATATCTTGATAGGGGTCTAGGGGGTGTTTTTTAAAGCTTGATGGAGGTCTGGCGAGGAAACTAAAAAAATTAAGTTAATAAATAAATACATAGACCAAAAACTAGCACTACCCCCCTTAAGGGGAGATATCGACTTGAGGGATTTTTTTCTTGTCCCCTTTCTCCCTCATGTTTAGCCCCATTGCTTTTGAGATTTTAAGACGTTTGCCTCATTAGTTTGGTGATTTTTAAGAATTTCCGCCCCATTCTGTCAATTTTAAGACCTTTCGTGCCATTTAGGTGTCGATTTTATCCTGGCGAGCGATAGCGAGCCTGCAATTTAAGAGTAATCGGCCTTCGGCCGGGAAATTTTTTCTACCGAAAAATGTACAAATTTATCTTGAAAGGGGGTCAAGGGGGTGACATTTTAAGATTGCTGGAGGAGTAGGAAACAAACTAGAAACCTCCCCTTAATGCACCTGGACACAAATTAAAGTTTATCAAGCGAGATCTAGTCTTATCATATATATTTTGTTATTAATTTTTAACCTTTCGAATATTATGACGCATTTTGACAGTATTTATTCAGGCTACCATTAGACTATTTCATACAGCTTAGGAAGGCTCTGTGGGGAATGAAAAGGGTTAAGACTATCTCAATTAACCCTTTGACATGCCCTTCCTAAGCTATTCGTCTAATGTTGGCCAGAATATACGGCCAACACGCGTCACAATCCTAAAAGGGTTCAGGGGGGGGGGGTCATCTGCGTTTTTCTCTCCTTTTCTTTCTCTCTGTGGGTTGTATCCATTCGTCCCCATTCAGCCTACTGTTTTAAGACGTTTATCCCCATCTAGGTGTCGATTTTTTCCTGGCGAGCGATAGCGAGCCAGCATTGTATGGAGCAATCCGGCTTCACCGGAGACATTTTTCTATCGAAAAATGTACAAATTTAGCCTGCTGTCAAAAACATTTAAAACAAATATGCTGGTTCACTACCGCTCGCCAGGAAAAAATGATACCTGCATGGGGTTAAACATCTTGAAACAGTAGGCTGAATGGGGCCGAATAGGTACAAGCCAGAGAAAATAGAGAAAAGGAGAGAAAACAGGCAGGTCACCCCTCTTAATTAATGCACCTGGGCAAAATAAGCAAGTCTATCAAGCGAAATCCAGTCGTATCATGTATATATATTGTTATTATTTCTAACCTTCCGAAAATGATGATGCATGTTGACAGTATATCTGGCTAGCATTAGACGAGCTGCATAAATGATGATGCATGTTGACAGTATATCTGGCTATCATTAGATGAGCTGCATAAATGATGATGCATGTTGACAGTATATCTGGCTATCATTAGACGAGCTGCATAAATGATGATGCATGTTGACAGTATATCTGGCTAGCATTAGACGAGCTGCATAAATGATGATGCATGTTGACAGTATATCTGGCTAGCATTAGACGAGCTGCATAAATGATGATGCATGTTGACAGTATATCTGGCTATCATTAGACGAGCTGCATAAATGATGATGCATGTTGACAGTATATCTGGCTATCATTAGACGAGCTGCATAAATGATGATGCATGTTGACAGTATATCTGGCTAGCATTAGACGAGGTGCATAAATGATGATGCATGTTGACAGTATATCTGGCTAGCATTAGACGAGGTGCATAAATGATGATGCATGTTGACAGTATATCTGGCTAGCATTAGACGAGCTGCATAAATGATGATGCATGTTGACAGTATATCTGGCTAGCATTAGACGAGCTGCATAAATGATGATGTTGACAGTATATCTGGCTAGCATTAGACGAGCTGCATAAATGATGCATGTTGACAGTATATCTGGCTAGCATTAGACGAGCTGCATAAATGATGATGCATGTTGACAGTATATCTGGCTATCATTAGACGAGCTGCATAAATGATGATGCATGTTGACAGTATATCTGGCTATCATTAGACGAGCTACATAAATGATGATGCATGTTGACAGTATATCTGGCTAGCATTAGACGAGGTGCATAAATGATGATGCATGTTGACAGTATATCTGGCTAGCATTAGACGAGCTGCATAAATGATGATGCATGTTGACAGTATATCTGGCTAGCATTAGACGAGCTGCATAAATGATATGCATGTTGACAGTATATCTGGCTAGCATTAGACGAGCTGCATAAATGATGATGCATGTTGACAGTATATCTGGCTATCATTAGACGAGCTGCATAAATGATGATGCATGTTGACAGTATATCTGGCTAGCATTAGACGAGCTGCATAAATGATGATGCATGTTGACAGTATATATGGCTAGCATTAGACGAGGTGCATAAATGATGATGCATGTTGACAGTATATCTGGCTAGCATTAGACGAGCTGCATAAATGATGATGCATGTTGACAGTATATCTGGCTAGCATTAGACGAGCTGCATAAAATCGTCTAATGATAGCCAAATAAAGTGAAGAAAAGGGACGTATATTTAATTTGGGCCTCGTTCAGGAAATATAAGCTTCGGAAAGGCCTCCATAAATACCTGTGACTCATTTCAAGCCATTTAAGGGAAGGTATATCGTTTTTCTGGACCCTCTTCTCCCCCGTGTTTAGTCCCATTAGTTTTGAGATTATAAGACGTTCGGCCCATTAGTTTGGCGATTTTAACACCTTTTGCCCCATTTCGTTGTCAATTTTAAGACCTTTCGTGTCATTTAGGTGTCGGATTTTTCCCGGCGAGCGATAGCGAGCCAGTAATTTAGTAGAATACCGAAAATGTACAACTAATCAATTATCTATCTTGAAGGCGAGTCTTGGTTGTTGTTGTTGTTCCCCAAGCTGCCTGGCCGAACAGCCCCAAGGCCCCGAGCAATTCCAAGGCCATAACCGAGCACCCCCACAGAACCCTCCCTGCCGGGTCTTGGTTGTGAATTTTTTAAAGCTTGATAAAGGTCTAGGGAGCAAACTAAAAAAATATATAATAATAATAACAAAACAAAGGCCAATCCAAACAACATAAGCCCCCTGTTTAAGGGGAGATTTCCACATGAGGGAGTTTTTTCTGGACTCCTTTCTCCCTCATGTTTAGCCCCATTGCTTTTCTAATTTTAAGACGTTCGCCCCATTATTTTGATGATTTTAAGAACTTTCAACCCATTTCTGTCAATTTTAAGACCTTTCGTGCAATTTAGGTGTCGATTTTATCCTGGCGAGCGATAGCGAGCCTGTAATTTAAGAGGAACCGGCTTTCAGCCGGGACACTTTTCTACCGAAAAATGTACACATTTATCTTGAAAGGGGCTCAAGGGGGTGTAATCTTAAGCTTGAAGGATATCTAGAGACCAAACTAAAAACCTCCCCTTAACCCTTTCACGCCTTTATGACGCAGAGGTTGCCAGATTAGCAATAAGAAATAGAGTTCTCTCACTCTTATAATTACCTCTCCAAAATTAGTTTTCTGCCCACAGCTAACTCAAAGACAACTGCAGAGGTTAAAGTAACTAAACTAAAGGTTTCTAAATACCCCTGATGGTAACAAAATATTTAAAGTATCCCCAATAGGCTCAAAATCGCGTCATATGTCGGAGAGGGTTAATGAACTCCAACACAAATCCCGTATCTGTGAACGTACCTATTTGTTACAGTAGTGGACTAGTAACCGTGAGTCGCTGGTTCGATTCCCGATACATCTGGAGAATATATGATGCGGATATAATTGACTGTAGGTGGTACGGGTGGCCATATAAGTCATGTCGCCGCTGTCATTACGTTTTGCTCGCTGTGTGCTGTATTAATGTCTGTCAGATGTTGACTAGGGTGTGTAAAGATAGGCACATGTTTGTATACCTCACTGGAAACGATGAATTAATGCTTAGATAGTGCCGATACCAATTACTGCTTAGATAGTGCCGATACCAATTATTGATCGAAATATACTCGGTGCCGCGACATTACTTATTTGGGTAACTGTACACAATATTTAAGGGGAGATTTCCACTTGAGGGATTTTCTTACTGAACTCCTTTCTCATTCATGTTTAGCCCCATTGATTTTGAGATTTTAAGATGTTCGCCCCATTAGTTTGGCGATTTTAGGAACTTTCACCCCATTTCTGTAAATTTTAAGATCTTTCGTGTCATTTAGGGGTCAATTTTGTCCTGGCGAGCGATAGCGAGCCTGTAATGTAAGAGGAACCGGCCTTCGGCCGGGACATTTTTCTACCGAAAAATGTACAAATTTAGGTTGAAAGAGGGTCTAGAGGTGTAATTTTAAGCTTGATGGAGGTCTAGGGAACAAACTAGAAACCTCCCCTTAATAGTATGCCATAAGGCCAACAACACGACATAAAACACTTTGCAGACTCAGATTCTCTATAATCTATTTTATTTTCCAGCTGATGGTAGATTGGGAAGTTCCCGTCAAAATTTCGCAGTTAATTTAAAGATTTTATAGTGAGATATGGTGGTAATTATTAAAAACTTGGCGTTAATAAGACACAGAGACACAGTAGTTTCATATTGTTTGTGTTCAGTATCGATATATTTTTTGTGTTCAGTATCGATATATTTTTTGTGTTCAGTATCGATATATTTTTTGTGTTCAGTATCGATATATTTTTTGTGTTCAGTATCGATATATTTTTTGTGTTCAGTATCGATATATTTTTTGTGTTCAGTATCGATATATTTTTTTGTGTTCAGTATCGATATATTTTTTGTGTTCAGTATCGATATATTTTTTGTGTTCAGTATCGATATATCACATGCTAAAGGATTCAATGTACCATCAGTTTAAGGGGAGGTTTTCCTTTAAGGGATTTTTTGTATTGACCCCTTTCTCCCTCATGCTTAGCACCATTGTTTTTGAGATTTTAAGACGTTCGCCTCATTAGTTGGAGATTTTAAGAATTTTCGCCCCATTTCTGTCAATTTCAAGATTTGTTGTGGCATTTAGGTGTCGACTTTTTCCTGGCGAGCGATAGCAAGCCTGTAATTTAAGCGTAATCGGCCTTCGGCCGAGACATTTTTCTACCGAAAAATGTACAAATTGATCTTCAAAAGGGGGTCTAGGGGGTGTAATCTTAAGCTTGGTAGTCTAGGGAACAAACTAAAAACCTTCCCTTAAATCAAGCGACTATAGTACGGCTTGGAGTATTCACAGTAGTCAAGAAATGACATGGATGATAGTTAAGCCGCTGTCACACGAGCGTTATTTCCGTCAATTTTCCATGAGCAAGTTTTTGCTCGTATTATTTCAGGACTTTTTCTCGCTGGTATGGCAAAATAGATTGAAGGTAGATTACGTTAGGCGGCTGATTTATGAAAAGGTGTAATTTTTTAAGCTTCCAGACCATAATTGCCCGTACAAATTGCTCGAAAAAGGGCTCGTGTGACTCCGGCTTTATACAGACTATTTAACTATACTCGGTTTCTTTTCAAGTGACGGTAATTTGCACAGTTCTCATCCTGTGACCTGTTTTTTGTTATTTCTGTCCTTTTCTCTCTTTCTCTGGCTTGTATCCATTCGGCCCCATTCAGCCAACTATTTTAAGACGTTTATCCCCATCTAGGTGTCGATTTCTGCCTGGCGAGCGATAGCGAGCCAGCATTATATGAAGAAATCCGGCTTCGCCGGAGACATTTTTCTATCGAAAAATTTGCAAATTTAGCCTGCTGTCAAACAAAAATAAAAAATATACTGGCTCGCTACCGCTCACCAGTAAAAAAATGACACCTGGATGGGGATAAACGTCTTAAAATAGTAGGCTGAATGGGGCCAAATGGATACAAGCCAGAGAAAGATAGAAAAGGACAGAACCAAAACAGGTCACCCCCCCCTTAAGTATCGATAAATCGAGGTCTCACTACAGTATATGGCGTTTGCAATTGGCGTGTAGTTGATTGGCTTCCCAATCTAGCGGCAATACTCTGCTAGGCCATCTTGGTCTTCTACGTGCGTAAGCCACCTACAGTCTATTCGCTGTAAGTAGGCGAGAAATCATGACCTCTAACCTCTGTAACTAAAAAACGACTAGAGTAATCGAGCTAATATTTCTACCATTTGGGAAGAGTCACGCAGGGAATAGGTGTGGAAAGTTACAGCCAATTTGTTCTAGCCCTGTTTGAGTTACAGAGGATAGAGATTATGATTTCTCGCCTACTTACAGCGAATAGACTATAGCACACTTCGCATTAGGTTGTCTTCCACTGCGTAGTTATACATATGGAACAACTCATACATTTCCCATACATATGATACAACAAGGGTGTATGTGTGGTGAAATATTGATCATAAGTACAATCGCGCTAATAAGTGATGTCGCGGCACCAAGTATGTTTTGATCCATAATTGGTACCAGCAATATCTAAGCTTCATTTCTTCATATCGAGTGAAATATACAAACATGTTCCTACACTTACCCACCCTATTTAACATCTGACAGACATTAATATAGCACAGAGCGAGCCAAACGTAATGACAGCTGGGACATGACTTATTAGCGCGACTGTACAACATATATTTTATCCAATTAATATCTCCCTTTGATACATCAAGATTCCAACTCGAATATTTGTGGTGTGTACTCAACATTACCGCTATTCGGCCGCACCTTTATCTAGTTTTATGACATAATAAAATATGAAGCCTGGTTGAATACTTAACCCATTCAGTTCCGGGGACGTCCTTTTTATCATATTTTGGCAACTGTTAGACGATTTTATTCAGCTTAAAAAGGGCTTCCAGCAGTTAACAAGCTGCGAACTATCTCAACCAACCTACCACAGATCCTTCCTAAGCTGCATAATATCGTCTAAATACAGTATAGCTAGCTGGTACTCAAAGGGTTATTCATAGATTGATATCAATCACCGGTGCGTGACTGAGGTACACACGCAGGCATGCACCTAGTACTTTAGCATGTATTCAGCATATACTGTATGTATCAACATAAATATATATATATTTAGATAAGCACAAGCATGAAATCATTTATAACTATATATATACACTTTATACAGTATATATATACATAAGATACATCGATGTATACTGTATGTGTATGCAGAGTATCATAATAAAAATAATACATGCATGTGCCTAATATATAGATATACATAAATATTCTACTGTATACATATTATGCAATAATATGTGTCCACACAAGATAGGAGTTTGGCTCCCATAAATTTACCACGTGTGAGTGTTCCTCTCTTTGAAAACACCTTTACGTATGACACATTTACTTGATAAAACCGATATATTTCATCCACATCCGTTCCCAATATACGAATATCGAAGCAATAACAGTCAATTATGCAGACCAGTTGACATGCACACAGACACAGACACAGACACAGACCCGTGAATACACTACACACAAACACATGCACACACAGACACGTATATATACTACACAGACACATGCACACAGACACAGACCCGTACATACACTACACACAGACACATGCACACACAGACACAGACCCGTACATACACTACACACAAACACATGCACACACAGACACAGACCCGTACATATACTACACACAGACACAAAGACCCGTAAATACACTACACACAGACACATGTACAGACCCGTACATACATTACACACAGACACAGACAAAGACCCGTACATACACTACACACAGACAAATCCACACACATACACATATTGGACAACTCGATCACACACACACACACACACACACACGAAATAAGCCGATTATTATTATCACTTTATTACACACACACACACACACACACACACACACACACACACACACACACACACACAAGGGTTAATACACTGAAAGGGTTTACGAGACTCCAAGAAAGGGTATAGGCCTAGTCATCAAAGAGTTAACCCTTACAGCAGATCCGATACGTATTTATGTTTTGTTTTCTGGTTGGCTAGTATTAGACGATTTTATCCAGATTAGGAAATGTGTAGTCAGAGGGTTAATTGAGGTAGTCTTTACCTATATACATTTATTCAGTATAAGAAGGACGTCTACCCACAAAAAGGCTACAGACAATCTTAGTTAATTCTTTTCGCTGCCATATATCCTTCCTG
>CM064549.1:33283171-33318171 GCA_032716605.1 Paralithodes platypus | reverse complement strand
GTAGTGGTAGTGACTATTATGGTTTGGTCTACGTATATATCTATTAAGGGGGTAGTGACTATTATGGTTTGGTCTACGTATATATCTATTAAGGGGGTAGTGACTATTATGGTTTGGTCTACGTATATATCTATTAAGGGGGTAGTGACTATTATGGTTTGGTCTACGTATATATCTATTAAGGGGGTAGTGACTATTATGGTTTGGTCTACGTATATATCTATTAAGGGGGTAGTGACTATTATGGTTTGGTCTACGTATATATCTATTAAGGGGTAGTGACTATTATGGTTTGGTCTACGTATATATCTATTAAGGGGGTAGTGACTATTATGGTTTGGTCTACGTATATATCTATTAAGGGGGTAGTGACTATTATGGTTTGGTCTACGTATATATCTATTAAGGGGGTAGTGACTATTATGGTTTGGTCTACGTATATCTCTATTAAGGGGTAGTGACTATTATGGTTTGGTCTACGTATATATCTATTAAGGGGGTAGTGACTATTATGGTTTGGTCTACGTATATATCTATTAAGGGGGTAGTGACTATTATGGTTTGGTCTACGTATATATCTATTAAGGGGTAGTGACTATTATGGTTTGGTCTACGTATATATCTATTAAGGGGGTAGTGACTATTATGGTTTGGTCTACGTATATATCTATTAAGGGGGTAGTGACTATTATGGTTTGGTCTACGTATATATCTATTAAGGGGGTAGTGACTATTATGGTTGGTCTACGTATATATCTATTAAGGGGGTAGTGACTATTATGGTTTGGTCTACGTATATATCTATTAAGGGGGTAGTGACTATTATGGTTTGGTCTACGTATATATCTATTAAGGGGGTAGTGACTATTATGGTTTGGTTTACGTATATATCTATTAAGGGGGTAGTGACTATTATGGTTTGGTCTACGTATATATCTATTAAGGGGGTAGTGACTATTATGGTTTGGTCTACGTATATATCTATTAAGGGGGTAGTGACTATTATGGTTTGGTTTACGTATATATCTATTAAGGGGGTAGTGACTATTATGGTTTGGTCTACGTATATATCTATTAAGGGGGTAGTGACTATTATGGTTTGGTCTACGTATATATCTATTAAGGGGGTAGTGACTATTATGGTTTGGTTTACGTATATATCTATTAAGGGGGTAGTGACTATTATGGTTTGGTCTACGTATATATCTATTAAGGGGGTAGTGACTATTATGGTTTGGTCTACGTATATATCTATTAAGGATGTACTCCCTATTATGGTTTGGTCTACGTATATATCTATTAAGGGGGTAGTGACTATTATGGTTTGGTCTACGTATATATCTATTAAGGGGGTAGTGACTATTATGGTTTGGTCTACGTATATATCTATTAAGGGGTAGTGACTATTATGGTTTGGTCTACGTATATATCTATTAAGGGGGTAGTGACTATTATGGTTTGGTCTACGTATATATCTATTAAGGGGGTAGTGACTATTATGGTTTGGTCTACGTATATATCTATTAAGGGGGTAGTGACTATTATGGTTTGGTCTACGTATATATCTATTCATTTATCTTTTAGCTTCCTCGCTAGACCTCCACCAAACTTTAAAAAATAAAAAAAAAAAAATAAAAAAAAAATAAAAAAAAAACCTTCAAGATAAATGTGTACAGTACATGTTTCGTTAGAACTCCGCTAGGTTCAAGGGTTCTACTTGGTGTAACCGTATGCATTCTCGCAAAGATACTTTACACAACAAAAATTAACTTGTTATATAAATGGTATGCAAAAATAGTGTTTTTCGGTTAATAAAGTTAAATTTGTTAGTTGGATGAATTTGGGAGCGGTGTGTGTGTGTGTGTGTGTGTGTGTGTGTGTGTGTGTGTGTGTGTGTGTGTGTGTGTGTGTTAGGGATTATATATTTATATACACTGTAAATATGTACACAAAAAGAGTATTCTTATTTGAACCTATTACATTTTATAAGATTGGTCAATTCGGGAGAGGTGTAGCGTGTGTGAATGGAAGAATATACAGTATATACAATACACACAGTATATACAGTACACACAGTATATACAGTACACACAGTATATACAGTACACACAGTATATGCAGTACACACAGTATATACAATACACACAGTATATACAGTACACACAGTATATACAATACACACAGTATATACAGTACACACAGTATATACAGTACACACAGTATATACAGTACACACAGTATATACAGTATATACAGTATATACAGTAAATACAGTATATACAGTAAATACAGTATATACAGTAAATACAGTAAATACAGTATATACAGTAAATACAGTATATACAGTAAATACAGTATATACAGTAAATACAGTATATACAGTAAATACAGTATATACAGTATATACAGTATATACAGTAAATACAGTATATACAGTATATACAGTACACACAGTATATACAGTACACACAGTAAATACAGTATATACAGTACACACAGTATATACAGTACACACAGTATATACAGTACACACAGTATATACAGTACACACAGTATATACAGTACACACAGCATATACAGTATATACAGTACACACAGTATATACAGTATATACAGTACACAGTATATACAGTACACACAGTATATACAGTACACACAGTATATACAGTATATACAGTACACACAGTATATACAGTACACACAGTATATACAGTACACACAGTATACAGTATATACAGTACACACAGTATATACAGTACACACAGTATATACAGTACACACAGTATATACAGTACACACAGTATATACAGTATATACAGTACACACAGTATATACAGTACACACAGTATATACAGTACACACAGTATATACAGTATATACAGTACACACAGTATATACAGTACACACAGTATATACAGTACACACAGTATATACAGTATATACAGTACACACAGTATATACAGTACACACACAGTATATACAGTACACACAGTATATACAGTATATACAGTACACACAGTATATACAGTACACACAGTATATACAGTACACACAGTATATACAGTACACACAGTATATACAGTATATACAGTACACACAGTATATACAGTACACACAGTATATACAGTACACACAGTATATACAGTACACACAGTATATACAGTACACACAGTATATACAGTACACACAGTATATACAGTACACACAGTATATACAGTACACACAGTATATACAGTATATACAGTACACACAGTATATACAGTACACACAGTATATACAGTACACACAGTATATACAGTATATACAGTACACACAGTATATACAGTATATACAGTACACACAGTATATACAGTATATACAGTACACACAGTATATACAGTACACACAGTATATACAGTATATACAGTACACACAGTATATACAGTATATACAGTACACACAGTATATACAGTATATACAGTACACACAGTATATACAGTACACACAGTATATACAGTACACACAGTATATACAGTATATACAGTACACACAGTATATACAGTACACACAGTATATACAGTACACACAGTATATACAGTACACACAGTATATACAGTACACACAGTATATACAGTATATACAGTACACACAGTATATACAGTATATACAGTACACACAGTATATACAGTATATACAGTACACACAGTATATACAGTACACACAGTATATACAGTATATACAGTACACACAGTATATACAGTATATACAGTACACACAGTATATACAGTATATACAGTACACACAGTATATACAGTACACACAGTATATACAGTACACACAGTATATACAGTATATACAGTACACACAGTATATACAGTACACACAGTATATACAGTACACACAGTATATACAGTACACACAGTATATACAGTATATACAGTACACACAGTATATACAGTACACACAGTATATACAGTACACACAGTATATACAGTACACACAGTATATACAGTATATACAGTACACACAGTATATACAGTACACACAGTATATACAGTACACACAGTATATACAGTACACACAGTATATACAGTATATACAGTACACACAGTATATACAGTACACACAGTATATACAGTACACACAGTATATACAGTACACACAGTATATACAGTATATACAGTACACACAGTATATACAGTACACACAGTATATACAGTACACACAGTATATACAGTATATACAGTACACACAGTATATACAGTACACACAGTATATACAGTACACACAGTATATACAGTACACACAGTATATACAGTATATACAGTACACACAGTATATACAGTACACACAGTATACAGTACACACAGTATATACAGTACACACAGTATATACAGTACACACAGTATATACAGTACACACAGTATATACAGTACACACAGTATATACAGTATATACAGTACACACAGTATATACAGTACACACAGTATATACAGTACACACAGTATATACAGTATATACAGTACACACAGTATATACAGTATATACAGTACACACAGTATATACAGTATATACAGTACACACAGTATATACAGTACACACAGTATATACAGTACACACAGTATATACAGTACACACAGTATATACAGTACACACAGTATATACAGTACACACGGTATATATAGTACACAGTATATACGGTATATATAGTACACAGTATATACGGTATATATAGTACACAGTATATACGGTATATATAGTACACAGTATATACAGTACACACAGTATATACAGTACACACAGTACACACAGTACACACAGTATATACAGTACACACAGTATATACAGTACATACAGTATATACAGTACACACAGTATATACAGTACACACAGTATATACAGTACACACAGTATATACAGTACACACAGTATATACAGTACACACAGTATACACAGTACACACAGTATATACAGTACACACAGTATATACAGTACACACAGTATATACAGTACACACAGTATACACAGTACACACAGTATATACAGTACACACAGTATACAGTACACACAGTATATACAGTACACAGTATACACAGTACACACAGTATATACAGTACACACAGTATATACAGTACACACAGTATATACAGTACACACAGTATATACAGTACACACAGTATACACAGTATATACAGTACACACAGTATATACAGTACACACAGTATATACAGTACACACAGTATATACAGTACACACAGTATATACAGTACACACAGTATATACAGTATATACAGTACACACAGTACACACAGTATATACAGTACACACAGTATATACAGTATATACAGTACACACAGTATATACAGTACACACAGTATATACAGTACACACAGTATATACAGTACACACAGTATATACAGTATATACAGTACACACAGTATATACAGTACACACAGTATATACAGTACACACAGTATATACAGTATATACAGTATATACAGTACACACAGTATATACAGTACACACAGTATATACAGTACACACAGTATATACAGTACACACAGTATATACAGTATATACAGTACACACAGTATATACAGTACACACAGTATATACAGTACATACAGTACACACAGTATATACAGTACACACAGTATATACAGTACACACAGTATATACAGTACACACAGTATATACAGTACACACAGTATATACAGTACACACAGTATATACAGTACACACAGTATATACAGTACACACAGTATATACAGTATATACAGTACACACAGTATATACAGTACACACAGTATATACAGTACATACAGTACACACAGTATATACAATACACACAGTATATACAGTACACACAGTATATACAGTATATACAGTACACACAGTATATACAGTACACACAGTATATACAGTACACACAGTATATACAGTACACACAGTATATACAGTACACACAGTATATACAGTACACACAGTATATACAGTACACACAGTATATACAGTACATACAGTACACACAGTATATACAGTACACACAGTATATACAGTACACACATAGTTAAAATGACACTTAATTGTAATAACAATGGTACAGGCAAACCATGTTCTTGGGTTTATCTATTTAAATTTGTCAGATTGGTCATACATTGTGTTGTGTGAGATTTGTCAGATTGTGAGTTATATATATATATATATATATATATATATATATATATATATATATATATATATATATATATATATATATATATGTGTGTGTGTGTGTGTGTGTGAGTGTGTGTGGTATTTGTCCTTGATTCATAAATTATATGCCCCGAGGTTTGTGTGCAAGTAGATACATTATACACTCATGCCACAACAACCCAACACACACTCACTCACACACACAGACACGTACACATATTCACACACACTGAAATATACAGCATGTTTGTGTTTACGAATGAATAATGAATACATTTTTAACATAGCGAATAATACAAGCAAATATTTGTATCTGTGTACTGGTGTAGATAAATTAATACCACACCGACAATAAACACAATGATAAACGAAATAAACAAGTTGCGAAACATCAACAAGCACATTATTTACCCATGAACTCCGCAAACGACAAACGCATAGATAAATAGCTTGACCCAAAAACAACATAGCTAGCGGTCTCTGGATGCAACATGGCGGGTACCGTATAGATTTAGGAGTGTAAGGGGGATCGGCGTGTTTATTTGCTGATTTATTTAAATTTTTATTATCTTTTTAGTTTATTCCCTAGACCTGCATCAAGCTTAAAAAGAAAACACCCTCGGACCCGCCTTCAAGACCAATTTGTAAATTTTTCGATAGAAAAATGTCTCAGCCGGATGCCAGTTTGTATTATATTATAGGCCAGCTTTCCCCTGCCAGGAAAACAAAACCGACACCTAAATTGCACGAAAGGTCTTAATATTGACAAAGAAATGGAGTGAAAGGTCTTAAAATCGCCAAACTAATGCGCCAAATATCTTAAAATCTGAAAGATAATGGTGCTAAACATGAGGAAGAAGGGTGGGCCAGAAAAACCAACTATCCCCCCTTAACTTTACATAACCACGCTACCAGCAGAATACGATATGAGGGTTCGGTGGGGCAATATCTCGAGGCGAGGCGACAAGGGAATTTAGAACACGTGCAAAGTATGTTTAACAAGGAAAGCAAAACATGGACAATAGCTACACTTGGTGATATTATCTCTGGCTCTCTCTCTCTCTCACACACACACACACACACACACACACATTCTCTCTCTCTCTCTCATTATAAATATATATATATATATATATCCCGCAAAACATGGCACCAGGTACGTTCCTTACTGCTTCTATGAATTAACCCTTTATGTACTGGCGACGTGTTTGTAATTTGATTCCAGCTATATGTGTACGATGTTGTGCAATTTAAGAATGATCTGTGGTAGTAAAAAGGGTTAAGTGAGATATTTCGAAGCCTGTTGATTGCTGGAGGCCCTTTTTAAACTGAATAAAACCATCTAATAGCATCGAGCATATACTACAATGGATGTGACCGATACTGAATGGGTTAAGGCCTCGGATGTCAGATAACCAACCATCTACCTTGGCTTGCTCACACAGCCAATTTGACTTCTCTTGGTTGTGAGCTGTAACTAATGAGCCACAGAGATTAACATATTATTACGTTGATCAAAACATACGGGAGTTATTAAACTGATTTAATACATGTGTGTGTGTGTGTGTGTGTGTGTGTGTGTGTGTGTGTGTGTGTGTGTGTGTGTGTGTGTGTGTGTGTGTGTGTGTGTGTGTGTGTGTGTGTGTGTGTGTGTGTGTGTGTGTGTGTGTGTGTGTGTGTGTGTGTGTGTGTGTGTGTGTGTGTGCGCGCGCACTTGATATGAGTATTTTCTATAGAACCTGCATGTAATGTACGTATGTAGGAAAATACAAACGTTTGATTACGCGTGTGTGTGCATGCTTGTACACACAAACACACACACCTGAATACGTGAATTGCTGGGTGTGTGTGTGTGTGTGTGTGTGTGTGTGTGTGTGTGTGTGTGTGTGTGTGTGTGTGTGTGTGTGTGTGTGTGTGTGTACGTGTGTGTGTGTGCGCCTGCTTCTACCCACACGCCTGCATGTGTGGGTTGTTGTGTGTGTGAGTGTGTGTTCACTAGTCAGCCTGTCTGCTCTAAAAATGCTAAAACAACAAAATATAATTAGCAAAGAGAAAACTGCGAAGGGTAGGCAACGGAGTGAGGATAAAACAGAAGGGGAACGGGACGCTAAATAAACACAGGGAGAGAGAGAGAGAGAGAGAGAGAGAGAGAGAGAGAGAGAGAGAGAGAGAGAGAGAGAGAGAGAGAGAGAGAGAGAGAGAGAGAGTTAAAAAAGAACATGCCAAAGCAAAAACGCAAATGAGGAACAGGAGGGAGAGCGGGGGAGGAGGAGGAGGAGTGGGATGGGAGTAAGATTTGAGGGGAGTGGGGAGAGGGTAGGGGTGTAAGGAGAGAGGGGAGAAGGGAGTGGGGTATGGGGAGTGTGGAGTGGAAATGAGGAGAGTGGTGTGGGGAGAGGGGAGTGGGGAGAAGGGAGAGGGGGCGGAAATGAGGAGAGTGGTATGGGGAGTGGGGAGTCGCAAGATTAGAGTGGGGAGTGGGGAGAGGGGAGTGGAGAATGGGGAGAAGGCGGTGGGGAATGAGGAGATGGGGTGTGGGGAGTCCCAAGAGGGAAGTTCGGAGTGGAGAGAGGGGGGGTTGAGACTGGAGAGAGGGAGATGTAAGTGGTGAGTGGGAAAAGGGGGGTTGAGACGGAAGAGAGGGAGTGGGGAGTGAAGATAGGGATTGGGATGCAAGGTGAACACAATATGAAGGGATAAAAGAACACTAATATCAAGACGCTCTTCATCCGTCTCACTCTATAATATATATATATATATATATATATATATATATATATATATATATATATATATATATTAGAAAAGTCCATCACACACACACACATCCCTGCATAACCATATTTCAAGTGAACATAGCACAACAACCGTCTTGAACAACTACCACAATGCAATCCATACGAGATATGCTATCTCTATAGTCATACGAGATATGTCAGCTCTCTCTCTCTCTCTCTCTCTCTCTCTCTCTCTCTCTCTCTCTCTCTCTCTCTCTCTCTCTCTCTCATTGTTTTCCCCCTTCTGCTACACCAGGTATTTTACGATATACGATAATGAGAGTAAATTCCCCCCGCCCGCCCTGCTGTTACAGAGAAAATTTTAATTATGATATTTTAGCTGTATACAGTATATATACTGTATATATGTGTTTCTATGGGGAGTTAAAATGGGGACTGTAAGGGGATGTTTCTGTCATTTCTGGATCCCTTCTTCCTCATATTTAGCTTAATTTGTTTTGAATTTTAAGACGTTCGCCCCATTAGTTTGGCAATTTTAAGTCCTTGCGCCCCATTTGTTTGTCAATAGTAAGACATTTCTTCACATTTAGGTGTAGATTTTTTTCCTGGCAAACAATAGCAAACCTGTATTTCAGGAGAACCGGCCTTTGACTAGGACATGTTTCTACTAAAATCATCTTGAAGGCGGTCCTTGTTTTGTTTTTGTTTTATTATTATTATTATTATTATTATTATTATTATTATTATTATTATTATTAAAGTTTGAGAGAGGTCTAGGTCGCAACCTCCTCCCCCACCCTTTAACTATTTCTGTACCGGCGATTTTTTAACTACATTTTGACGATTTTATAAAGCTTGAGAAGGATATATGGTAGTTAAAAGGGTTAATTGAGATTGTCTATAGCCCTTTAATGGGTAGAGGTCCTTCCTAAGTTAAATAAAATAGTTTAATCATTGAGAGAATATAATAAAAAGGATGTCATCGGTACTAGATCGGTAAACAACCATGATACTAGTCTAGGGGTGTAGATTCAGAATATAATTTTATTTCCATAAATACATAAACTAGCATTAATATACACAACTATTGATCAGCCGGAAGTTATCGCAACTTAAAGGTGGGGACTCATGGGTTGAGATAAACATGGAATAATAATCGCCAAGCTGTACATAATTATCTTGCAAAATGCAATGGCACTGAAATAATTATAAACAATGGTATAAAGGATTTTGTGGATCGTCTATACCGGGCCTGTGACGTCATACCAATATCCTTATCCTAGACTGGATGGTGGACTTACACTCTTGTGACGTCACAGGCCCGGTATAGACGATCCACAAAATCCTTTATACCATTGTTAATAATTATTTCAGTGCCATTGCATTTTGCAAGATAATTATGTACAGCTTGGCGATTATCATTCCATGTTTATCTCAACCCATGAGCCCCACCTTTAACATTAATTTTACCATAGCATATTTAGTCAAGTATTAATTACTCTAAGTACTACTGCTACTACTACTACTACTACTATCAGAACAACCAATTAGTTTAAGTCATGGGTTCCGTATGTTTTAATGTGCAATTTGAGTTAATCAATGATATGTACAGTATAAATGGACACAAAATATTATACTGAGTAATGCATCAGACTTATTTAAATTGTAGCAAAGTATTTTCTATATATTATTACAGCCATTATGTCTGCAATCTGAGTAACGTAATACATCGATTGATCCTTATGAGGGCCTGTACAACACCCTCAGTAGTTCATGTACACGTAATTACCAAGTTCCCTGGATTCCAGTTGCGTACCGTATCTTATATAATGACCTTAACTCCTGGAACGGTTCACGGTTCCCGGTAAGCTTCCCCAAGTTCATTATTACACACTCTAAGTCATTATTATACTCTCTAAGTTCATTATTACACACTCTAAGTCACGCTGTAAATTCCAACACCTCATTATTGTAACTCCGTGAAGGTTAATTATGGCAAAGTTTAGTGTTGAATTATTGTTGGTCGCAATTTTTCGCCAACTTAAGGGGTGGTTATCACCTTGATATCAAAACCATCATAACATAATCACTTAACACTATCAAATCAACCTAACCTATGTAACTTAACCACTTGAGGATTATGAAGCGTATTGACAGTTGGTTGTTGTTGTTGTTGTTGTTGTTCCCCAAGCTGCCTGGCCGAACAGCCCCAAGGCCCCGAGCAAGGCCAAGACCATAACCGAGCGCCCCCACAGAACCCTCCCTGCCGACCACAATAAAGCCTGGGCGACCGAAGCCACTCCATGGCGGGGAGCTGAGGAGGGTGCGGAAACGCCCGAGAAACCAAAGCCCCACCCAGGGTCCTGTGCCCCTTACCAATTATGAAGAGAAAGTTAAGTTGAGGGGCAAAGGAAAAATGTGACGCTTTGGGTATCATTAGGCGATTTTACTAAGTTAAGGAAGGCCCTCTAGCCCTTAAAGCGGTAAACACTATCTCAAGGATCCCTCTAACACCTACAATACCTTCCTAAACAGAATTAAAGGGAGAAGAGTATTTTTTTGTTGTTGTTGTTGTTTTTTTTTTTGGGGGGGGGCCTATTAATGAATGTATTCCTTTATTAATTAGTTTCCTCGCTAGACCTCGATCAAGCTTAGCAAAAACAACCCCTAGACCACCCTTAAAGATAATATTTTTTTTTCGCTAGAAAAATGTCTCGGCCGAATGCCGATTTCTCTTAAAATTTCAGGCTCGCTAATGCTCGCCAGAAAGATATCGACACCTAAATGGCACGAAAGGTCTTAAAATTGACAACGAAATGGGGCGAAAGGTGTTAAAATCGCCAAACTAATGGGCTGAACGTCTTATCTCAAAACAAATGGGGCTTAACACGAAAGATAAAGGGGACCAGAAAAAAGACCCATCTCCGTTGACCGTTCAGCTTGATAACCAACCCACCGTAACAAACTCATGCTAACACAATACATTTTCCTACATAAGATAACCAGCCTAACCTAATCTAACTTGGCCTACCACAACCAAGCCAAACCAACCGTAATTGACCCATATTGACTCTGACTGACTTGAGTTGACCGTTCAGCTTGATAACAGAAACACCGACACAAAATCATGGCAACAATAATAGATTCACAAACATAAGCTAACCAGCCTAACCTAATCTAACTTGGCCTGCCACAACCGACCCAAACCAACCGTAATTGACCCAACTTGACTTTGACTGACTTGAGTTGAGCGAGCAAGAACCCTCCCCCCCCACCACCTCCAGCGTAGTCCCGCAACTTCATTATTGGGAAAGTTGCAAGCGTGACCAGAATCAACTCTTCCTCCTTATACTCTCTCCACAGCCTTATACTCCTATTACTTCTCTACTTTCCCTTTATAATATAGTACCCCTCCTTATACTCTCTTCAGCCTTATACTCCTAAACTCCTAATACTTCTCTACTTTCCCCTCATAATACAGTACCCCCCTTATACTCTCTTCAGCCTTATACTCGTAATACTTCTCTACTTTCCCTTTATAATGCAGTACCCCTCCCCCTTATACGCCTAATACTTTTCTACTTTCCCTTCATAATACAGTACCCGCCTTATACTCCTAATACTTCTCTACTTTCCCTTCATAATACAGTACCCCTCCTTATACTCTCCCCAGCCTTATACTCCTAATACTTCTCTGCTTTCCCTTCATAATACAGTACCCCTTATACTCTCTCCAGCCTTATACCCCTAATACTTCTCTGCTTTCCCTTCATAATGCGGGACCAATGGCATTTCGTACATAATTCATTGGTGCGCCTTATACTTCTAATACTTCTCTACTCCCAGTTCATAACAGACACCTAGTTAAATATCTTCGGGTTGATGCCTTATAGACTAACCTATCAAACCCCAAATAGGCATGTTTTTACAACTAAATATGGTTTAATATGACTCAATCTATGCTAAGCGAACCTAGAGTCGATAGAAAAGAATGGGGAACTCGAGGGGGGAATGGGGTGGGAGGGGGACCGGTCGCCCCCCTCGCCCCCTCAACAAATTGCGAGCCACTGCCAATCACAGACTCGGAGGGCTTCAGTGGGTCGGGTATATACCTGAGCGGGCCCTTGTGTCGGGAGCTCAGTGCCGTACGAACCTTGGTGAAGGGAGGACACGCTTGGCTTCGCTCGTGAGTGGTGCCAGCGGTAGTCGTGGCCAGGGCGATCTTATCCACGTGGCTCCCTACTCCCTATGTGTCTCAGTTCGTCATTAATCATTCCCTCTGCGCCGATATTTGTGGGAGTAGCGTAAAATTGGCTAATATGTTTTCGGACATAGACCGTATCGTGTATTAATGAATATTGACTTTCGATTGTAGGGAATTGAAGTCGCCGTCATTTATGGCTATCTTCCCATTATGCTGTCAGTTACGTGATATGAAGAAAGTCAATGACACTTTCCTTTCGCATGTGTTCCTAAGACATATCCGAAACATGACTAAAATGTAAATTTGCTAAATATTCGCACGCGTTACACAGAACGATATTAAACTACACCCATACCTCTGAATGTACCGTATCTAGGCGAATTTTGATAGCATGCGTGTTGTGCAAAATAAAATAAAAATTAAGTACTTGCATTCCTCTAGGATTTTAACAGAGGTAATTGTGTTCGCTCTGTCACTATGCTGTCGAGTGAATCTGAAAGAACTGTAATGTCGCTAACACTAAGCATACATCTCTTCTATATACATGAACGACAATAAGCAGTGAGTTGCTTCCTAAATGTGTGAATTATAATCCTCGAAATTTGTTATTGATTGCATGTATACTACGCGACATGTCAATCATGGTTACCAGGATTCAGTAAATAGCTCTATATGTAAAAAGACCACATAATATTTACTAAAGGGTCAACACTCGAACAGCCGCCTAAAACAAAGGTAAATGAGAAACCAAAGATACATATACTATTACACGTCAATCATATATATCCAGGATTCAGTAAATAGGTCTATATGTAAACAGACCACATAATATTTACTAAAGGGTCAACACTCGTACAGCCGTCTAAAACAAAGCTGCAAAAAGATTAGCTACACATGAGAAACTAAAGATACATATATATATACTATTAAACATCAAGCATATATAAAAGTGCCGTCCCGAAGAATACGTACCACTGAGTACCTGCAGAAGTACATACTCTATACTGAATAAATAAAGTATAGCTTCTAAAAGACTAGCTAGAATTTGTCAGATAGATTTATTGCTACGGATTTGCATAATAGTATCAAGAGTTTCGGTAATGGTGTCTGAATACATATGGTTTACGAAGCGCTCTAAAGACTAGATAGAAGCTCGAAAGACAGATGTATTTTCTAAGTATCTGCATAATAGCACGAGTAGTACCTGCAATTGTATCTACGCAAACATGATCTACAAAGCTCTCTGAAGACTGTATTTTCTAAGTATCTGCAATTGTATCTACGCAAACACGATCTACAAGCTCTCTGAAGACCGACTAATTCCGAAAAGTGATTTGAGATACAACCCAATACAATATTATCGTAAACAATAAACTGCAGTGACAGCATGGGAGGTACGTCGAAGATAGAGCGACTTAACGAGGCAGACGCTGCAAAGGCGTCGTCTGAAAAAGGCCCTTGATACGAAAGAAATACAAGAGGATACAAGGGTTATGATTCAGCGGGACATCTCTCATCTACCCGTCTTATTACAAAGGTAAGCTACAAAACCATACCAGCACACACATACAGCCAAATAACTAAGCATCCAAGGGGCTTAACTTTCAGCATAACCTCGAGTAAATGGGTAATAAGTGATATGGAAACTCAATGTCCATGGGTAATAACATCGAAATTACATCGCAATATGTCGTTTTTTTTTCTAATCTGAATATAAAGTTCTAATAAAACCAACATCAAGGAAAAGGCCGTCATCGCAATGGAAGAGTTAGAGAGATAAGTTTCAGAAAATAAAATCGTATACGAAAACGATTAGGCAAGGAAACTTCAATATTGTTATGTGTGCCGTACTAATCATCTAATTAATTCATTTCACTCCCAACACCAAACACTTCCCATGAAACTAATGAAATCATGTGATCCTCATGGGATTCGAACCAGGGATAAGGCGTAGGCGTGTGCATAAACCTTTAACCGTCTTGGAGGTGTAATGGTTAGAGTGTTTAAAATTCTGTGTGTGATAACCCAGGTTAGAATCCCGGTGGATAACATACGGTACCGGTATATGCTTTCATTAAGGGGAGATATCCACTTGAGGGATTCTTTTCTTGACTCCTTTCTCCCTCATGATTAGCCCCATTGTTTTCCTAATGTTAAGACGTTCGCCCCATTATTTTGACCATTTTAAGAACTTTCAACCCATTTCTGTCAATTGTAAGACCTTTCGTGCCATTTAGGTGTCGATTTTATCCTGGCGAGCGATAGCGAGCCTGTAATTTAAGAGGAACCGGCTTTTAGCCGGGACATTTTTCTACCGAAAAATGTACAAATTTATCTTGAAAGGGGCTCAAGGGGGTGTAATCTTAAGCTTGAAGGATATCTAGGGACCAAACTAAAAACCTCCCGTTAATTTCATTGAAGGTGTTTAGTGTTGTGGTGAAATGAAGACAAATATAGAATACCACATATATATCTTAAACACACTAACCATTACACCATCAAGACAGATACAAGAGCATATAATTATAAATATATCTTAAATTAACAAATTACAAGTATTCAATATTATTTTCGACTGTGCATCATTAACGAAAACATTATCCGAAGTAAACGAATAAACCCAATTATCTTATTCACCGGGTTATTCACCGGGTTATTCATTATTCTTATTCCTCCTGTTTATTTCTTGAATGTCCTCATGATTTGCATAGATTCATCAGATGGACTTTACACAAATAAAATACAGTAATCCTATAAATGGAAAATGCACGAAATTTGTCTACTTCCAACTTTGTTCGCGTAGTCTTTATATTAGTCTTGTTGCCTTTGAAATAATTACGCCCGTGCACCCAAACAGTTACTAAGCTCTTTCACGCATTTATGACGCAGAGGTTGCCTGATTAGCAATAAGAAATAGAGTTCTCTCACTCTTATAATTACCTCTCCAAAATTAGTTTTCTGCCCACAGCTAACTCAAAGACAACTGCAGAGGTTGAAGTAACTAAACTAAAGGTTTCTACAGACCCCTGATGGTAACAAAGGCTTTAAAGTATCCTCAATAGGCTCAAAAGCGCGTCATATGTCGGAGAGGGTTAAGGGGCTAGTACTTGTTTTTGTGGGGTTACTTATTAATTAATTTATTTAATTTTGAGTTTCCTCGTTAGACCACTGTATTCAACATCTGACAGACATTAATACAGCACAGAGCGAGCCCAACGTAATGACTGGTGAGACATGACTTATTAGCGCCACTGTACATGAAACACGATATAACAGATGTCACCCTATATTTTACAGCACGTGCATTTGCCGTGTTATTATTGCACTGTTGCTATTACGACTTAGTAATATGAAGACATTTACTACTCCTATCATCACTACTACTCTCATCATAACTACAACTTTCACCATCATCACTACTACTCTCATCATAACTACAACTTTCTCCATCATCACCTACTCTCATCATAACTACAACTTTCACCATCATCACTACTACTCTCATCATAACTACAACTTTCACCATCATCACTACTACTTCATCATCATAACTACAACTTTCACCATCATCACTACTACTCTCATCATAACTACAACTTTCACCATCATCACTACTACTCTCATCATAACTACAACTTTCACCATCATCACTACTACTCTCATCATAACTACAACTTTCACCATCATCACTACTACTCTCATCATAACTACAACTTTCACCATCATCACTACTACTCTCATCATAACTACAACTTTCACCATCATCACTACTACTCTCATCATAACTACAACTTTCACCATCATCACTACTACTCTCATCATAACTACAACTTTCACCATCATCACTACTACTCTCATCATAACTACAACTTTCACCATCATCACTACTACTCTCATCATAACTACAACTTTCACCATCATCACTACTACTCTCATCATAACTACAACTTTCACCATCATCACTACTACTCTCATCATAACTACAACTTTCACCATCATCACTACTACTCTCATCATAACTACAACTTTCACATCATCACTACTACTCTCATCATAACTACAACTTTCACCATCATCACTACTACTCTCATCATAACTACAACTTTCACCATCATCACTACTACTCTCATCATCCTACAACTTTCACCATCATCACTACTACTCTCATCATAACTACAACTTTCACCATCATCACTACTACTCTCATCATAACTACAACTTTCACCATCATCACTACTTCTTACCAACATCACTAATACTGTCGGTTTTGATAATTAATTTCTCTGGGTGGGTATAACGCTGATGTTTCGACGCACCTGTATGCTAGATAACAATCAATTATCTGTTTTGCGATACAGTTATATATTCCATGTATATTTCATATTTATTTGTATTTATGAGCGTATTGTTATAAAAGGGTTATTTCTACATTACTATAGGTACCGTAGCGTCAACGAACTTGGACAATGATTATGATCCCTGACCTATGTGTAACTCAAAAGCCCCTAAAGCAAACTGGCTGTAAATGTCCACACCTGTTTCCTGGTAAAATAGAAAAATATAGACAAAATATATTCATCAATCAATGTCCAGATATATACTGTATACTGTCATAATTAGAAATAGGTAACTTCCACGAATTGACCACTTGCGAGTTTCAGGCTATAAGGAAGATGGAGGCGTGAACATCGATATTAAAGAGAAATGAAATAACAATGTAGGTTTCTGATGGCTAAAGAGTGTGTCGCATTGGGTTTTATGTACTTATATAATTATGAACTACAACCATATTTCAGCTGGTAATTCTGCTAAATATCGATGTCTACAACTCCAACTTCCTTATAGAACGAAACTCCTCAATTTATAAGACCGGGCTAGAGACTATGGTATCTGTATATTGTAAGGTGAGAAACAAAACGGTGAATATTTACATGCTAAAATTGACAGATCATTGTATATAAGTGAAACAGTGAGGTGAAAAGTGTGTACAAAAACTGCGCAAAGGGAGCGAAATATGAAAAAAAAAAGAGAGAGAGAGAGAGAGAGAGAGAGAGAGAGAGAGACCTTAGTATGGCGATGGAGGAGGAAAGAGCGTTTTATGAGATGCAGAGGTGTCGCCATTAAACTAGACGTTAAAGGGGGTGACCTGTTTTTCTTTCTCCCCTTTTCTCTCTTTCTATGGCTTGTATCCATTCGGTCCCATTCTGCGTACTGTTTTAGGATATGTATCCCCACCCCATCCAGGTGTCGATTTCTTCCTGGCGAGCGATAGCGAGCCAGCATTGTATGGTGAAATCCGGCTTAGCCGGACACATCGAAAAATGTATAAATTTAGCCTGCTGTCAATTTTTATTTCTTTTTTTTATAATACGGAAAAAAAGTCACCTGGAAGGGGATAAACGTGATAAAATAGTAGGCTGAATGGGACCGAATGGATACAAGCCAGAGAAAGAGAGAAAAGGGGAGACAAAAAGCAGGTCACCCTCCTTAAGAGTGTGTGGCTCAATTTTACCATCACAGGGCTAGCTTCATGACCTCCGTTGGTCAAATTGTTAGAAGCATGGAACTTTCCGGAATGGACCGGGGCTCGATTCCTGGTGGGGGCACAATAATTAATTTGTCTGTCCATCTTTGCATTATAGCATGTGATTTATAACCTATTGGTTCGTTGATGTCTATCTTCTTATGAACACTAGTGGAGTTCTTGGCAAAGAAGTGGCGCTTGTGACCAAGAAATGTTCTGTAGTTTATAAAGTTATTATTAATATATATAATTATCGATACATCTATATTTATATACTGTGTGTGTGTATATATACAGTATATACTGTATATATATATATATATATATATAGAGATAGGAGAGAGAGAGAGAGAGAGAGTGTGTGTGTGTGTGTGTGTGTTTGTGAGTAGGCTAGCTGAGTGGAAGGAGGGGAAATGGCTATAGGGAAGATATGCAAACATTAAGAACATCGTTAACCGACATATCTACCATACAGTACACTGGGCGACAGAACCGAGTAAGTGAAACACGGGTAGCATTCACCGTAGACTTTCATAGGTGGTAGCATGTACAAATATGTCTCTCGGGCACAGTCCGCGTGTTAATATAATTATAATTATATTGAATTGAACAAATATTTTATATCTGTCTCTCTGTTTTATATATATATATATATATATATATATATATATATATATATATATATATATATACTGTATCTATACAGTATATATATATACAGTATACTGTATGTATACTTATTACTTGCTAAACTTACTGGAATCGAACAATCTATATTAAGTTTTTGGTTATTCTTATTCGTTTCACGGTATTATTCACTTTTAGAGTGAAATAAAACTGTGAAAAAGAATGCGTTACATGAGACGTGGGAGCGCGGCCATTACACCGGAAGTTAAGAGTGTGGGGCTCAATTTGACCATCCCTGGGCAAGCTTAAAGATGACCGAGGGTTACAAGGACTAATGTATTTTTTATATATATATATATATATTGCAATACTGTTAAATGGAAGTTTATACATTGAGAGTCCCATTCTTGATCATTATCATTATTATATTTATTCTTGAGTAGGTGATCGTGTGTATTGCCTGGTGATCGTGTGTATTTCCTGGTGATTGCTACGAACAGCTAGCTAAAATTCGGACCAGTGGAACAAAATAAAATATTTATAACTATCCATCCAACTATCTCGCTCGCTCTCTCTCTCTCTCTCTCTCTCTCTCTCTCTCTCTCTCTCTCTCTCTCTCTCTCTCTCTCTCTCTCTCTCTCTCTCTCTCTCTCTCTCTCTCTTCTCTCTCTCTCTCTCTCTCTCTCTCGCTCTCTCTCTCTCTCTCTCTCTCTCTCTCTCTCTCTCTCTCTCTCTCTCTCTCACATAAACACAACCACACACACACTCTCACTCACACACATACTCTCTCTTTCTGTCTGTTCACTTTAATAATAGCTATAATCCTTAGTTGGCGCAAATAGTTCAGATGTGTTCACGCTTGTTATTATCATACCAAATTGAGAAAAAGGATGAATTTAGGTAAACCCACCATATTTGTACTAATTAGAAGAATATTAACTTGGTTAATTGGAATAATATAATGCCATATTTATTGGAATTATTATTGGGAGGTACAGTAGGCATCTTGTTATTCTAGTACTAATCATCACCATAGCAGTATTTATAATCAGTAATATATTAATCAAATAAGAAATCTACACATATCCTTGAACATATAGATCATATGTATGTACTCAGGCACAAACACCATAGCTGGGGGTGGCCGACTCGATACAGAGCCCGAACAGAAACAACACTTACAGTTCTAATTCTTAGGGTTCGCGACCACTTTCGCGTTCCCGCACTCCTATCTCTATCTCGTCTAGCAGGTGAATTTTACAATGGGAGGAGGATGCGTAGCCTGCCGGCACCGAAGTAGGAAAAGTAGAACAGGAAAAGAGACAGGAACGGCTAAGGTTGGGTAGAGGATGCCAAACCTAACTTTGTACTGCAAATTATAATAGTAATTCATGAATAAATGTTTAGTTCTTTCCTATGTATTTACCACTACCTTTGTAAAGGAAACGATCAGAATGTTTTTCTCAGGCCATGTACATTAAGTATTCCAATCAAGTTTAACATTCTGTGTTACTTGACTTACATGTAAATGTTATAGTCGAGCGGAATTGCATTTTCAATGATCAGATAGATTTGCTAACCTTTAGTAATTGGTACGCTAGCATTCTATCATGATGCCGCAATATACAGTATACTTTGGAACAGTGGAAGTATAGACAGATCATATATTAAGTCGTTTAATGCTATGCTAATTATATACATTTTACTCACATAATAGTAACACTCAACTGCATAAGTTGATTCACAGAAAGATTGCATAAAACAATAAATTAAAATACACGTCCCAGCTGATCCCCCCCCCCCCATACATCTCTCCACTCCATCCCTCCACCTCATTCTCGGTCTACCACTCCCTCTAACGCCTTTCACATCACTCGCATACACCCCCTTTGCCATCAACACGCTCTCCATTTGCTCCATGTGACCATACCACCTCAATACACTTCAACACCACATATCTCATGTACTCCCTGATTCGCCAGTCTGTCCATCCGCGTGACTCAACAAGCTCCTCTGTCTTGATAGTGTTGTAATGATTAAGAGTGTTTCAGATCTGTATGTGGTGACCCAGGTTCGAATCCCGGGGAGATCACATGCTTCCATTAATTTAATTGGGTGGTGTTTGGTGTTGAAGTGAAATTTATTTAAATAGATAACTCATTTAGACTGTTCTCACTCTCAAATGTGTCCCTCTAGCGATGTTCAAGCTTCGTTTCCGTATGGCAAAGTGGAGGCTACAACACCATCATGCAAGGACCTCTTGCCTTTCATGCTAACTTCTCTATTAATTTTCACTTTCATCTATGCCCCTACAACTTAAATTGCTTCAAACTCCGTGTGTCCAGGCATTTTGGCTCGACTGTTCATTGATTTTGGCCCTATCACCCTATGGGGGAGGCACTCGTCAGAGATAGTTTTGCTTTTTGTCTCCCTCATCCACATAAAAAAATAGAAAAAGAAAAAAACCTTCTGCTCTGATGCATTCTGGCCTGTATCTCACTCTCCAGACTTCTATCCTTACTCAATACACTGACTAGCTACTTAAAGGGTCTTCATTCTCCAACTCCTGACCATTCAGCCGTATCTTACAGTTGGTTATTTCGTTCTTCTTTAAAAAAAACGTAACTTTGCCCATATCCACATTCACCTTCAAATTCTGCTTCTCACACACCGTTTCGTGTCCACTTACTAAACCTTGCAACTTCGACTCATCATCACCTAAGATCACAATATCTGCATATAACAGCACCAGCAACTACCACTCATTTCCCTCTCTTATCAACGTCCCTTTAGTATCCATTACGCTCCCTTGAACCTCTTTAATGACTCAATCCATTAATGAATTCAAATAAAATAACTCGCTCAACTTTCCCTCCACGCGCACTGCCACGTTCGTACCTTAATATTATGTTCTGTTGGTAGTAACCTAAAACAACACATACAAGACCACCCAATAATTAATAGTAAACAGAAGACCTATTGTTCCTTTGTTACTGTTGCATAAACCATCTGACCCCAGAAGAGCATAACGAATATTCAATAAACCAGGCTGTCGAACTGGAGCAGTTTTTGTTTGAAGACTTGAATAAATATGAGAAGAAAAACAAGACAATTAACATGAAATAGCGTTGTTTTGGCCATTTGATCACTTCCAGACATAATTTGAACTATAAACCACAATTTCATCCTTACATATACACAAATAGACTCTAAATAATGGACTCGGCTCTCGTTTAACACCCTGCAATACACTCACTGGTAAAATGGAAAAAGTAAATTATAATAGATACATACATGAAGGAATGGGAAAATCCAGCTTCACAAATAATAAACAATAGAAGGAAAGTATAAAACAATATCCACACATCAGTAAGCATAGAAAAAGATCACTTACCTTACGTGAGCATATACAGTAGCATATACATAATTTATGTTACTCTCGTTTGCTTACAGCATAAACTGAACCACTGATGATCCAGCGATAAGACATACACAAAATACAATATTGACACCGTAAACAGAATAGGCTATTCAAGCAACGAGCAAAACGTAAATAATGTGATCACATTCTCATCAGAGCATAATAATGATCTCATCGATATATTCCACACATATAATTATATACTGTAGACTGGCAATGCGAGAAACAAAAGCATGTAGAGGGATATATAATATATATACAATTATACTCATCAAATTAGTGCATTGAGAGTGTCCCACAAATTTTGTTTTCTTTTTTTCTATATTCCATGTACTCCCTCTCGAGCATAGGCTGAGAGCCTGTACATTCAACCGTTATTGAACGGTGAAACCCGTGAGGTCTCGTTCCAGTCTAGGGACATGTAAGCACTTTTAGCTGCAACCAGCCCCTGCCATCTTGCCTTCGCAGGATGCATGGGGCTTAGTTCCTCACTCATCTCTGAAGTTGCCTCGCTCCTGTGCTTCACTGTCTCACTTCCTAGACTCGGACCCTCACTCTCAGAGCGCCACCTATTGAGCAATGAACTTACTAGGCATTGCCCCCTATAGCATATTTTTGAATATGGAAGTATTCATATAGTGCTATTTAATCAGGAAACAATGAGGGCATTTATTTGGCGTTTCGGTGGGTTTTGTGGTAATGCACTGATACTAGGTACGGCACAAATTCCATCCCAATAATATCTTCCCATTGACATATTGGGATTCTAACCCGGGTCCATTGGATTACCAGTCCAGTGGCAAGACTACCCCACCACACCTCCCCTATATATTCCTCAAAGTAGTAAAGGCTGACAATGTTACATATGGAAAGAGAAAGAGGAATATATTATCTATTCTAACCCTTTAAAGTATCAAGTTTGAACGAGACGATAAAACCGATGTATTTAGGATCTCAACAAGTATACAGCATTAAGGGAGCCCACCTCGCTTTTTGTTTTTATCTTTTTCTCCCTCTCTCTTTGGCTTGTATCCATTCGGGCCTATTCAGCCTACTGTTTTAATACCCTTACCCCCATCCAGGTGTCAATATTTTCCGCGAGCCAGTATATATATATTTTTGCTTTGACAGCAAGCTAAATTTCTCCGGCGAAGCCGGATTTCTCCATACAATGCTGGGTCGCTATCGCTCGCCAGGAAGACTTCGACACCTGAATGGGGATAAACGTCTTAAAACAGTTGACCGAATGGATACAAAACAGAGAAAGAGAGATAAGGAGAGAAAGAAAAAAGCCGATGGCCCCCCCTTAAAGGAAAATAAAATTCGGTCACTTACCCGAGACGAGCCTAGAAAGCTAACCCCTATCCCTCCTCCGGCCGCTCCCCAATATATATATAAGGACTGATGACTTGCCGGTGAGAGTGAGACGGACGAGGTGGGGAAGGAGGAAGACGGATCGACTGGCCTCCACTGATCTCCTGTGGTGGGGAAGAGGAGGAATTGGATGAGAGAGAGAGAGAGAGAGAGAGAGATTACAATATATATTTGGTAAACATGGAACATGGACAATGTGGTAATCCCGACACTGACTTACGGAAGCGAAGCATGGACGTTGGTTGAGAGACTCAGACCAAGAGTGAGAGCAGTGGAAATGAATTACTTAAGAAGTGTGTGCGGAGTTACATGGAGGGATAGACAGACTAATGAGGAAGTAAGAAGGAGGTGTGGTGTGGAGGTAGATGTGCTGGAAAGTGTGAAAAGGAACAACTTGAGATGATTCGGCCATATGGAACGTATGGAAAGCGAGAGAATGACTAAGAGGGTGTACGAGAGCGAGGTGGAGGGACAGAGAGGGAGAGGTAGACCGAATGAGAGGTGGAAGGATGGAGTGAGGAAGTACATGAACGAAGGCGGTGCTGGTTTGGGGGAGGGGCGTCGACTGACTGGGGACAGAGGTGCATGGGGGCGGTTCGTTCGTGGCCACCCCTTCGGGGATCACGGCGTCAGGCAATAGATAGATAGATAGATATACATGGAATAGTTCAATTAAACAAAATAATAGATATATGAGTAGAGACTATTTCAATTAACCCTCTGACTTCCATATACCCTTCCTAATCTAAATGAAATCGTCTAATACTAGCCAGAATAAATGGTCAAGACGCATCATGATCCTAGGAGTGTTAAGAAGATTTACGTACCATGCATTTAGAACAAAATAACTGTTGATGGCATGTAAATAGTCTACAGATTTTGCATAAGAAAAAACATCAACGTATACTAGGTTTAAGGGGGGTGACCAGTTTTTGTTCTGTCCTTTTCTATCTTTCTCTGGCTTGTATCCATTTGGCCCCATTCAGCCTACTGTTTTAAGACGTTTATCCCAATTGTCAATTTTTTACTGGTGAGCGGTAGCGAGCCAGTATATTTTTTATTTTTGTTTGACAGCAGGCTAAATTTGTACATTTTTCGATAGAATAATGTCTCCGGCGAAGCCGGATTTCTTCATATAATGCTGGCTCGCTATCGCTCGCCAGGAAGAAATCGACATCTAGATGGGGATAAACGTCTTAAAATAGTTGGCTGAATGGGGCCGAATGGCTACAAGCCAGAGAAAGAGAGAAAAGGACAGATATAACAAAAAGCAGGTCACCCCCCTTAAACCCCTTCTGCTATATCTGTTACGGTAGTGTGAACAGTTTTGCTCGGTTACTAATGCATTTGGCAATTACAAAGTTTTAAACCACATATATTGTTATTTATGACAATATGATGCAGAAATATTAGTTTCTCATTTCCCCATTAATTATTGAGTGAAGTCGGTGGGTGGA
Organism: Paralithodes platypus; assembly: GCA_032716605.1. Lineage (NCBI taxonomy): Eukaryota > Metazoa > Arthropoda > Malacostraca > Decapoda > Lithodidae > Paralithodes > Paralithodes platypus. The sequence goes on along the minus strand of CM064549.1, from coordinate 33,292,652 downwards.
GGTAACAGTAATTCAGTCAGGTTCAGGGGTAGTTTATAGAGAGGCCTTCCTTAGGGTTAAGGCCCCATTAATTACTCCTTCCATCCATCTATCCATAGCCTATGATAGCGCAGTTGGAAAGTGTGTACATGCTTAGATTGATATGCAGGATTCGAAACTGCATAATAAATCGTAGGCTTGTCCACCATTCTTTAACTGTCTTCGTAGCGCAATAGATAAATGCACTGAATTTCGGTGTGAGCATCCTAGGTTGGAATCCCTGGACTGCCACATGTATTTGTTGATTTCATTAATTGAGTTTAGGAGTAAAGTCGGTTGGTGGAGGTAACATACTAATTGATAACTGCCAAAGGACTAAATGTTCCTCCAGATGAAAACAAGAATCCAGTGTCTGTATAATAAAGTAACTCTGTGGCATCCTTTCGGTCTGCTTTTAAAACATTTTCCTGCACGTTTCGCTTCTTCTTGCAAACAAATCTTACCATATATATTTTTTACCACAATTAGGTACAATTAATAACAGAACTGGAGACCGGTATGTACACCAATGAATATACTGTATATATATACACACTTCATTATAGGTTCAATGTATTAACTCTTTCAGTATTTTACACATTGTTCTGGTTGTCATTAGATGATTTTATGTATGTGCACTAATCATAGAAGTAAATACTATCTCAATTGATTTTCAAGATTCTACAAGTTCTTCGTAAACTGAATAATATTCTCTAATGATAATCACGACATACTGTCAAAAATGTGTCATAATCGCCAATTGGTTAAATTGCTACATAAAACCTAATGGATCTGCTTCGATAAGTACAAAGGTATATGAGAAGTGCTTAGAATTGTGTATCATTTTTCATTTTCTAGTCATGTTTTCTAGCACACATATTTCAATATACAACGACAGTCTTACGCATTATTCTGTTATTATTGGAAGATCTTTGTAAGTTTAGAAGGGATCCGCGGTCGTCAAAATAATTATCTAGATCCATATTACCGCTTTGATTGCAAGAGCTTCTTCATAAACTATATAAAATCGTCTAGTGGTAGCAAGAAAAATGGAAAAATTACGCTTTGATGCTGAAAGGGTTTAAGGGGAGATTTCTACTGGAGGTATATTTTTCTGGACCCCTTTCTCCCCCATGTTTAGCCCCATTGCTTTTGAGATTTTAAGACGTCCGCCTCCTTAGTTTGGCGACTTTAGGAACTTTCTTCCCATTTCTGTCAATTTTAAGACCTTTCGTGCCATTTAGGTGCCGTTTTTTTCCTGGAGAGCGATAACGAGCCTGTAATTTAAATGTGTACATTTTTCTATCGAAAAATGTACAAACTTATCTTGAAGGAGGGTCTCGGGCAGGGTTTTTTTTAAGCTTGATGGAGGTTTTGGGAGGAAACTAGAAATATAATAAAAATATACATGAATGGGCAAATAAATCAGTTCATCCCCCATTAAGAGAGTAAATATATCCGCCGGGCGCGATCGAGGCGGCCGGATGATGGATTGTACAGCCCGCTCACCTCATAATATTTTATCCGCGAAATTACCAACCTAGAAAATGATGACTTAAGTATTTCCTTAAGGGGGTAGGTGGTATTATTTGGTCTATGTATTATTATTATTATTATTATTATTATTATTATTATTGTTATTATTTTTTCTTCTTCTTCTTCTTCTTCTTCTTCTTAATATTCTTATTATTATTTTTATTATTTTTATTTTTTAGTTTCCTCGTTAGAACTCCATCGAGCTTTAAAAAACAAAGCCCCTTAAACCACCCTTCGAGATGAATTTGTACATTTTTCGGAAGACAAATTATTCGGCTAAAAACAGGTTCCTCATAAAATTATAGGCTCGCTATAGCTCGCCAGGAAAAAATCGACACCTAAATCTCACGAAAGGTCCAAATATTGACAATGCAATGGGGTGAAATGCCTTAAAATCACCAATCTAATGGGCCTCTAACCTCTAACTCAGAGGGCTAGAACAAATGGGCTGTAATTTTCCATATATATATATATATATATACTGTATATATATATAGTTTCCCCCCTAGACCTCCATCAAGCTTATAAAAAAAAAAACGCCAAGAACCCCCCTTCAAGAAAAATGTGTACATTTTTTCGATAGGAAAATTTTCTCATATATTGCAGGCTCGCTATCGTCCGCCAGGGGGGGAAAAAAATACACCTAAATTGCATAAAAGATCTTAATATTGGCAAAAACAGTGGGGCGAAAGATCTTAAAATTCATACATTAGGCTACCATAGCGCAGTTGGAATATATGTACATGCTCAGATTAATATGCAGGATTCGAAACTGCATAATAAATCGTAGGCTTGTCCATATTACTTTAACTGTCTTGATAGCGTAATGCATAGTGCGAGGAATTTCGATGTGAGTATCCTGGGTTTGAGTCCTCGGAGTACCACATGTATGTGTTGATTTCATTAATTGAGTTTAGATGTGAAGTTGGTTGGTGTAAAAAAAAACATAATAAATCACCAAACTGAAGGGGCAAACGTCTTATAATCTCATAATTAATGGGGGTAAATAAGAGGTACAAGGTGGCCATAAAAAGCAACCATCCCCCTCAACAGATTACTAAATAGGCCTTGTCACGAGTATAAGCCTAGTAAATTCAACAACAAACATCTTCCACAACAGTCATCACATGCAATACTTTCTCTACAGGTACCTTTTCATTTGTATTTTGTTTTTGTGTGTTCATTATTTTCTGCTGTGTTGTCCCTATTTGGGCTCTGTCTTGAGTCGGCCACCTCCAGAAAAAAAGAGTAAAAGTGGGGAATGGCCCTTAGTAAATACATACAGTACATACAAACATACATACCTTTTCATTTAGCGATATCGTGTGTAAACGAAAGCGCTCCATTTATCGACCACATAATCGTACACATCATGTGTACATGGGAGATAGTTTTAATTATCTACAATATAATCGTACAAGATCTTACGTACATGGGAGACTAAAGTCATCTAACACATATCACGATATCTCGTGTGCGTGGGAGATATTCAATGTTTTTTTATTTTATTTTTTTATTTTTTTTGGAGACAGAAGGCAAAACTGCCTGCAACAAGTGTCCCCCCAAAGGTTGTTAAGAGTGACAGAGAGCCAAACTCAATATACAATAGAGGTAATTTAGGTGTGTTGGAAAGAAGTGTGGTGTGCTTGTTAAACGTTGTTAAATGAATAGGAGGAGGAGGTGTTTGTGGGAGCAAGCTGGATTATTCTCTGTGTAGGTGAGGCACAAACAGTGGGGTAATCCAGGCAAATAAAACAGGAGTTCCAGCAACTCTTTAACATATGCCTATGTGGTCTCCCCTGGGTACTGCCCTGCTTGATTGGTGCCTATACATTCTCCCATATCATAGGCAATCAGGAAAGCTAAATTATCTTATATATCACATGCAAAAGAGAAACCTTGCCATCGTCGTCGGAATGGCCAAGTCAGCCCTTCACGTAATTATGGACGAATTAATCAGATCACTCACTGGCCCCACGAAAAGCCAATTAGTAGGAGTTCACGGTACCTTGCATGCTGTACGTCGGCAACTTCAGACCGGTCTCACACGAACGTCTCTTCAATCAACATTTATCCTCGACACTGGTCTGGCAGCTTATAAGGTCAATTTCGTGAATATTTCTGTTACCTAACTAAATTACCTTAGCTCTAGTTTCCGATACGATTGCAAATGATCCCATAAATGTTGCCAGGAATGTATTGAACATTGAAAGTTGACGGTCACGATATATACTCTGGTGTGATAGGTCCTTTCAGTCTCTCCCCTTTGTTCTCCAGAGCCCAGCGATGGATGACTGATAAATAGTCCTATTACTTCTTCTAATTACCGTAATGGGGGAGCTTAATGAGGTTATAACTTGGGGACTCGTGATAGAGTGGTAATTCGAGATGTAAATATTCTTGGTCTTTTTTCTTTGCAACTAGAAACGGGCAGAATGAGAGTACAAAGACATTTAGTAGCTCACGTGGATTTGTGAGATATACTTGATATTAATGACTCTCGTGATTGGCTGGGCGAGAATGAATTAAAATCACTTCACCCGAGTTGCGTGGATACAATCCCTGTTTGGTATCCTGGAATATGGAACCTACGACTTATGTATGATTTGAAATATATTCTCCAAGTAGGATTTCCCTTCTCCTTAATATATATATAGGAAAACGTTAAGTATCCTTTATCACGCCGTGGGTGGTAGATTAAAGCATAGATACTCGTCCTAACTGTTGGTGGTTCGAGCTCGGCTGAGAGTATAACACATTTAGTAGCTCACGTGTATTGGTGATGTATACTTGAAATAAACCGAATAATATTTGTCGATTCATTTTCATAGATTTATAAGCTGAAAACTATGCTCAGTGTACTTAATATGGTTTTTCGAACAATACTGCTGGTAAATGTTAATCTTAAAATATACATAATAAGAGTATGCTTAACCCCTTCAGACTCATATGACGCAGAGGTTGCCAGATTAGCAATAAGAAATAGAGTTCTCTCACTCTTATAATTACCTCTCCAAAATTAGTTTTCTGCCCACAGCTAACTCAAAGACAACTGCAGAGGTTGAAGTAACTAAACTAAAGGTTTCTAAATATTTAACCCCTGATGGTAACAAAGGCTTTAAAGTATCCCTAATCGGCTCAAAATCGCGTCATATGTCGGAGAGGGTTAATACATTGGTTTATTTAATTTCATAGAATATGAAATATCGTATAGTCTGCTAGCCAACCTACTGTAGTGCACCTAGAAATGTTGAGTACTGTAAAGTTCTATGGTGGAAATGCAATGTATGGGTCTTAAGGACTCAGAAACTGCCGGATGCTATTTTGTATCTGTGTAGCATTTTGCATAATTGACCTAATTGGCATATTAATTAGATATAATCACTAAATACGGAATATCTTATGTAAACACAACATTGAGACTTCATACTAATATCCACACCTATGTTTTTGACCCCCAGGAATCCAAATAACATGGTTTTATTCTCCTAAAATACCTCTAACTATCCAGAATCCAATGGAGCCACTATGGATAACTATAGAAATCCTAAAATCACCCAAACTCAGAAATTGTTAGAGATAAGGATTTCCTTTTGATGAGCACATACAACTCTGAGAGTAAAACTGCACCTGTTAACCACAAAGAAGAGGGGCACAAGAGGCAAGATTTGGAGAAAAACAAAATCGACAGAAGATCCTAGACAAACTTTAAAAGTACTCCCACCCACTTACTAATGACACACACACACACACACACACACACACACACAGACACACAAAAAGATCCTAGACAAACTTCAAAAGTACTCTCACCCACTTACTAATGACACACACACACACACACATTATGTACTGTATATCACTTACTCTCATGGTTATTTTATGATAATTTGTATTCTGCACATGCATCATTATTGTCTTTAGTTTATTTTGTTTGTAAACTAGCGTACCATCCTCATATCTGTAACATCTCATGTTCATCCACTAAATTGTAAAATGTGTATTTTCAGCTCATGAGGCTGCCATTCTTTAATAAACCGTTTATTATTATTACACACACACACACACACACACACACACAGTACCCCTCAGCAAGGTACGACTCAACATCATTTCTGGCGATCCATCTTCTTACCTCCTGTAAATTAAAATGTCACTCGGGAGACAATGAAATCACAAATTAATCAGCAGACCCTTTTTCTCCAACGATCAATTCACGGGAAGCTTGTGAAATTAATCGGCGAGCCCTGAATGTGTCTTATCAGCGAGTTAATGAAGGAGAAGAATGGGTTGAAAGGCGGAGGAAGGGGGGGAGAGAGAGAGAGAGAGAGAGAGAGAGAGAGAGAGAGAGAGAGAGAGAGAGAGAGAGAGAGAGATAGAGAAGAAAAGGGATAGAGCGAGAGAGAGAGAGAGAAGGACAGAGAGATCGAGAGAGCGAGAGCGTAGAGATAGAGAGAGCGAAGATCGAGTTACGACACTAATTACACAGAGTTTTACACATAATACTACTCAGACCACAGACAGCCTTGTCGGACTCTGCTAGGTGGCCCGCCCGCCCGTTATATACTACTATACAGGGACAGTACTATTAGTGGAATAATAGGACAGCGTAAAGTAGAAGGCTCGCTCCCCAACCCTCTCCCCGCACCCTCCGGATAATTATGCCCGGCCGAAAAGTAGGAAAATAGTAGAGAGATAGAGAGAGAGAGAGAGATAGAGAGGAGAGAGAGAGAGAACGCGCGAGTGTTGTTAAATGTCCAGAGAGCGAGATAAGGAGAGAGAGAACTATCGATGTGTATGTCCAGAGAGTAGAGAGGAGAAGAGAGAGGGAGAGAGGATGGAAGAGAGAGAGGAGAGAGATGAGCGAGAGCGAGAGAGAGAGAAAGAGAGAGAGAGAGAGAGAGAGATAGAGGATGAGAGTGACAGCGAGTGTGTATGTCCAGAGAGAGAGTACCAAAGAGTACAAAGGAAATCAAGCAACAACAGGTCATAGTGACCCTTCTAGGTTGCTTGTCCTCCAAACACTGATAGGATCAAGTGTTCCAAACAGTGGTTTAGAGTGGGTAAGGGAACATTGGAAAGGGAACTACTGGCCCTTTGCCACTAACGTGGCAGGACCTATGAAGTTAGTATGGGACATATTGGGTTAGTAACTGAGGGGAGGATAAAGTTATTCAATTTACAAACGCAGTCAGTCGCGGGTTTGAATGGTCGAGATATATTTGTCTAGGCGGAATTGTAAATGAATCAACGGTGACTGCAGTTCTATAACGTCTCGGGGAAGCCCCATTCTCACAATGTTGACAACTCGATTGAAAGAAGAAATTCTTAGATTCGTGAACTTAGTTAAAAGATTTACCAATAATTTTTGCAAAATCAACCCGTTTTCCCCCGCGTGTAATTAGATTGGTCGATAGTGAAGTACTCTTTACTACAGTTCATATTGTCGATGCCTTTGATTGATTTTGAACACTTGAAGTAAGGTCCCCCTCTTAAATTCTGCGCTGGGTTAAAGAAATATATTTTAAATTGCTCTAAGACCTCTTCGTCTGTGTTTGTTTCTTTAGGCTAGGTATCATTTTGGGTAACTCTAACCTCTCCGGTTGAACTCGTTCTAAGCTTGTTTATATCTTTTTTTGGGCGTAATAAGGGCGACCATGATTGAACGCAGTATTCCAGAAGAGGGGTGGACTAAGGACTTGTAAAGGGTTAGGATAACTTCTTTGGATTTGTATTGCTCAAATTACCTGCCTATAAAGCCAATTCTTTTGTTTGCCTTCTTAACACACCTTCTGAACATTGTTTGACCGTCGGTTTTAGGTTTACTCAGATATTGTTACTCTCCAGATCAGTTTCTCTTTTTACATTCTTAAGTTCTGAGTGCCATTCATCGAATAGTTTGCTTTCTCTTCTTTCTCATTTAGGTATCCGACATGTAGTAGCTTTACATTTATCCGCATTGAAACTTCATTTGGCCCAAAATTTGGGCCCACCATGACGAATGTTATCTAGATTGTGTGTGTCCTATCGTCAACTTGTTTCTTTTGAAGAGTATGCTATTTGCAATTTTTTGTACCACCCGATCGTCAGCAAATTTTGAGATTGTGCAGGTGAGACCCTCATCTATGTCCGTTGATGTAAAGTTAGAAAGAGAATTTGGTCCTAGTAACCGATCCCTGGGGTACCCCCGTCTACTTACTTGGTCCATTTAGATGGCACTTAACCGTTTATGACTACCCTTTGCTTTTCTGTTTGGCTGAGGGTCAATTTTCTATCCATTTTCAACACACGCGTCTTGTATTCCATGCGCTTTTTTTAGTTTTTAGCAAAAGTACAACGTTGTTGGTGGGGAACTCTTTGTCAAAGGCCTTTTGAAAATCAATGTATATAATTATCTCTACAAGCTTTACTCTCATCGTAGAGGTTGAGGATATCGTGGAAGAAAGTCCTAAGTAGGTTTGTTAAACAGGAACTTTTTTTTTACGAAAGCCGTGTTTGAGTATCTTTAAGTATGTTTATTTTCCTCTAAGTTATTTTACGAGTCTGTCTCGTATGACGCGTTTCTAGCATTTTACATACAACTGAGGGTTAAGCTAATTGGGACGATAGTTACTGTGGTAGGGATTTGCTGCCTTTTTTGAATATCGGTGTTACGTTGGCTAGCTTCCACTGATCAGGTCATAGTTTCCAGACCTGGCAAGGATTTATGGAATAGTAATGTCAGTGGTTTGGGAAGAGCTCATTCTTAGCTTCCGTTTAGTACTCTAGGCGAGATTGTTATCAGGTCCGCTTTCGATTTTATTTACATTTGAAGTTTATCCTAAACAAATTCAATACTTCTCTCTCTGTAATGGTGATATCTGTCTTAGCAACATCTGAATTATCAATCTGAAATCGGGCGATGGGTAGGGATATCACTTGAGGTCTTCTGTTGTAAAAACTGATGCAAAGAAGGTATTGAGGGCATTACTCAGTTTGTACTTCGCTTTGGTGTATTTCACTTTTTTCAATCGACTAACGGTTCCAACAGTTTTGAAGTACTAACTTTTTTGCTTTTCTGATATAACTATAGAATTCTTTCGGGTTTGTTTTACTTTGATCTCGCAATATGTAACTCTAATGGTCTTTTTAATGAGAGCGAGAGAGGAGAAGAGAGAGAGAGAGAGAGAGAGAGAGAGTGAGCGAGTGTGTGATCAAGAGAGAGAGAGAGAGAGAGAGAGAGAGAGAGAGAGAGAGAGAGAGAGAGAGAAGTTAGAGTTAGGTGGTGAGAATAGTGATAAGAGGAAATGAGATGAAAGCGGCGAGAGTGAAGAGAGAGTGAGTGAGTGATGAGAGAGTGAAGAGAGAGTGAGTGAGTGATGGGAGAGTGAAATACGAGGATGTGAGTGAGTGATTGGAAGTGAAGTAGAGAGTGGTGAGAGGTGATGGGTAGAGGGAAGGAGAGAGTGAGTTAATTTGAGTGAATGAGGGAGTGAGAGGTGATGGAGGTTCTATGTGGGTGTAGTGCATAGAGTGAATTATTGAGTAAGCTATGGTCACCTTTTTCCTTTCTCATCCTTTATATTCTCTTACCTAAAGGCTATGTATCCCACTACTCAGCCCCATTCAAGCCGACTGTTTTAAGACGTCTTTATACCCATCCAGAGTTCGATTTCTCCTCTGACTAGCATATAGCGACCAGCATTGTATGGAGAAATCAGGCTTCGCACGAGAAATAATTGCTATCGAAAAATTTACAAATTTAGCTTGCATGTCCAAACAAAATATCATATACTGGCCCGCTAGCGAGCGCTCGCCAGGAAAATATTCCACCTGATATGTGAGACTGTAAAACGCTCATAAACCAGTAGTCTGTATGGGCCGAATGGATACAGAAGCCAAAAGAGAAGGTAGAAAAAGAGATAAAAAAAAGCGAGGTTGGGCTGAA
>CM064549.1:33238578-33283071 GCA_032716605.1 Paralithodes platypus | reverse complement strand
TTCCACCCCAAGAGACTGTTGAAATATTCGGAGGACAGCTAGATTAAAGAAAAGGACAGGGGAGAGAGAGAGAGAGAGAGAGAGAGAGAGACGACGAGAGAGAGCGAGATGATGAGGAATGAGAGAGGGGGAGAGAGACGAGAGGAGAGAGATTCGATGAGACTGAGGAGAGAGAGAGAACATGCTACACGAGAGATAGTGATGATAATTATAAATTATATGATAAAGAAACGAAAGGAAATATAACATGAGACACAAGGGGGACTATAATCAGCTACGAAACACACAATATTATATTAATAAATCTTTCCTTCATCCTATGAATTTGACGGCTTTAAACTCCAGGCATTTGGACCCCAACGTCCTTTGAGCTTCGCTCTCTGTCACTCTTTTGACTTTGGGGGAGAAGCTCGTTACAGGTAGCCTGACTTTTGTCTCTTTCATACACATAGACAAACTAAATCGTAGAGTAAATTAAGCTACATACTGTGAAAGGAAAAAATTAGTTATATTTGTATACGAACAAATATAAGGGATATATTTCGAAACAAACAATATAGCATTGTGAGAACCAAGGGAATGTATGAGATATTAATATGTGTTCAGGCTAACACAATATAATTATATACAACTTATGATCAAGCCTTATTCTTAATGGGCTATAAATAATCACTAGTCACACCAGCGGATTATGAACTTTCTATAAATAATCACCAGTCACACCAGCGGATTATGAACTTTCTATAAATAATCACCAGTCACACCAGCGGATTATGGAAGTTTCTATAAATAATCACCAGTTCACACCAGCGGGATTATGAACTTTCTATAAATACTCACCCAAGTCACACCAGCGGATTCTGAGACCTTTCTATAAATAATCAATAGTCACACCAGAGCGGATTATGAACTTTCTATAAATAAATCACCAGTCACACCAGCGGATTATGAATTTCTATAAAAAATAATCACCAGTCACACCAGCGGCTTATGAACTTTCTATAAAATAATCACCAGTCACACCAGCGGCGGGGGATTCTGAACTTTCTATATAACTAATCACCAGTCACACCAGCGGGTGTGCGGATTATGAACTTTCTATAAATAATCACCAGTCACACCAGCGAGATATGAACTTTCTATAAATAATGCAGCCAGATCACACCAGCGGATTATGAACTTTCTATAAATAATCAACCAGTCACACTAGGCGGAGATTCATGAACTTTCTATTAAAAAAAAAAATAAATCACCAGTCACACCAGCGGATTATGAACTTTCTATAAATAATCCCCACAGTCCCCAGCAGCGGATTATGAACTTTCTATAAATAATCACCAGTCACACCAGCGGATTATGAAACTTTCTATAAATGAATCACCAGTAACACCAGCGGATATTGAACTTTCTATAAATAATCCCCAGTCACCACCAGCGGATTATGAAACCTTTTTAACTTTCTATAAATAATCACCAGTCACACCAGCGGATTATGAACTTTCTATAAAATAATCACCAGTCCACACCAGCGGATTATGAACTTTCTATAAATAATCACCAGTCAAACCAGCGGATTATGAACTTTCTAGAAAAATAATCCACCAGTCACACCACCGCGGATTATGAACTTTCTATAAATAATCAACAGTCACACCTAGCGGGCTTATGAACTTTCTATAAAAATAATTCACCAGTCACACCAGCGGCTCATGAACTTTCTATTAAATAATCACCAGTCACACCAAGCGGATTATGAAACTTTCTATAATAATCACCAGTTCACACTAGCGGATTATGAACTTTCTGATAAATTCATCACCAGTCACACACTAGCGGATTATGAACTTTCTATAAATAATCAAACAGTCACACCAGCGGGATTATGACACTTTCTATTAAATAATCACCAGTCACACCAGGCGGATTATGAACTTTCTATAAATAATCACCAGTCACACCAGCGAGATTATGAACTTTCTATACACTAATCACCAGTTCACACCAGCGGGGATTATGACACTTTCTATAAATAAATCACCACGTCACACCAGCGGATTATGAACACTTCTATAAATAATCACCAGTCAGACCATGGGATTATGAACTTTCTATAAATAATCACTAGTCACACCAGCGGATTATGAACTTTCTATAAATAATCACCAGTCACACCAGCGGATTATGAACTTTCTATAAATAATCACCAGTCACACCAGCGGATTATGAACTTTCTATAAATAATCACCAGTCACACTAGCGGATTATGAACTTTCTATAAATAATCACCAGTCACACCAGCGGATTATGAACTTTCTATAAATAATCACCAGTCACACCAGCGGATTATGAACTTTCTATAAATAATCACCAGTCACACCAGCGGATTATGAACTTTCTATAAATAATCACCAGTCACACTAGCGGATTATGAACTTTCTATAAATAATCACCAGTCACACTAGCGGATTATGAACTTTCTATAAATAATCACCAGTCACACCAGCGGATTATGAACTTTCTATAAATAATCACCAGTCACACCAGCGGATTATGAACTTTCTATAAATAATCACCAGTCAGACCAGCGGATTATGAACTTTCTATAAATAATCACTAGTCACACCAGCGGATTATGAACTTTCTATAAATAATCACCAGTCACACCAGCGGATTATGAACTTTCTATAAATAATCACCAGTCACACCAGCGGATTATGAACATTATATTACTATATTTGTTTACAATGGTGTATTGACGTTATGACATAGTTAGATTAAAAGTTAGAAGTACCGGTATATATATATATATATATATATATTTATATATATATATATATAATATATATATATATATATATTATATTATATATCTATATATATATATATATATAGATATCTATATATATATATATATATATATATATATATATATATATATATATATATATATATATATATATATATATAATTGTTATTGTTACTGTTGTTTTCGTTCTTCCTATTGTTGTGAGCAATGATCGTGAAGGGAGGCGACTTACTATCAAGGAAATACGTAGAAAGCAGGAAAGGGGCGAGAGATATTGAACCAAGCAAATTAGTTAGTCAGGAAACAGGAGGGGAACGCCAGAGAGAAGGGTAATGTGATTGGAAGGAGGTCAAGCTTATGCATAACTAATATACACACCAATTAAGGGAGCCCACCTCGCTTTTTTTCTCTTTCTCTCCCTCTCTCTTTGGCTTGTATCCGTTCGGTCCCATTCAGCCTACTGTTTTAAGACGTTTACCCCCATCCAGGTGTCAATATTTGGCTGGCAATCGGTAGCGAGCCAGCATACATATATATATTTTTGTTTTGACAGTAAGCTAAATTGGCAAATTTTTCGATAGAAAAATTTCTCCGGCGAAGCCGGATTTCTCCATACAATGCTGGCTCGCTATCGCTCGCCAGGAAGAAATCGACACCTGGATGCGGATAAACGTCTTAAAACAGTTGGCTAAATGGGTCCGAATGGATACAAGATACAATGGAAAGAGAGAAAAGGAGAGAAAGATTTTAAAAAGCCGGTGACCCTCCTTAGGGAAATCAGAGGCTGCGAGATTGCATGTATATTAGGAAACGTTATTATATATATTATATATATATATATATATATATTTATATATATATTGATTTTCCCCCTTCAACACCATGACGCCTTTTTACATTTGATTTTGGCTAAAACTAGATTATATTATGCAGTTTAAGAAGGACCTATGTTACTAAGAGGGTGTATTGAGAACGTATTTACCCAATTGAGTCGAATAGGTAGATTATAACCTAAAGAAAATCGTCTAATGGTAACCAGAATATGATGAAAATTACGTAATGGTGGTGGTGAAGGGGTTATGCAAATTAGGAGCTGCGAGATTGCAAGTATGTTTGGACACGCTGTTATTCATTAATTAATATGTGTATTTTTGTTTATCAAATTAGTATGTTTTTGTTTTATCGTACTGATATAATTAAACTGAAACATATATACAGACATGAGAGTACAGGAACAATAATATTTGAGCATTCGCACAAAAACATATTTACATAATATAAGGGTAACCAGCAGAAAAAAAAAAAAAAAAAAAAAAAAAAAAAAAAACACACACACACACACGCAAATGAGAGAGGAACGCCCAACTAACACACACATATAATCAGCCATACTAACACACTAAGGCCACACCAACACACACAAATACAAACTACTAACACACTAAGGCCACACCAACACACACAAATACAAACTACTAACACACTAAGGCTACACCAACACACACCAACAGAAACTACTAACACACTAAGGCCACACCAACACACACAAATACAAACTACTAACACACTAAGGCCACACAACAACACACACAAATACAAACTACTAACACACTAAGGCTACACCAACACACACCAACAGAACTACTAACACACTAAGGCCACACCAAACACACAAATACAAACTACTAACACACTAAGGCCACACCAACACACACAAATACAAACTACTAACACACTAAGGCTACACCAACACACACCAACAGAACTACTAACACACTAAGGCCACACCAACACACACAAATACAAACTACTAACACACTAAGGCCACACCAACACCACACAAATACAAACTACTAACACACTAAGGCTACACCAACACACACCAACAGAAACTACTAACACACTAAGGCCACACCAAACACACAAATACAAACTACTAACACACTAAGGCCACACCAACACACACAAATACAAACTACTAACACACTAAGGCTACACCAACACACACCAACAGAAACTACTAACACACTAAGGCCACACCAACACACACAAATACAAACTACTAACACACTAAGGCCACACCAACACACACAAATACAAACTACTAACACACTAAGGCTACACCAACACACACCAACAGAAACTACTAACACACTAAGGCCACACCAACACACACACAATACAACTACTAACACACTAAGGCCACACCAACACACACAAATACAAACTACTAACACACTAAGGCCACACCAACACACACAAATACAAACTTACACCCAAACCATACCGACAACACAACTACTAACATACGGACACATAAACTTACACCCTCAGCAAAACTACTAACACACAAACACATAAACTTACACCAAAATCATTAACACACACACACATAAACCTACACCCACACCCCCAACAATACTACCAACACATAAACCTACACCCCCATCCAAACCACCAACACATAACACATAAACCTACACCCCCATCCAAACCACCAACACATAACACATAAACCTACACCCCCATCCAAACCACCAACACATAACACATAAACCTACACCCCCATCCAAACCACCAACACATAACACATAAAACCTACACCCCATCCAAACCACCAACACATACCACATAAACCTACACCCCCATCCAAACCACCAACACATAACACATAAACCTACACCCCCATCCAAACCACCAACACATACCACATAAACCTACACCCCCATCCAAACCACCAACACATAACACATAAACCTACACCCCCATCAAAACCACCAACACATAACACATAAACCTACACCCCCATCAAAACCACCAACACACAAACACGTGAAGCTACAACCACACCAAAACTACTAACACATAAACACATAAGCTACACCCACAACCACAACAATACCACCAACACATAAACACATAAACACACACCCACAACCACAAAAATACAACCAACACATAAACACATAAACATACACCCACAACCACAACAATACCACCAACACATAAACACATAAACACACACCCACAACCACAACAATACCACCAACACATAAACACACACCCACAACCACAACAATACCACCAACACATAAACACAAACATACACCCACACTCACAACAATACCACCAACACATAAATACATAAGCTACACCCACAACCACAACAATACCACCAACACATAAACACACACCCACACCCACAACAGACCTACTAACAGGAAGGCCCCACCAACACACAAACACATAAACTTACAGCTGCACTTCATTTCCTACTGTCAGAAAGATAGCTTGCTCTCACACACGGAAGAATGAAAATCCAAATATAATATTTATAAATTTCGACGTCTCACTTTAAAATAAGATAAGTGTTCGTTTATATTAGAAGATATAATAATGCAATTTACTACATTAGTATATCGTTTAGCCACACCTATGTCAAATGTAGGTAATAGAGGTAATAAAGGATACATTTAATATAGCGTACATTCATATAGTGGATATCGTATTTTGATATTAGATAATGATATATACAGTATATATATATATACTGTATATATATATATATATATATATATATATATATATAATATATATATATATATATACTGTATATATATATAGGCTATATATATATATTCTATATTTTATTAATTTCACCACAACACCAAACACCCCCAATGAAATTCATTAAAGTATATATGATCCGCCGGCATTCGAACCCGGGTTATCACACACAGATTTTTGCCACCTTAACCATATAACAAATGGATTGGGAAGCTGGGTAGTGAAACAAAATTATGTTTATAAATATACCTACAGTCAGTATTTAATATAAAACAGATTTCTATATTGATCTACACATTGCAAGATACAAAATATCAACTAATGGAAGCTAAGTAATCATACTATGGAAAATTGACTTTAATGAGGTATAAACACATGCATGCGAGGGATCTGGCGAGCTTTATATATATATGAGAGAGAGAGAGAGAGAGAGAGAGAGAGAGAGAGAGAGAGAGAGAGAGAGAGAGAGAGAGAGAGAGAGAGAGAGACTACGACTATGAACGTTGGGTAGTAGAACATATGGAAGGGGAGAGGTAACATAATGAGGAAGGGGAAGGTGGTAGATGATTAAAAGAGGGGAGGGGTAGATGATTAAAAGAGGGAAGGGGTAGATGATTAAAAGAGGGGAGGGGTAGATGATTAAAAGAGGGGAGGGGTAGATGATTAAAAGAGGGGAGGGGTAGATGATTAAAAGAGGGGAGGGGTAGATGATTAAAAGAGGGGAGGGGTAGATGATTAAAAGAGGGGAGGGGTAGATGATTAAAAGAGGGGAGGGGTAGATGATTAAAAGAGCTAAGGGGTAGATGATTAAAAGAGGGGAGGGGTAGATGATTAAAAGAGGGAAGGGGTAGATGATTAAAAGAAGGGAGGGGTAGATGATTAAAAGAGGGGAGGGGTAGATGATTAAAAGAGGGAAGGGGTAGATGATTAAAAGAGGGGAGGGGTAGATGATTAAAAGAGGGGAGGGGTAGATGATTAAAAGAGGGGAGGGGTAGATGATTAAAAGAGGGGAGGGGTAGATGATTAAAAGAGGGAAGGGGTAGATGATTAAAAGAAGGGAGGGGTAGATGATTAAAAGAGGGGAGGGGTAGATGATTAAAAGAGGGAAGGGGTAGATGATTAAAAGAGGGAAGGGGTAGATGATTAAAAGAGGGGAGGGGTAGATGATTAAAAGAGGGAAGGGGTAGATGATTAAAAGAGGGGAGGGGTAGATGATTAAAAAGACAAAGAAATCCGCCTCTTTACCTCTGATTCTGGCTAAAATTAGACGATTTTATCCAGTTTAAGAAGGACTTTTGTTATTAAGAGGGTTAATGGAGATCGTATTTACCCACTTGAGTCGTAGAGGTATATTATAAACTAAAGACAATCGTCTAATAGTATCCAGAAGATGATGGCAATTCCGTAATGGGGGTCAAGGGGTCAAGGGGAGATTTTCACCTTAGAGTTCTTTTTTCCCCATCTCCCTCATGTTTAGACCTATACATTTTTAGATTTTTAGAAGTTTGCCCCATTAGTTTGACGATTTGATGACCTTTCGCCCCATTTCTGTCAATTTTAAGACCTTTCGTGCCATTTAGGTGTCGATTTTTTCCTGGCGAACAATAGCGAGCCTGTAATTTAGAAGGAATCGGCCTTCGGCCGGGGGATCTTGGAGGTATTGTTGTTAAGTTGAATGGAGGTCTAGGGAGGAAAAAAAAAAAAAAAAAAATAACTCCTTCAGTACCAAGGCCGTCCTTTTAAATTTATTCTGGCAGTTTAAAAATGGCCTTCAGCAATTAACAGGCTTCGAACTATCTCACTTAACCCTTTTCCCTACCACAAATACTTCTTAAACTGCACAAAAACGTCTAACTAGAATCAAACGTCTAACTATAGCTAGAATCAAAATAAAAAGACGTAACCGGTACAGAAGGGGTTAAGCACACACACAATTAATATAAATGGACGAACCTACAGTATATTGAGCCGACGACACAGAGAAAACCCTCCCCAAGAATGACAAAACTCTCACGCTAAGGCAGGAATTAAAAGTGGGGCTGTCTGGCAGAGGAGACGGATGCCATGGGGTCAGACAATGAGAGAGAGAGAGAGAGAGAGAGAGAGAGAGAGAGAGAGAGAGAGAGAGATAGAGAGAGAAAGAGAGAGAGAAGAGAGAGAGAGAGAGATAGACTCAATATTGTTTTCGTAAAAGCTTCATAGAACTTTGTACATCCTAAAATAGATAGATTGAGAGAGAGAGAGAGAGAGAGAGAGAGAGAGAGAGAGAGAGAGAGAGAGAGAGAGAGAGAGAGAGAGAGAGAGAGAGACAGGTGGGTTAAAACAAATTAGGTTACACAAGAGATGGTGAAGATAACGATGAAATATACGATAATGAAACAGAAAGAAATAAAACAAATGAGAAACAAGGCGGAATATAATCTGCTACGAAATACACAATATTATATCATAGTCACCAATCATTCCTTCATCCTATGACTTAGAATGCTATAACCTTCGTGTGTCCAGGCAATTAGACCCCAACGTCCCTTGAATTTGGCTCTCTGTCACTCTTTTGACTTTAGGGCAGACGCTCGTTACAGGCAGCCTGCCTTTTGTCTCTTGCATACACATAGACAAAACAATCATGAAGTAAATAAAAACTACATACTGTGAAAGGACAAGATGAATTATATTTGTATACGAAAAAATATATAAGGGATATATTTCGAAACAATGTAAAAGAGAGAGGTGGGGGTCAGGGAGGGGGAGGGGGGGGGGGGCAAGGGGGCTAAGACGACTCCCCCTCCCTCCCTCATGACTGTAGGAGGAGAGGCCGTCAAATATGAGGACAATGAGTCTTTTGTGGAGGGTGGAGAAAGGCACCTGGCGGGGGGAAGAGAGGAGCTGGGGTGGGGTCAGGTAGGTAGGCGGGTTGAAAGGAGAGTTACAGAGATAAACAGACTGCGGTCCTCACTAGGTAGTCTGGATATAATTCAAACAAAATGTGCTACCGGTACTCAAGTGGAAGGTAAGGATAGCAAAACAGAAGGCTCTCTCCCTCCCCACCACTCCCTCCGAACAAGGGTCGGCATGAAATACAGGTGTGCATAATGGCCCCAAGTAGAATGAGAACATTTCTACAGGAAAATTTATAGAACAGATCGTATTTGTAAAATAATAATTACTGTACTACTGATACTTAACCTTTATATATATATACCGTATATATACCGGTATATAATATTATATATATATATATATAAATATTACCCTCAATCTCTTCAAAATGAACGTCTAGATTTCTTTAGAATGTGTATTTGTACGAGAGAGAGAGAGAGAGAGAGAGAGAGAGAGAGAGAGAGAGAGAGAGAGAGAGAGAGAGAGAGAGAGAGAGAGAGAGAGAGAGCAAAGAGGGCCTCAAGAGAACGAAGTTTTAGAAGGAGAATGCCACCTGGCCTTTGTCTTAATATCAAACCTACCCCTTAGTGTAAATTAGTGTATATTAGTTAATTAGGAATTGGTGAGTTAATCTTTCGAAATACCGTAATGTTAAATGGGTAAGACCATATATGCTCATTAAGGGGAGATATCCACTTGAGGGATTTTTTTCTGGACCCCTTTCTCCCTCATGCTTAGCCCCATTGTTTTTCTAATTTTAAGAAGTTTGCCCCATTATTTTGACGATTTTAAGGACTTTCAACCCATTTCTGTCAATTTTAATACCTTTCGTGCCATTTAGGTGTCGATTTTATCCTGGCGAGCTATAGCGAGCCTGTAATTTAAGAGGATTAAGCTCAAGAGGATTATGACGGGCTTCCCCAGGATACTCTATCTATCATGAGACGTGTGTATTCTGATGAGGAAGGGCAGAAACGTTGCATCCCTTGCATTATTCTACAGATATTTTCACAGCAATTGTTCCGAGGAACTTGCTTCAATTGTGCCGCCTCTCCACATCTTTCCCCGTAGAACTAGGGCAGCTGAGAGCGCCCATGAATTTACACTTTCTCCTCCACAATGCAGAACTTCTGCTTATCAGAATTAATTTATCCCCAGAGCTACTACTCTTTGGAATTCACTTCCCTCGAATTGCTTTCCACAAACTTACAATCTACAAATGTTTAAATCCAGTTGTTACAAACATTTTATGAATGGAGGATGCCTTTAGGCACATGGACCTTTTTGTTTTATCTGTGTTTTTCCTTCCTCCGTTCATTGTCTCTTTAAAAAAAAAAAAAAAAAAAAAAAAAAAAAAAAAAAAAAGCATATGGAAGTCAGGGGGTTGATTGGGCCGGTTTCTACCCTTTTAACTTTCACAGATCCTTCCTAAGCTGTTTAAAATCGTCTAATTATAGCCAAAATAATCCGTCAAAACGCATCATAATTCTCAAGGGGTTAAGGGGGATCACCATTTGTTTAATTTTTCTCTCCTTTTCTCTCTTTCTCTGGCTTGTATCCATTCGGCCCCATTCAGCCAACTGTTTTAAGACGTTTATCCCCATCCAGGTGTCGATTTCTTCCTGGCGAGCGATAGCGAGCCAGCATTAAATAGAGAAATACGGCTTCGCCGGAGAAATTTTTCTATCGAAAAATTTACAAATGTAGCTTGCTGTCAAAACAAAAATATACATATGCTGGCTCGCTACCGCTCGCCAGGAAGATATTGACACCTGGATGGGAGTAAACGTCTTAAAACAGTAGGCTGAATGGGGCCGAATGGATACAAGCCAAAGAAAGAGGGAGAGATAGAGAAAACAGCGAGGTGGGCCCCCTTAAAGACAATCAGCTCACCACAGCATTTATACCAGGTTCATCTTTTGGTAACTGTACGGTGGCGCTAATAAACCATGTCTCAGCGATTATTACGTTTGGCTCGCTCTGTGCTGTATTAATGTCTGTCAGATGTTGAGTAGGGTGGGTATGAGAAGGAACATGTTTGAATATCTCGCTCAAAACGAATAAATCAAGTTTCAGATATTGCTGAAGCCAATTATTAAGCAAAATATACTTGTTACCGAGACATCACTTATTTGGCCGACTGTACATTCATAAATCGGTATTTATAATTGCATTTATATAATGAAAAACATTAGTTGTCTAAGGATACTTTTCAAAACTGCAAAAAAATCACGCTCAATAATGATGTCTTAATATATTGACGACAGCTATTAAGGAACACCGCATTCTTGTCATTAATCATCAATTACAAACCCCAATGTACTTGAATAAACTAATGAAAGCATATGGTCCTCCCGGGATTCGAGCTCGGGACACCACACCCAGAACATAAGCATCTAAACCATTACACCACCACTTAAATTTTCAGGTTTCGTTTATTCAGTTCGTGGGTTCAATATGCTTCAGTATTTGTGACTCTGACTCTAGGGGGCTGTTTTTTTGGTCTATTCATTATTTTATTCATTTAGTGTTTTAGTTTTCTCGCTGGACCTTCCTCAAACTTAGAAAAACACCCCCTAGACACACCCTCAAGATAAATTTATACATTTTTTGGTAGAAAAATGTCCCGGCCGAAGGCCGATTCCTCTTATAACTACGGGCTCGCTATCGCTCGCCAAGAGAAAATCGACACCTAAATGGCACGATAGGTCTTCAAATTTACAACAAAATGGAGCTAAAAATATCAATATCGCCAAACTAATGGGCCAAACGTCTTAAAATCTGAAAACTAATGGGGCTAAACATAAGGGAGAAGAAGGTCGAGAAAAACGGTCTGTCTCCCCTTAAAAACGCTCCTCTTCGCTGTCGTTATCATTGTTATGTTGGGTACAATTAAAACGAAACAAATTAACTGGAATTACTTGTGTCGGCAATCAAATTAGTGGCCAAGGGATTATATCGGGATTAGAACTACTCGATTTGCTCTCGGGTTAAGGGGGAGGTAGTCTCGGGGGTTTTTCTGGACCCCCTTCTCCCTCACGTTTAGCATATTAGTTTTGAGATTTTAAGACGTTCGTTCCATTAGTTTGGCGATTTTGAGACCTTACGTCCCATTTTCTTTGTCAATATTAAGATCTTTCGTGCCATTTAGGTTTCGATTTGTTCCTGGCGAGCGATAACGACCCTTCGGCCGGGACATTTTTCTATCGAAAAATGTACAAATTTATCTTGAAAGGGGGGTCTAGGGGATGTTTATCTAAGCTTAATGGAGGTCTAGCGAGGACACTCAAAAATAAATAAATTAAATAAATACAGAGACGAAAAAACAAGCATTGGAGGCCTAATTGTGTTTGTTGTAACTCTCATGGAAAGCGGTTGCATAAATCCTGAGTTTTATCCGTCATTTTCCGTCATTTTCAACATACTCTGGTCACCATTAGATGATTAGACGATATTCCTTAGCTTATAATCTACCTCTAGGACTCGAAGGGGTTAATACGATCTCCATAAACCCTCTGAAAAATATAGGTTCGTTGCATATGCCCTTTGAAATGCCCACAGATCCTTCCTAAGCTGTATAAAATCGACTAATTCAGGCGCCTACCATAATCTACCTTCAGTCTAGTTGCCGATACCAGTGCGAAAATGTCCCGAAATGATACGAGAAAAAACTTGCTCAGGGATAATTGACGGAAAAAGCGCTCGTGTGACAGCGGCTTAACTATCCGGCAATATCAATGTTGTAGTGAAGCATTCTAACAATTTTGAGTTTGATTAGTTATTCTCGTGTGACACCGGCTATATACACTCCACCATCACGGACGGAACAGCAGACCTTTTATGCAAGTTCTCTCGACCATTCGTTTAGTTTTTAACCCCTTGAGGATTATGACGCGTTTTGTCAGTTAATTCTGGCTATTATTAGAAGATATTATTCAGATTAGGAAGCTTAAGGGGAGATATCCACTTGAGGGATTTTTTTCTTGACCCCTTTCTCCCTCATGTTTAGCCCCATTGCTTTTGATATTATAAAACGTTCGCCCCATTAGTTTAGCGATTTTAAGAACTTTCACCCCATATTAAGACCTTTCGTGCCATTCAGGTGTCGATTTTATCCTGGCGAGCGATAGCGAGCCTGTAATTTAAGAGGAACCGGCCTTCGGCCGGGACATTTTTCTACCGAAAAATGTACAAATTTATCTTAAAAGGGACTCAAGGGAGTATAATTTTAAGCTTGATGGAGGTCTAGGGAACAAACTAAATACCTCCCCTTAAGGAGCCCAGACGGTATTGTGCAGAATAATCTGCTGGTTCGGCTCAATGGATAAGGAAGGGGTTTAGTTTGCTCTCTAAACCTCTATCAAACTTAAAAAAACACCCACAAGACCTCCCTTCGATATAAACACCCACAAGACCCCCTTCGATATAAACACCCACAAGACCTCCCTTCGATATAAATTTGTAAATTTTTCGGCCGAAGGCCGATTCCTCTTCAAGTACAGGCTCGCAATCGCTCGCCAGGAAAGAAATCGACATCAGAATAGCACGAAAGGTCTTCATATTGGCAAATAAATGGGGCAAAAGGTCTGAACTTCGTCAAAATAATGGGACGAATGTCTTGAAGTCTCATAACTAATAGGGCTAAACATGAGGGAGGAGGAGGAAAACAACCCTGCCTCCCTTTAGATGGAAGCCAGAGAGATGATTGAGATTGTATATGCCCTTTTAATTCTCACAGATCCTTCCTAAGCAGAATAAAATCGATTAACGATAGCCAGAACAAATTGTCAAAACGCGTTAAGATCATCTAGGGGATAATATAATTATAAACCCCAGAATAACAGACCATTATTGTATATACTCGCCAATGGTAATGCGATTTTTAGCCATTTTCATAGCCATCTGCGTGTGTGTGTGGGTGTGGGTGTGGGTGTGTGTGTGTGTGTGTGTGTGTGTGTGTGTGTTTTTTTTTTTTTTTTTTTTTTTTTTTTTTTTTTTATGGTATTTGATTTTCTAGTTATATTTATGCTTGTGCTAAATGCGAAAAACTGACCATCTACTATATCAATTAAGTTTTCAGTATTTTTTTTTTTTTTTTTTTTTTTTTTTTCTATGTGATTGAGGGAGGCAAAAGGCATAACTGCCTATAGCGAGTGCCTCCCCCATAGTTGAAAGAGTGACAGGGCCAAAATCAAGGGACGTTCGAGCCAAAATGCCTGGACACACGGAGTTTGAAGCAATTTAAGTCATAGGAAGAGGGAAAGACTGATTCTGGGAGAGAGTTCCAGAGCTCAGCTGTTGAGTAGAAGAAAGTTTGAGAGTAACGTTTCACTCTTGGGTTGGAGAGTTGCACAGAGTAGGGGTGGGATTGAGTTGCAAGACGGGTACCACGTGCCCTACGTAAAGGAGGTGGTATGCACTGGGATAGCTCTGAGGAACACTGATTATTATAGTAGCGATAGAATAGCGAGAGAGATGCAACATTGCGGCGGAGAGAGAGAGATTGCAGAGAGTTGGTGAGTGGACGGGAGTTAATGATACGAAAGGCCTTCCTTTCAACTTTGTCTAGGAGAGCAGTGTGAGAGGAACCTCCCCACACATGTGAACAATACTCAATACAAGGGCGCACTATGCCCCTGTACAGAGCAAGAAGCTGTGCAGGGGAAAAGAACCCCCTAAGGCGGTTGAGCACACCCAGCTTCTGGGATGCTGCCTTAGCAAGACTGGTAATATGGTCCTTCCAAATGAGAGCAGAAGAAAAAGAGACACCAAGAATATTGAGAGAAGATGAAGGGTTGATTTTTGTATTGTTGAAGAATAAGGGATAGTCCGCTGGGAGATCCTGACGGGTAGATAGATGGAGAAATTGGGTTTTGGAAGCATTAAAGTTAACAAGGTTTTCTCTGCCCCAATTGGAAATAGTATTTAGATCAGAATTTAAGAGTTCTATGGCTTCATTACGTTTGTCGTTGAGGGATTGCTGGCTGGGGCGTTCTGAAAAACTAATGGAGTAGTGCAAGGTTGAGTCGTCTGCGTATGAATGGATGGGAATTAAGGTACAGTTAAGGAGATCATTTATAAAAATTAGAAAGAGAATAGGAGATAGGACAGAGCCCTGAGGAACACCGGAGTTTATAGAGTGAGGAAGTGAACAATGGCCGTCCACAACCGCGGCTATGGAACGGCCGGAAAGGAAATTAGAGACAAAGGCACAGATGGAGGGATAGAAACCGAAGGAGGGTAGTTTAGAAATTAAAGATTTATGCCAGACTCTATCGAAGGCTTTCGATATGTCTAGTGCAATAGAAAAAAGTCTCACCGAAGTCCCGAAAGGAGGATGACCAAGAGTTAGTAAGATATGAAAGAAGATCACCAGTAGAGCGACCCTTAAGGAAGCCATACTGGCGATCTGAGAGCAGATTATGAGAAGAGAAATGCTTAAGAAATTTGGAAGCAAGAATAGTTTCAAAAACTTTAGAAAGACAAGAGATAAGAGCAATTGGACGATAGTTGGAGGGTTGAGAGCGGTCACCCTTTTTTGGGACAGGTTGAATGTGAGCAAACTTCCAGCATGAAGGGAAGACGTTAGAGGATAGACAGAGACGAAAGAGTTTGCCTAGGCAGGGAGTCAGCACGGAAGCACAGTTTTTGAGAACAACAGGAGGAATATATAGTATATATATATTCCTTATTTGTTCCACATTGGTGAGCCCACTGTACGAAAGTCATTGTGTGGTTCTCGCAGGATTAAAATGCTTTCTTTTTCCTTCCACCACGAGCCCATTGTGTTGGGCTAGGACCCCCCTGGCTTTTGCTAGTGGGCAACCCCGGCCATTGTCACTATTACTGAGGACTTGGAGGTAGAACAAGATTAGGGGAGATTTTGCATGATTTTCCGTTTTTTGTTTTTTTTTTTTTTTCACCTGTTCCGCAGTACTCCCTTCACGCCCGCTTCGTGATGAAACATCTTCTATATTATTCCCACGGCAGCGTTAACCCTTTCATTACCGGTGCCGTCATCTTAACTTTATTCTGGGTAGGACTACTATTAGATCATTATATTTGGTTTAAAAAGGGCCTCCAGCAATCAACAGGCTTCGAACTATCTCCCTTACCCATTTTGACTACCACAGATCTTTCTGAAACTGCACACAATCGAAAACAGCTTGGACACCTGCGCAATTATATCTCACTGACGAAAACATCTACGGTTTTAATCTGGTAGTAAAGCCAGAGAATACTACAAGAGGGTCCCGTTTGGAAGGGTTTTGCCCCGAACTCATCACATAGCATCACAAAAGAGAACAAAATGGAAAGGCAAAAGATCATCAACTCTGCATTTCTCATCTAAAGTTTTCGCGATTTGGAGATGGCGCGAGACGGAGAAACGCTGAATCAAGACCTAGTTTACGCGGAGTTACACAGCTATTCAAACCACATAGAACTTGCGGTCCATACTAGGAGGTCCGGCCTGAATACTACTATAGACAGGAACAGTTATAGTAGAAGAATAGGACAGCAAAGCAGAAGGCTCTCTCCTCACCTTAACCCCCTCTGTACCGGCGACGTCTTATTAATTGTATTCTAGCTATATTTAGACGGTTGCGAGTAGTTTAAGAAGGATCTGTGGTAGTATAAAGGGTTAAGTGAGATAGTTCGAAGCCTATTAGTTGCTGGAGGCTCTTGTAAACTGCACGAGATGGTATATAGTAGCCAGAATAAAGTTAAGGAGGGATTGGTTCACTTTTTGGGCGATTTTTGCATGTATTCATTATTTTTCTAGTTTCCTCCCTAGACCTCCATCAGATTAAAAAAAAAAACATCCATTACATCCCCCTTCTAGATTAATTTGCACATTTTTCGGTAGAAAAATATCCCGGCCGAAGGCAGATTCTGCCAACATTAAAGGCTCACTATCGTTCGCCAGGGAAAAAATCGACACCTAAATAGCACGAAAGGTCTAAATATTGACGAAGAAATGGGGCAAAAGGTCTTAAAATCGACTAACTAATGGGGCAAACATCTTACCATCTGAAAACTAATGGGGCTAAACATGAGGGAGAAAGTGGTCCAGAAGTAAGAAATTAGTCTGAAAGGAGATTTATACTTTAATACCCACTGATTTTTTTAGCATTCATTCATACTAATTAAATCTTCCTCAGGTGATCGTCTAGTCCCTTCTTGAAAAAATTTACACATTAATCTAGAAGAGGGATCTAATGGATGTTGTTTTAAGTTTGATGGAGGTCTAGGGAGGAAACTAGAAAACATATTAACCCTTTGAAGCAATAGCGACCCTTTAATTTTAAGAGGAAACGGCCTTCGGTCGGGACATATATCTTACCGAAAAAATTACAAATTTACCTCGGAGGGGGTCTAGGGGGTATTTTTAAAAGTTTGATGGAGGTCTAGAGATCAAACTAATAAATAAATAAAGACCAACAATAAACCTTAACCCCTTAAGAAACCTCGGTAGATTTAATTTACCCACTCTGATGGCAATCAATACATTGACCTACCTTATGGTGTTCAGAGAGAGAGAGAGAGAGAGAGAGAGAGAGAGAGAGAGAGAGAGAGAGAGAGAGAGAGAGAGAGAGAGAGAGAGAGAGAGAGAGAGAGAGAGAGAGCGAGGTAGAACTAGAGAGCAAATAAACTAAAACGAAACAGAAAGCAAACAGCAAGCCAAACAAACTACCGAGGACCTAACTTTTACGCCAAAGATCACCGTACTTAATTATCCAAGACATCTCTACTTCGGGGAACAAAGGACTCAATTAATAACTTAAGAGATGATTTGGGGGGTTTCTGCCCCCTCCCCCCCCCCCCCCCACACACACACACCCTCTCCTTCATGTTTAGCTCCATCGCTGTTCAGATTGTAAGACGTCCGGCCCGTTAGTTTGGCGAGTTTAAGACCTTTCGCCCCATTCCTTTGTCAATATTCAGACCTTTCGTGCCATTTAGGCGTCAACATTTTCCTACCGAGCGATAACGAGCGATAACCGCACATTTTCCTACCGAGAAATGTAAAAACTTATCTCGAAGGGGGATTTGGGGGGATGTTTTCTTAAGCTTGATGGAGGTTTAGGGAGGAAGCTAAAAAATGAAAATACAAATTAATAAATCTACCAATAAATAAACACTCCCCCCTTAAGGGGAGGTTTTTAGTTGATTCCCTAGACTTCCATCAAGCTTAAAATTACTCCCACTAGACCCCCTTTCAAGATAAATGTGTACATTTTTCGGTAGAAAAATGTCCCGGCCGTAGGCCGGTTCCCCTTAAATTACAGGCTCGCTATCGCTCGCCAGGAAAAAATCGACACCTAAATGGCACGAATGGTCTTAAAATTGACTTAAATGGGGCGAGGGTTCTTAAAATCGTCAAACTAATGGGGCGAACGTCTTAACATCTCAAAAGCAACGGTGCTGAACATGAGGGAGAAAGGGGTCCAGAAAAAAAATCCTCCAGGTGGATATCTCCCCTTAAAATATACAAGAACCCGGTCACCCCATCTATACTTGGGGAACAAAGCACTGAATTACTAAAGCTCAGTATTGATCATCTCGGTATTTGGCTTCTTGCACGAGGGTATATTGCAACTCGACAGACGGGGCTGATTCGCTGAGTAGGAAGCTTTAATAGTTCAACTCAGGGCTGATTCGCTGAGTAGGAAGCTTTAATAGATAAACTCGGGGCTGATTCGCTGAGCAGGAAGCTTTAATAGTTCAACTCAGGGCTGATTCGCTGAGTAGGAAGCTTTAATAGATAAACTCGGGGCTGATTCGCTGAGTAGGAAGCTTTAATAGATAAACTCGGGGCTGATTCGCTGAGTAGGAAGCTTTAATAGATAAACTCGGGGGTGATTCGCTGAGTAGGAAGCTTTAATAGATAAACTCGGGGCTGATTCACTGAGTAGGAAGCTTTAATAGATAAACTCGGGGCTGATTCGCTGAGCAGGAAGCTTTAATAGATAAACTCGGGGCTGATTCGCTGAGCAGGAAGCTTTAATAGATAAACTCGGGGCTGATTCGCTGAGTAGGAAGCTTTAATAGATAAACTCGGGGCTGATTCGCTGAGTAGGAAGCTTTAATAGATAAACTCGGGGCTGATTCGCTGAGTAGGAAGCTTTAATAGATAAACTCGGGGCTGATTCGCTGAGTAGGAAGCTTTAATAGATAAACTCGGGGCTGATTCGCTGAGTAGGAAGCTTTAATAGATAAACTCGGGGGTGATTCGCTGAGTAGGAAGCTTTAATAGATAAACTTGGGGCTGATTCGCTGAGTAGGAAGCTTTAATAGATAAACTCGGGGGTGATTCGCTGAGTAGGAAGCTTTAATAGTTCAACTCAGGGCTGATTCGCTGAGTAGGAAGCTTTAATAGATAAACTCGGGGCTGATTCGCTGAGTAGGAAGCTTTAATAGATAAACTCGAGGCTGATTCGCTGAGTAGGAAGCTTTAATAGTTCAACTCAGGGCTATTTTGCTGAGTATTAGAGGCTTCACTATATCAACTGAGTGCTAATTTGTTGGGTAGGAGGCTTCAATATATAAACTAAGGGCTAATTTGCTGAATAAGAGGCTTTAATAGATCAACTCGGGCTAATTTGCTGAGTATTAGAGGCTTCACTATATCAACTCAGTGCTCATTTACAAAGTAGGAGGTTTCAATAGATTAACTCAGTGCTGTTTCCCGGAGTATTAGAGGCTCCACTACATCAAGTCAGTACTAATTTGCTGAGTAATAGAGGCTTCAATATTGGAAATATTGTATCTTTGCTTACACCACTCTGTTTACCTATATATTTGTTTACCTATATATTTGTTTACCTATATATTTGTTTACCTATATATTTGTTTACCTATATATTTGTTTACCTATATATTTGTTTACCTATATATTTGTTTACCTATATATTTGTTTACCTATATATTTGTTTACCTATATATTTGTTTTGTTTTGCATTGTTCTAAGAGTAGAAGGAACCGGCCTTTGTCCGGGAAATTTTTCTACCGAAAAATGTAAAAATGTATCTTGAAAGGGGGTCTAGGGTTTTTTTTAAGCTTGATGGATGTCAAGCGAGGAAACTCAAAAATAAATTAATATATAAATATATAGACCAAAAACCAAGCACTACCCCCTTAAATTCAAATTATGTATGCAATATAATCATACGCAATATTCTAGCAATACTGAAAGAGAGAGAGAGAGAGAGAGAGAGTACAGTTAACCCCTTCAGTACCAGTGGCGATATTCCCATTATAGACGTGGTATTATTGGACGATTTATACAGCCTAGGAAGGACGTCTATCAATTAAACGTGTACAGCCTATCTCAAATAATACTTTTAGCTACCATATAACACATATCGTGTGAATGTACGTGAAATATAAAAGACAATACGTGACCGGTACTGAAAGGGTTATTCTGCTCGTGACAGTGCAACCCGCTGGCAACATCAAACACATCGGCTGGATAGTTGCAACCCCATTCTTTGCAACCTCCTCTTTACTGCAACTCCTTACTGT
Source organism: Paralithodes platypus (assembly GCA_032716605.1). Classification (NCBI taxonomy): domain Eukaryota; kingdom Metazoa; phylum Arthropoda; class Malacostraca; order Decapoda; family Lithodidae; genus Paralithodes; species Paralithodes platypus. The sequence goes on along the minus strand of CM064549.1, from coordinate 33,262,292 downwards.
GCAACACATGGCGGGGGGTGGGGGGGATGCAACGACCTTTCTTATACCGACAATATGAACACATTTGTATAGTGGCGCTAATATGTCATGTCTCAGCTGGCATTACGTTTGGCTCTCTCTGTGCTGTATTAATGTCCGTCAGATGTTTGGTAGGGTGGGTAAGTGTAGGAACATGTGTGTGTATGTGTGTGTGTGTGTGTGTGTGTCACTCGAAACAAATAAATCAAGTTTTAGATCATGCTGATACCAATTATTGATCAAAATATACTTGGTGCCGAGCCATCACTTATTAGGCCGACTTTACATTTAGTCTTCAGCCCACTCATACAAGTTCACGGATTTAAATGATTTCTAATTAAGGGGAGGTATTTAGTTTGTACCCTACACCTTCATCAAGCTTAAAAATTACACTCCATAGACCCCCTTCAAGATAAATTTGTACATTTTTCGGTAGAAAAATTTCCCGGCCGAAGGCCGTTTCCTCTTACATTGCAGGCTCGCTATCGCTCGCCAGGAAAAAATCGACACCTAAAAGGCACGAAATTTCTAAAAATTGACAGAAATGGGGCGAAAGTTCTTAAAATCGCCAAATTAATGGGGCGAACGTCTTAAAATTTCAATAGCAGTGGAGTTAAACATGAGGGAGAAAGGGGTTAAGAAAAAAATCCCTCACGTGGAAACCTTCCCTTAAGGACGTACATCTATGGAATCGAATTTGTTAATATAAGTTTCTACAAATCAACTACGAAACTGTATATATTATTTATTGTTAATCATGTGCTATCCAAAAACTCAATCCAAATAGTGATAATTGCATACAGAAATAGAAGATCTTCCTAAACTTAACCCTTTGAAGCTCTGACGCGTTTTAGCAGTTTATTTTGGCTATCGTTAGACGATTTTATGCAGCTCAGGAAGTATATGTGGGTATTAAAAGGGTAAATACTATCTCAATCAACCCTTTGACTTCCATATACCGTTACTAATCTGAATAAAATCGTCTACTAGTAGCCAGAAACAATCAGAAACGCGTATTGGAGCTTGAAAGGGTTAATATAGTCACCTAATAGTTGCCAGAACATAATGTAAAGGACGTCACCGGTACTGAAGGGGTTAAGGGGTTATTTTTTTTTAATTAGGAAGACTTAAAAACTAGGAAACTAAGGATTAATTTGTGAATAAAGGCCTATTTGAGTTTGAATGTAGGAAGCGCTGACAAGAGGTATAAACAATTACCCAGGCGGCAGTCAGAGATGGAGAGGTAAAGATTCATAACGACACGGCCACAGACGTTGTACACACACACCCTAACACGCACACAGATACACTCATACACATACTGACATACACACACACACATTCCCTCACACGTACACACACACACATACACATACCTTCACTGACACACATACACTGATACACTCTACACATACTGACACACACACACACATACCCTCACACGTACACACACAGATACACGCATACCCTCACACACACACACACACACACACACACACACACACACACACTCATGCCTTCACTGACACACATGCAGTGATACACTCATACCCTCACTAACACACACACATACACACACACACACACACATACTAGTACTAGAAACAAACTTGCTCACAGAATATTGCCGGAAAAAGAGCTCGTTTGACATTGGCTTTAGCCCCAGGCTTCGACATTAAGGCAGTATCACACGGGCGCATTTAACGTCAATTTTTACGTGCAATTGTAGTATGGCTGCTTCAAATTTTAAGCTGTATCAAAACTCAGCCACTAACATAATCTACCTTTGATCTAGTTTCCGAAGCCAATGAGAAAAAAACTCAAAATAGTAATAGAAGAAAATTGCCGGAAAAAGCGCTCGTGTGACATAGGCTTGACCCCCCCCCCAGGCCTCTGCATTAGGTAGAGGGCCAATTCCACACAGTGTTTGGTCGTTCCAGGGACAAATGGTTGGAACGATCCTACGAGTTTCGGAGCTGGTCCCCGTTTTCTGAATTCGGCGCAGACCTAAATTCGTGAAACTGGTTGACGTCGGGTTGTACAAGTTTGTACTCTTAAAGATATATATATATATATATACACAGTATATATACAGTATATATATATATATATATATATATATATATATATATATATATATATATATATATATATATATATATACTGTATATAAATTTATTGAGGGATGTAGAAAAGAAAAATCTAATATATATCGGGTCCCGCCACGTACAGTTAAACTTACAATAAGATATATATACTCTCTCTCTCTCTCTCTCTCTATCTATCTATCTATCTATCTTACGCGCGATCGCATGCATACACACAGCTACTCTCACAATACCAAGCATATACAGTACATACACACACAAATCCCCCCCCCACCAACTTCTCCTCACATAGACAAACACGTTCTTAGTAATTTAATTTCTACATCATCACTATCGTCAAGACCATCAACATCACCATCACCATCAACACCTCCATCATCATCATCATCATCAACATCAACATCACCATCATCATCAACATCACCATCAACACCTCCATCATCATCATCATCAACATCACCATCATCATCATCATCACCATCAACATCTCCATCATCATCATCATCACCATCAATATCTCCATCATCATCATCATCACCATCAACATCATCAACATCACCATCAAAATCACCATCATCATCAACATCACCATCAACACCTCCATCATCATCATCATCATCATCACCATCAACATCACCATCATCATCATCACCATCAACATCTCCATCATCATCACCATCAACATCTCCATCATCATCATCATCACCATCAACACCTCCATCATCATCATCATCATCAACATCACCATCAACATCACCATCATCATCATCATCATTGTCATCCAGAACTAATACGAGTGTTACCATATACACGAATGATCACAATAGAGTTGCAACAAGTAAAATCCCCCCCCCCCTCCCCCCGCAAGCCATTTATTGCACAATAGTTGCAGGAGCGAGGACGATACAGACATTGGGTTCTGTTGTTACCAGGATATTGTGTAGTTAACTCTTTCGGCACCAAAGACGTCTATTTAATTGTATTCTAGCTTTATTTAGACGATATTGTGCAGTTAAAGAAAGATATGTGGTGGTAAAACGGGTTAAGCGAGATAATTCGAAGCCTGTTAATTGCTGAAGGCCCTTTGTGAACTGAATATACATATTATGTATAATTATATATATATATACAGTATATATATATATGTGTGTGTGTGTAGTGTGTGTGTGTGTGTAGTGTGTGTGTGTGTGTGTGTGTGTGTGTGTGTGTGTGTGTGTGTGTGTTGCATGTGTACCAATATCCAATGTCTCTACACACAAACATACCCGAACCCCCTATACCAGACTGCTAACAGAGCTGAACCAATCACCACACCAATGTTCACAGTACCGCCAGCAGAGAGAGAGAGGGGGAGAGAGAGAGAGAGAGAGGGAGAGGGAGAGGGAGAGGGAGAGGGAGAGAGAGAGAGAGAGAGAGAGTACAAAGGAGTACAAAGGAGATCAAGCAACAACAGCTCTAGTGACCCTTCTAGGCTGTTGTCCTCCAAAACACTGAGGTTCAAGTGTCCAAACAGTGGTTTAGAGTGGGTAAGGGAACATTGGAAAGGGAACTAACTAGAGAGAGAGAGAGAGAGAGAGAGAGAGAGAGAGAGAGAGAGAGAGAGAGAGAGAGAGAGAGAGAGAGAGAGAGAGAGAGAGAGAGGGAGAGCCAACTGTTTTAAGACGTGTATCCCCATCCTGGCGAGCGATAGCGAGCCAGCATTGTATGGAGAAACCCGGCTTCGCCGGAGAAATTTTCTATCGAAGAATGTACAAATTTAGCTTGCTGCCAAAACAAAAAATATATATGCTGGCTCGCTACCGCTCGCCAAGAAAATATTGACACCTGGATGGGGGTAAACGTCTTAAAACAGTAGGCTGAATGGGGCCGAACGGATACAAGCCAAAGGGAAAAAACGCGAGGTGGGCTCCCTTAAAGCTTTCTCTCAGGAAAAAAAACATGGCACATATTATTCATCGTTGTTGTTGTTGTTGTTGTTGTTCCCCAAGCTGCCTGGTCGAACAGCCCCAAGGCCCCGAGCAAGGCCAAGGCCATAACCGAGCGCCCCCACAGAACCCTCCCCACCGACCACAATAAATCCTGGGTGACCGAAGCCACTCCATGGCGGGGAGCTGAGGAGGGTGCGGAAATGCCCGGGAAACCAAAGCCCCACCCAGGGCCCTGTGTCCCTCAGCAATTATGAAGAGAAAGTTGAGGGGCAAGGGAAAAATGTGACGCTTTGGCTTCCAATCTTGGTAGATTGGGAGGTCAATCCACGTTAGAGACGCCGTCACTTGAGATCTAGAAAATATATAAGTAAGAGGAACAGTCAGAGTAAGCTATGGGTATGGCAGAGATTGCTCAGTTCTCACTCTGATAGACCAGCCCATCACCACATGACTAGAACCCAATCCTCTCAGCATCAGCTAGGAAAGGCCCTAGAAAGCCGCCTTTGGCGGGGGGATAGCTCCCCTATTTCAACCCTTTTCGGGGTTGGGCACCCGCCCTATTAACATATTATTCATCGTAATGTCTTATAGTATATGGTCTTATATTGTACTTATAACTGCCTTTAACTGGATGTCAATCGTGGCCATGTGTTGTACTTATAACTGTCTTGATGGTGTAATGGTTAGAGCGTGTAGGTTCTGTATGTGATGTCCTGGGTTCGAATCTTGGGAAAAGCACATGTTTTCGTTAATTTAATTTGGGGTATTATTGGTGTTAAAAATAATAAAAATAAATAATAATAATATATTCTTAACCCTTTTATTAGTTCAACCTATTTCCATATAAGTGCAGTTCGCCGTTCCTCCTAACTTCTCCATAACTATTGCTCCGGTCGTATTTCTTTAAGGGGGGGGTCACCGTTTTTTTTGTTTCTCTCCTTTTCTCTCTTTCCCTGGCTTGTATCCATTCGGCCTCATTCAGCCAACTGTTTTAAAACGTTTATCCCCATCCAGGTGTCGATTTCTTCATGGCGATCGATAGCGAGCCAGCACTGTATGGAGAAATCCGGCTTCGCCGGAGAAATTTTTCTATCGAAAAATGTACAAATTTAGCTTGCTGTCAAAACAAAAATATATATACGCTGGCTCGCTACCGCTCGCAAGGAAAATATTGACACCTGGATGGGAGTAAACGTCTTAAAACAGTAGGATGAATGGGGCCGAATATATACAAGCCAAAGAGAGAGGGAGAGAAAGAGAAAACAAAAAGCAAGGTGGGCTCCCTTAAAATATTCCTTCCTAGAACTCCAAGCAGCTCAAGACCCACTTAAGCACCACCTTATCCTTCACCACCATCACCATTATCTCTCTCTCTCTCTCTCTCTCTCTCTCTCTCTCTCTCTTACTAAAAAGTCCCTTCCTAATAGTATGCATATTTGATAAAAATATACACTAAATAATAACATACATACAATACAAAATAAATATATATATATATATATATATATATATATATATATATGGGTCTCCAACCCATTAGCCTAAGGGAGTATAATGTTTTTTTCTACTTTACAAAATACTATATAACCCAGTGGATTTTCCATATGAATAGTTGTGGTAATTTATTCCAACATATAACTTCACGCAGCAGTGTAATCGGAGGGATTGGTGGGTGCGGATAAAATCTGCTTCTTTACCATTAGTTCTTCTACTCAGTTGTGACTACAAATAATATAATTAAGTCCGGACTACCTTGCAGGGACCACAGGGCCTGTGCACCTCTTGTAGTTGTTTAAGTCTACACAACCCATTCTCTCTTTATCATCACCATAGTCTCTCTCTCTCTCTCTCTCTCTCTCTCTCTCTCTCTCTCTCTCTCTCTCTCCTTATAATCTGGGCTTATTCAGCACTCAGGTCCCCTCTTCTTCTTCCCCTCACACTATTTTCCCCTTCTTGTGTACCCACTCTAGTTTCCCTTCGTCTCACCCTGGCTGCTCTTGTGAGCGATTTTTGAACGATTCGAAGCCCATGAAGGGGAGGTTTCAGTTTTGTTCTTCTGGACTCTCTTTTCCGTCACGTTTAGCCCCTTTAGTGTTGTGAATTAAGAGAGGGGATCTTGGGGATGTTTTTTAAGGTTGATTGAGGCCTTGGGGAAAAACAAAATAATAATAATATATATATATATATATATATATATATATATATATATATATATATATATATATATATATCGCCCAATAAATATATACATCCCCCTTAAGGTGTATTGGTATATTAATAACCCCAACACCAGGAGCCGAGGGGAAGGCAGCAGCGAGGGGAGTATTGTAGTCTGGTGAGGGGAACAGAAAATGAGGGGAGGTGCAGGTAGAGGGGAACAGAAAACGAGGGGTGGTGCAGGTAGAGGGCAACAGAAAACGAGGGGTGGTGCAGGTAGAGGGGAATAGAAAAAGAGGGGAGGTGCAGGTAGAGGGGAACAGAAAACGAGGGGAGGTGCAGGTAGAGTGGAACAGAAAACGAGGGGAACAGAAAACGAGGTGAGGTGCAGGTTGAGGGGAACAGAAAACGAGGGGAACAGAAAACGAGGTGAGGTGCAGGTAGAGGGGAACAGAAAACGAGGGGAGGTGCAGGTAGAAGGAAGGGAGGGAGGTCAAAGGTTATTGGTGGGTCGTTTACTTCATATTATTGGGGATCATTTCTCATGCCTTTATATTGTGCCGTCCCTGTTTTGGTTTGTTTATTTTGCAAGGTTTACATTATAATTCCGCTCCCTAGACACCTTACAAGTTGAAAATAAGCGTCCCCCAAACCCACCTTCGAGATAAATTTGTACAATTTTCAGTAGAAAAATATATCGGCCAAAGTTCCTCCTAAATTACAGTCTGATCTCTATCGCTCGCCAGGAAGAAAAAAAAGCACGAAAGGTCTTAATATTGACAAAGAAATGGGTGAAAGTATTAAAATTTGAAAACTAATGGGGCTAAACGAGAAGTAGAAGGGGGTTCAGAAATAACGAATACTTCCCCTTAATCCTCCAGTAATAAATACATTAATAATAAATAAATATTATGCTACACTCAATACATTAGTGTCATGTATTATGCTACACTCAATACATTTGTGTCACGTATTATGCTACACTCAATACATTTGTGTCGCGTATTATGCTACACTCAATACATTTGTGTCACGTATTATGCTACACTCAATACATTTGTGTCGCGTATTATGCTACACTCAATACATTTGTGTCACGTATTATGCTACACTCAATACATTTGTGTCGCGTATTATGCTACACTCAATACATTTGTGTCAAATATTATGCTACACTCAATACATTTGTGTCGCGTATTATGCTACACTCAATACATTTGTGTCGCGTATTATGCTACACTCAATACATTTGTGTCACGTATAACACTCAACACATTTGTGTCGCGTATTATGCTACACTCAACACATTTGTGTCGCGTATTATGCTACACTCAATACATTAGTGTCATGTATTATGCTACACTCAATACATTTGTGTCGCGTATTATGCTACACTCAATACATTTGTGTCGCGTATTATGCTACACTCAATACATTTGTGTCACGTATTATGCTACACTCAATACATTTGTGTCGCGTATTATGCTACACTCAATACATTTGTGTCGCGTATTATGCTACACTCAATACATTTGTGTCGCGTATTATGCTACACTCAACACATTTGTGTCGCGTATTATGCTACACTCAACACATTTGTGTCGCGTATTATGCTACACTCAACACATTTGTGTCGCGTATTATGCTACACTCAACACATTTGTGTCGCATATTATGCTACACTCAATACATTCTCCTGGTACTATGTAGTATATTCATTTGTCAACAAATGTCTTAATTTTATGGAATATTAGTTGCAAGAATAGGTGTTGTTTCTAAGCGTCTTTGTGTGCAGACATTGAGGAAAAACAACTGTAACATCGACTCACTATTTCTTTCTTGGCAAACATTTCTCAGTATTTCCACCCTTCCCCCTCGCTCGCCTAGATGAGAAATACTGTATTAATCTCCCAAGCCATGTCTTCATTTCCAAAGATTTCTATGTGCACACAAATATATTGGTATCGGAATATCTTTATGGAGGGAAGACCTGCTATTTTCTCTGTTTTAGTTGTATCCATTCGGCCCCATGCAGCCTACTGTTTTAAGACATTTATCCCCATACAGCTGTCGATTTTTTCCTGGCGAGCGAAAACGAGCCAGCATTTTATGGAGAAATCTGGCTTCGCCGGAGAAATTTTTCTATCGAAAAATGTATAAATTTAGCCAGCTGTCTAACTCATTATCGAAATATTGGTACCTTGCTATCGGAGTATCTTTATGTGCAGGTGAAATGCAAAGATCTACATGGACTATAAATTCACTTTATAGATGCATTATAAATCCCCCCACCCCCCCCCCAAAAAAAAAAATCTGATTTCCTCTTTTATAGGAATACTTTAAATTATTTAGTTTTCAAGAAGGCTCAGATATTTAACTTTAATATGTTTATATCACATCATTATGCAAAAACGATCGATTATCAATTTTTTTTTTTTTTTTTTTTTTTTTTTTTTTTTTTTAAATTGAAACTAATAAACACAATATATGCAATATTTAAGGGGAAGGTACTTGCTTTTTCTGGACCCCCTACTCTATCATATTTAGCCTTATTAGTTTTGAGATTTGAAGACGTTCGCCCCACTAGTTTGCCAATTTTAAGACATTTCGCCCCATTTCTTCGTCAATATTAAGACCTTTCGTGCCATTTAGGTGTCGAGCGTATTTACTGGCGAGCTATGCCGAGCCTGTAATTTGGGGGGAACAGGCCTTCGGACGGGACATTTCTCTACCGAAAAAATGGAAAAATTTATCTCGAAGGGATATCTTGAAGATTAATTTTTTGAGCTTGATAGAGGACTAGAGAGGAAACTTAAAACATAATTATTAAATAAATAATTATATCGACCAATAAAGCCATCTCCCCTTAAGGGGAGATGGGTCGTTTTCTAGACCCCCTTCTTCCTCAGTTTAGCCCCATGACTTATCAGATTTTAGAAGATTTGACCCATTATTTTGTCGATTTTAAGACCTTTCGCCCCATTTCTTTGCAAATCTTTAGTCCTATTTAGGTATCGATTTTTTTCCTGGCGAACAATAGTGAGCCTGTAATTTTGGAAGAAGCGGCCTTCGGCCGGGATATTTTCTACCGAAAAATTTACAAATTATCTAGAAGTTGGATCTAATGGATGTTCTTTTAAGTTTGATGGAGGTCTAGGGAGGAAACTAGAAAAAAAAAAAATAATAAATAAATGAAAACTTCGACCTAAAGTTAACCCTCCACCCTTAAAACGTAAAGGTTAAACCGTGAGGAAGTGTGAGATTGAATGTTGGGAGCCCGAGGGAGAAGGGGAGGGGAGGGGAGGGGAGGGGAGACCTATATTGGAAGGGGTGTTTGGAAGAAGGGTGTGTGTGGGTGTGTGGGGGGGAAGAGGGGTGTGTGTGTGTGAGCGTGGTTTTTTTTTTGTATGTGCGTATGTGTGTGTGTTAGTGTGGGTGTGTAATTATGTGTGTGTGTGTGTGTGTGTGTGTGTGTGTGTGTGTGTGTGTGTGTGTGTGTGTGTGTGTGTGTGTGTGTGTGTGTGTATAAACAGTAAGTATACCCCCCCTCCCCTCCCTCCCTGTCTCCACATATATCACATCATAAGCCCGGTCCCTTTCCTCCTTCTCCCTTCTCTTAAGGGAGCCCACCTCGCTTTTTTTCTCTTTCTCTCCCTCTATCTTTGGCTTGTATCCATTCGGCCCCGTTCAGCCTACTGTTTTAAGACGTTTACCCCCATCCAGGTGTCAATATTTTCCTGGCGAGCGGGAGCGAGCCAGCATTTATATATTTTTGTTTTGACAGCAAGCTAAATTTGTCCATTTTTCGATAGAAAAATGTCTCCGGCGAAGCCGTTTTTCTCCTTACAATACTGGCTCGCTATCGCTCGCCAGGAAGAAATCGACACCTGGATGGGGATAAACGTCTTAAAACAGTTGGTCGAATGGGGCCGAATGGATACAAATCAGGGAAAGAGAGAAAAGGAGAGAAAGATAAACAAAAAACGGTGACCCCCCTTAACCCGTTCAACACCATTACGCAACTTGCATCATATTCTGGTTACCATTAGACGATTTTCTTTAGTGTATAATCGACCTCTACGACTCAAATGGGTAAATACGACCTCAATAAACCCTCTTAGTAACACAGGTCCTTCTTAAACTGCATAAAATCATCTAATTTTAGCCAGAATCAAAGGTAAAAAGGCGTCATGGTGGTCAAGGGGTTAACCCTATCTAATTATTTGGTGGTCTTCTGGAACAACCACTGCTTCGCCCCATTAGATCGACAATTTTAAGACTTGTTGCCTAATTAGTTGAGCGATGCGAGACGCTTCGCCACATTCAGTTGCCGATATCTTCTGGCTGAGTGATACCGAGCCGGCCCTTTTGTGAAATTTGCTATCGATATTTATATTATATTAATAACACCATACATATCCTCATATTAATAACACCATACATATCCTCATACTTATCAAAAGCATAACTTTGTATCGTAAGTGTGTGTGTGTGTGTGTGTGTGTGTGTGTGTGTGTGTGTGTGTGTGTGTAATACAAATAATAATAATAATAATAATAATAATAATAATAATAATGATAATTATAAATGGTATATTTAAAGAATGGCAGCCCGATGAACTGAAAATATACATTTTACAAATTATTAAAAACCCTAAATACTACTAATAATAATAATAATAATAATAACAACAAGAACAATCAAAATAACATAGGCAAAACACCACACTAACCCCTCAACATACACCAATTTCGGCCATATATATATTCTGTACTGCGGACGTAGAGGGTTGAAGCCGTGAAGGTGTGCTGTGTTGATTTAGCTATATTGGAGAGGGGCCGGCGATCCCCTTTACGAGCCTGAATTGTATCTATTTCGTCGGTGATCTTTGTTTGGTACCTTCCCTGTTTTGCTCCATTTGTTAGGCAATTAAATGACGTTTCGGCCCATGGGTCTAAATATGAGGGAGAAGCGAGTCCAGACAAAAACACCGACTTGAGTGATAATATTCCCTTAAACCCCTTCAGCACGATGACGTAATTTCAATCATATTCTGGTTATTATAATAATAATAATAATAATAATAATAGTTCTTAAAGCTAGCGCATGCTAAGCCAGCTAAGGATAGCCCAACAAGGACTATTATGCGTATTGCCATTGGGGTCCTGTACTACTATCCCATCTCCTTGCTCATGAGGGACGGTTACAACTCAGTGCTTGTGAAACATCTTTAATGCGCCGAACGTGGGCGCGATCCTGAGACCTTCTGGGTGGAAGTCCAAGACGCTAGTTACTACACCAGCGAGCCGCTACGATTGTCTTTAGTATATAATCTACCTGTAGCACTCAAAGGTAAACTATAATCTACCTGTAGCACTCAAAGGTAAACTATAATCTACCTGTAGCACTCAAAGGTAAACTATAATCTACCTGTAGCACTCAAAGGTAACTATAATCTACCTGTAGCACTCAAAGGTAAACTATAATCTACCTGTAGCACTCAAAGGTAAACTATAGTCTACCTGTAGCACTCAAAGGTAAACTATAATCTACCTGTAGCACTCAAAGGTAAACTATAATCTACCTGTAGCAGTCAAAGGTAAACTATAATCTACCTGTAGCACTCAAAGGTAAACTATAATCTACCTGTAGCACTCAAAGGTAAACTATAATCTACCTGTAGCACTCAAAGGTAAACTATAATCTACCTGTAGCACTCAAAGGTAAACTATAATCTACCTGTAGCACTCAAAGGTAAACTATAATCTACCTGTAGCACTCAAAGGTAAACTATAATCTACCTGTAGCACTCAAAGGTAAACTATAATCTACCTGTAGCACTCAAAGGTAAACTATAATCTACCTGTAGCACTCAAAGGTAAACTATAATCTACCTGTAGCACTCAAAGGTAAACTACATTCTACCTGTAGCACTCAAAGGTAAACTATAATCTACCTGTAGCACTCAAAGGTAAACTATAATCTACCTGTAGCACTCAAAGGTAAACTATAATCTACCTGTAGCACTCAAAGGTAAACTAAACATCTCAATAAACCCTCTCCTTAAGCTGCATCAAATCGTCTAATGATAGCCAGATCAAAGGGTAAACATACGGCATCGCGCTGAAGGGGTTAACAGTTAAAGTTGAGGGGGGATAGACAGGTTGGGGAGGTGAGAAGTTTCGTACACATTAGAGAGAAGTAAAGGAGGAAAGAAAGAGCAAAGTAGAAGAATAAAAGATGGAGGGCTGTCCTTTCTATTGTTTAAGGTGGGTGGTGGGTTTTTTCTGGAACGCCTTCTCCCTCACATTTAGCCCCATTAGTTCTAAGATTCTAAGACGTTCGGCCCATTAGCTTGGCGATTTTAATACTTTTCGCACCATTTCTTTGTCAAATCTTTCGTGCCATATAGGTGTCGATTTTTTCCTGGCTAGTGATAGCGAGCCTGTAATTTTAAGAGGAGCCGGTCTTCGGCCGAGACATTTTTATATAGAAAAAATTACACATTTATCTTAAAAGGGGGTCGAGGGAGTGTTTTTTAAGCTTGATGGGTGTCTAGCGAAGAAACTAAATAAATAAATGAATAAATACATAAAATAGACCAACAAACAACGATTACCCCCCTCTTAAACGATTACCCCCCTCTTAAACGATTACCCCCCTCTTAAACGATTACCACCCTTTTAAACGATTAACACCCTCTTAAATGTGTTCCTCTATTATTTAACCTCTTCGATCTCAGCCCTTCATAGTTTCTCTACTGGGGACTCCTGGGTTGTGGTGGCCGTGTACAAGTGAGTGTGTGTGTGTGTGTGTGTGTTTAGGTATATTGGAGAGAGTGGGGGGGGGGGGAGGGGGCGTTGATCCCCTTGGGCGTCTTAAAGGGGGCGTTAGTGGTTTGGTTTACTCTACAGGCACTGATGCACTAATTATTATTATTTATTTAATATTGTTTTGTTTGTTTAGTATTGAGATTATACCCTGTTCACTGGTGGTTGGCGAAACGTTTGATTTGTCTTAAGGGGAGGTATTTAGTTAGTTCCCTAGACCTCCATCAAGCTTAAAATTACACCCCCTTGAGTCCCTTTCAAGATAAATTTGTACATTTTTCGGTAGACAAATTTCCCGGCCGAAGGCCGGTTCCTCTTAAATTACAGGCTCGCTATCGCTCACCAGGATAAAATCGACACCTGAATGGCACGAAAGGTCTTAATATGAGGTGAAAGTTCTTAAAATCGCTAAACTAATGGGGTAAACGTTTTATAATATCAAAAGCAATGGGGCTAAACATGAGGGAGAAAGGGGTCAAGAAAAAAATACCTCAAGTGGAGATCTCCCCTTAACTTGACGAGAGGTAAGTAAAGAGAAAACTACGGCAATAATAATATTACTATAAATAATTATAATTATAATAATAATAAAAATAATAATAATAATAATTTCCAGGCAAGACCTTTCATATTTACAGCGGCTTCCCGGGCCGTTCGCCTGACGGACTATTATCTAGTATATATAAACAATATATACACCCACATATAAACAATACATACACCCACATATAAACAATATATACACCCACATATAAACAATACATACACCCACATATAAACAATATATACACCCACATATAAACATACATACACCCACATATAAACAATATATAACACCCACATATAAACAATACATACCCACATATAAACAATACATACACCCACATATAAACAATACATACACCCACATATAAACAATATATACACCCACATATAAACAATACATACACCCACATATAAACAATACATACACCCACATATAAACAATATATACACCCACATATAAACAATACATACACCCACATATAAACAATATATACACCCACATATAAACAATATATACACCCACATATAAACAATACATACACCCACATATAAACAATATACACCCACATATAAACAACACATATATATACACCCACATATAAACAACACATATATATACACCCACATCATACACCCACATATAAACAATATATACAATACACCCACATATAAACAATATATACACCCACATATAAACAATATATACACCCACATATAAACAATATATACACCCACATATAAACAAAGAGCATAACGAAAAATGGTTCATGCCCCTTACTACCAATAACCCCCCCCCCCCCTCCCCCCAAGATCCAATTAATTCAACACGCACAAAATAGTCGCTTTTACCATGCCCATTGGTTAGTAATTAGGCACAAAATACTACTACTACTACTACTACTACTACTACTGCTATTACTATAAATAAAAATAATAAAATTGACTAAAACTATATATAAAAGTACAGTCAAGATTGTAGTTAAGAATTAGAATAACAAGAATAATAAAGAGGAAAAGAGCAATACAAGAATACACATGTTCAGCCCACAATTACCAAGATGCTAAATGACGACCATGACCATTTTCCCAGATACAAATTATTCGGCAACGGGAACATTTCGCCTTTGTTCCCCTAATGATCCGTAATTATGCAGTAAATTGCGAGTGACAGTTGGCCGTGTGCGAAACTTCTATAAATACTGGCTTGTCAGTCAATTATGTCATTTAGATAATTTTATTTCATGGGATAATAGTGCCAATTTCTTTAACAAACAATGTACACAATTACCTTGAAGGGGGCCTGGGTGCCCATTCTCTGTTTAAAGAAAGTATGGGAAGTTGGGGAACATAATTTATAATACATTCTCCAAGTAAGATTGCCCTTCTCCTTAATAACAATAAGAAAAGGTTAAGTATCCTTTATCACGCCGTGGTCGATTTAGTTAAGGCTAGGATATTCGTCCTGGCTGTCGGTGGTTCCAGCCCTGATGAGAATATACAACAATTTAGTAGCTCACGTGTATGTCAGAGATATATTTATAGTGAGTTATACTTATATAAATATATATAAATGATCTATCTAACTATCTATCTATCTATCTAATCTCTCTCTCTCTCTCTCTCTCTCTCTCTCTCTCTCTCTCTCTCTCTCTCTCTCTCTCTCTCTCTCTCTCTCTCTCTCTCTCTCTCTCTCTCTCTCTCTCTCTCTCTCTCTCCTCTCTCTCTCTATATATATATATATATATATATATATATATATATATATATATATATATATATATTATATATATATATATATATACAGTATACCGGTATATATAATATATATATACTGTATATATATAATTATACCGGTATATATTTATATAGTTGTGATGCAGGACATATGATTCTCTTGTTCCTCACTAATTGCAACCAAATGCTAATGTGATCAATTTTAATTTTTTGCAGGTAATAATTGAGTCGCCATTTGGTGGAGAGACGGCAGGGAGAGTGAGTAACAAATTAATTTACTATTTAATTATGTATGCTAATTAAGTCATTTTGGTACTGCATAATGTTTAATGCACAGTCGCGTACAGAGGCTGTTTCAACACCACCACTATCACACCAACAACAACACCACTAAAACCATCAACACCACCACCAGCACTAACCATACACATAAAACCCAGGGAACTATCACACAGCTACAACACCACCATCAAACCTGCACTAACACCACCACTATCACACCTACATCACTAACACTACCACTATCACACCTACACCACCACCATCAACACCACCACCAGTACTAACCATACACATAAAACCCAGGGAATTATCACACAGCTACACCACCACCATCAAACCTGCACTAACACCACCACTATCACACCTACACCACTAACACTATCACACCTACACCACCACCATCAACACCACCACTATCACACCTACATCACTAACACTATCACTATCACACATACACCACCACCATCAACACCACCACTATAACACCTACATCACTAACACTACCACTATCACACATACACCACCACCATCAACACCACCACTATCACACCTACATCACTAACACTATCACACCTACACCACCACCATCAACACCACCACTATCACACTTACAGCACCACCACCAACAACACCACTACCATACATCTAAAACCCAGGGAACTACTACACACCTACACCACCACCACCACTATCACACCTACACCACCACCACCACTATCACGCCTACATCACCACCACCAACAACACCACTACCAACACTACTAACCATACACATAAAACCCAGGGAACTACCACACACCTACACCACCACCATCAAACCTACACCACCACTATCACACCTACACCACCACCACCACCACCAACAACACCACTATCACACCACCATCACCACCAACAACAACAACAACACCACCAACACACCTATACCACCACCAACACCACTAACCATACACCTACAACCCAGGGTACTATCACACACATTCAGCCCCACCACCAATTTCCCTTAGGACCTACGAATTTGCTATGTATGGCTCTGTCAGTACACCCTCGTCTCGTGTCACACACACATACACACACACATATATGCATACACACTCACACACATATATACATCCACATGCGTGCGCGCACACACACACACTTTGTGTTTTCTCTCTCTCTATCATCTATCTATCTATCCAGGTCTAGGTGGTGGAAAGGGGCCCTGAAAGGTTGATTCACACGAGCGCTCTTAAGAGCAACTTTTAATATAATATATATATATATATATATATATCCTTAACAGGCATACACAAAGCCCTCATATTAAACAAAAGACAATGGTTTTCTTTCTAGTCAAAACTAAAATAAATCCTCAACAGGCAAAAATACAGCCCTCCCATTCAAGGTATATTCAGTATGGTTTATGAGTACTTTTGCATTAAAAGAACTCATCAAGCAAACTAAGCCCTCTTGACTATGAAATGCATAAGTGCGCGGAATTTCGATGTGAGTATCCTAGGTTCGAGTCCTTGGAGTGCCACATGTATTTGTTGATTTCATTAATTGAGTTTAGAAGTGAAGTTGGTTGGTGGAAAAAAACATAATAATTTAAGATTTATTCAGTGTGGTGTATGAATACTTCTGCAATTAACCAATATAGGGAAATAAATAATTATTTATGAAGGTGGATAGGGATTTTGTTCGTGAGTATACATTGACATTTACACGTTCGACTGTAACATCGCTACATTTTATCGATTTATCATTTGCTGTCTAGTTGCATTAACACACAAACTCAAATTGATTGTAGCAAGAAAAATGACTGGTTAAGGCGAACAAAACAACAAATTATGCCAAACTTTCATCAACAGTGGCATCTCGCATTTTAGCAAAACACAACCCCCCCCCCCCCATACATACATACATGCTTTCTCTTTCTCCCTCTCTCTCTCACACACACACACACACACACACACACACACAAACAAGCCATACTCTCATCAACAGTGGCCTCTCGCAATTTACCAAAACACAAGCACACACACCTCATACACACACACACACACACACATTTCCCTGGCCGTGAAGACAAGGTCTGGACGGACCGTCTCGGGGGACCCACAAAGTCTCCTGCCCACGTCCTATCCCCTCGGGGGTATGTAGGCGCTCTCGTTAGCAGCCAGGATCGGTCTGTTGATCCCTTAGAATAAGATCTAGGTTAAGTCTGTGTATTTTCAGCCCCATTGGCTGCCGGCTTGAAATAAACCGATTATTATTATTATTATTATTATTATTATTACGCACACACACACACACATAAGCAACACTCTCATCAACAGTGGCCTCTCGCAATTTAGCATAGCAAAACCACACCCACCCACCCACCCACCCATACATACACATACATACACACACACATACACACACACTCTCTCATCCACATTAGCCCCTCGCAAGTTAGCTAAAGGCCGTCATTAGCGCCCCCAAAACCCAGCCCCGTAAACTAAAAATGACAACTTGGAGAGAAAATGGTCCGCAAGAGCAACCACAACCACCGCTTCCACTACTATCCTGCCTTCAGCATCGTTAGGCAGGAGGAGCTGAAGGCAGAAATGGAGCTAATTTAGACAGCCAATTTATACAACCTACTGAATACCTCATTTTGGTTTTGTAAAGATTATCACCGGACGTGTGAATTTGTGTTTTGTGTGTGTCTGTTCGTTGTTTAGTGTTGTGTTCTGTGTTGTCCCTGTTCTTGCTCTGTCTTGAGTCCCCCCGCCCCTCCCTCCCCCCCAAAAAAAAAAGTAATAGGAAAAGTGGGGATTGGGCCTGAATAAATAGATAGATAGATAGATAGATAGGTCACCGGACGAATCATATGTAGTTTATTTATATCGTAAGCTTTCCATAACACTTTAGCATTCTTATAGGTTATTACGAACATAGTCCATCAGGCGCCCGGCCCCGGGAGCGGTGTATATAGGAAGTGTGTTTGTTCCCTAGGCCTCCATCAAGCTTAAAATTACACCCCCTTGAGTCCCTTTCAAGATAAATTTGTACATTTTTCGGTAGAAAAATTTCCCGGCCGAAGGCCGGTTCCTCTTAAATTACAGGCTCGCTATCGCTCGCCTGGATAAAATCGACACCTGAATGGCACGAAAGGTCTTAATATGGGGTGTAAGTTCTTAAAATCGCTAAACTAATGGGGCAAACGTTTTATAATATCAAAAGCAATGGGGCTAAACATGAGGGAGAAAGAGGTCAAGAAAAAAATCCCTCAAGTGGAGATCTCCCCTTAAAGGTTAAATACATGACTACGATTTTATATACATTTATCGAAAACTGGATACCAATCTAATGATGTACTCACACCCAACTGCTCACTGAATAGCCTAATGTTTAAGGGGGCAGTACTCGCTTTTTATGGACCTCCTTCTCCCTCATGTTTAGCATATTCGTTTTGAGATTTTAAGACCTTTCACCCCATTTCTTTGTCACTATTAAAACCTTGCGTACCATTTAGGTGTCGATTTTATCCTGGCGAGCGACAGCGAGCCTGTATTTTTACAAGCACAGTAACCGGTCTTTGGTCGGGATATTTTTCTACCGAAAAATGTACAAATTTATTTTGAAAGGGGGTCTAGGGGGTGCTATTTTAAGCTTGATGGAGGTCTAGCGAGGAAACTAAAATCTATCTATCTATCTATCTATATATCTATCTATCTATCTATCTATATGCTCAGGCCCAATCCCCACTTTTCCCTTTTTTTTTTTTTTTTTTTATTATATTCTATTTTATTATTTTTAAAGATAAATTAAATATATACACATCCCAAAGACCAAGCACTACCCCCTTTAACCCCTTCAGACTCATATGACGCAGGGGTTGCCAGATTAGCAATAAGAAATAAGAGTTCTCTCACTCTTATAATTACCTCTCCAAAATTAGTTTTCTGCCCACAGCTAACTCAAAGACAACTGCAGAGGTTGAAGTAACTAAACTAAAGGTTTCTAAATACCCCTGATGGTAACAAAGGCTTTAAAGTATCCCCATTAGGCTCAACACAGCTAACTCAAAGACAACTGCAGAGGTTGAAGTAACTAAACTAAAGGTTTCTAAATACCCCTGATGGTAACAAAGGCTTTAAAGTGTCCCTAATAGGCTCAACACAGCTAACTCAAAGACAACTGCAGAGGTTGAAGTAACTAAACTAAAGGTTTCTAAATACTCCTGATGGTAACAAAGGCTTTAAAGTATCCCCAATAGGCTCACACAGCTAACTCAAAGACAACTGCAGAGGTTGAAGTAACTAAACTAAAGGTTTCTAAATACTCCTGATGGTAACAAAGGCTTTAAAGAATCCCCAATAGGCTCAACACAGCTAACTCAAAGACAACTGCAGAGGTTGAAGTAACTAAACTAAAGGTTTCTAAATACTCCTGATGGTAACAAATGCTTTAAAGTATCCCCAATAGGCTCAACACAGCTAACTCAAAGACAACTGCAGAGGTTGAAGTAACTACACTAAAGGTTTCTAAATACCCCTGATGGTAACAAAGGCTTTAAAGTATCCCTAATAGGCTCAAAATCGCGTTATATGTCGGAGAGGGTTAAGTGACAGGATGCGTAGACAGAGATATTCTATATATTGCCAGTTAGTAGCGCGAAATAAGATATACGATCAGCTTGGATTTACCGCCAGGTGAAAACAAACCTACTATAGCGGGCCAGACTCTTACTCCCCCTTTAATGCATGTATATACATTAAGGGGAGATTTTTAGTTTCGTTTCCTAGACCTCCATCAAGCTTAAAAGTACACCCCTCTTGACCCCCTTTCAAGATAAATTTGTAAATTTGTCGGTAGTTTCTCTTAAACTTACAGGCTCGCTATCGCTCGCCAGGAAATAAAATCACACCTAAATGGCACGAAAGATATTGATATAGAAATGGGACGAAAGGGTTTAAAATCGCCAAACTAATGGAGCGAACGTCTCAACATGTCAAAACTAATTGGGCTAAACACGAGGGAGAAAGGAGTACCAGACAAACGGCCCATCTCCCTTTAATTTATGTAAATTAAGTGTATGCCGCGCCCAGTCCCCTCCTCTTAAGGGGAGATCTCCACTTGAGGGATTTTTGTCTTGACCCCTTTCTCCCTCATGTTTAGCCCCATTGCTTTTGATATTATAAAACGTTTTCCCCATTAGTTAAGGGATTTTAAGAACTTTCACCCCATATTAAGACCTTTTGTGCAATTCAGGTGTCGATTTTATCCTGGCGAGCGATAGCGAGCCTGTAATTTAAGAGGAACCGGCCTTCGGCCGGGAAATTTCTCTACCGAAAAATGTACAAATTTATCTTGAAAGGGACTCAAGGGGGTGTAATTTTAAGCTTGATGGAGGTCTAGGGAACCAACTAAATACCTCCCCTTAAAATAGACGATGTTAGCTTTAGAAAATTATGGCGGCCGTAAGGAAGGTAGGAAACAGATAATTAGTCGAGGAATCTATAATATTATACCCATGATGACGTTGGTACTGATGGACCATATCTATTAAAAAAAAAATAAAAAAAAAATAAAATAAAAAATGTCTATATAGCTAGGCCAGAAGTCGTTAATCCTAACCTTGATAGCTCAACCATGTCTTGAGCAAATGGGATGTAAATTTCCACACCTATTCTCTGGCTGGCCCTTCCGAAATGGTCGAATTCCACACCTAAATCCCTGGCTGACCCTTCCCAAATGGTCGAATTCCACACCTAAATCCCTGGCTGACCCTTCCCAAATGGTAGCAATATTAGGTCGATTACTCGTTGTGAGTTATAGAGGTTATGGGGAGGTTTTTAGTTGATTCCCTAGACTTCCATCAAGCTTAAAATTACTCCCCCTAGACCCCCTTTCAAGATAAATTTGTACATTTTTCGGTAGAAATATATCCGGTTCCTCTTATATTACAGGCTCGCTATCGCTCGCCAGGATAAAATCGACACCTACATGGCACGAAAGGTCTTAAAATTGACAGAAATGGGGCGAGGGTTCTTAAAATCGCCAAACTAATGGGGCGAGCATCTTTAAATTTCACAAGCAATGGGGCTAAACATGAGGGAGAAAGGAGTCAAGAAAAAAATCTCTGAAGTGGAAATCTCGCCTTAATGTTCAAGAGTTTTGGTCTATTTGTTTGGAGCATCATAATCAATATATATACACCCCTCTTAAGGGGGGTATAATAGGGCTTTCCTGGACCCCCTTCTCCCTCATCTTTAACCCCGTTAGTTCCACGATTTAAAAAAACGTTCGTTCCATCAGTTGTGCGATTTTAAGTGATTTTGCCCCACTTCCGTGTCAATATTAAGACCTTTCGTGCCATTTAGGTGTCGATTTTTTTTCCTGGCAAACGATAGCGAGTCTGTAATTTAAGAGGAACGAACGTCTTAAGATCTAAAACCACTAATGCGGCTAAACATGAGGGAGAAAGGGGAGCCAACAAAGCCAAGCATCCCCTCTTAAACCACCCTTTTCATATTTTCGTTTCACCTTTAATATATAAGAGTGCGGGCCGGGCCGAGTTAAGGGGAGATTTCCACTTGAGGGATTTTTTTTCTTTACCTCTTTCTCCCTCATGTTTAGCCCCCATTGCTTTTTAGATTTTAAGACGCTCGCCCCTTTAGTTTGGCGATTTTAAGAACTTTCGCCCCATTTCTGTCAATTTTAAGAACTTTCGTGCCATTTAGGTGTCGATTTTTTCCTGGCGAGCGATAGCGAGCCTGTAATTTGAGAGAAACCGGCCTTTGGCCGGGACATTTTTCTACCGAAAAATGTACAAATTTATCTTGAAAGGGGGTCTAGGGGGTGTAATTTAAAGTTTGATGGAGTTCTAGGGAAGAAACTAAATACCTCCCCTTAAACAGAGTCCCCCCTCCTGTTAAACTACATGATGTTGGCTTCAGAAAATACGACCCCGCCTCCTAAACGAGTGAGGCTACCCTTAAAAAAAAAATATATATATATATATATATATATATATATATATACTGTATATATAAAAAAAAAAAAAAAAAAAAAAAAAAAAAAAAACACACATACACACAACTAAAACTATACAGCTAACTGGCACTTGGGAGGTAATAGTATTTGTATTAATCTCACCACCACACCCCCAATGAAATTAATTAAAGTATATATGATCCACCGGGATTCGAACCCGGGTTATCACACACATATTTTTGCCACCTTAACCATTACACCACCAGGACGGTTAGAGGGCTGCTGCGAGTACCCAGCACCTTCCCCTTCAGGTAATAAATTCACACACTATTTTACCTGCTGCCTGTGTAATGCTACCTTCAGCTCTCACTTAAGGGGAGATCTCCACTTGAGGGATTTTTTTCTTGACCCCTTTCTTCCTCATGTTTAGACCCATTGCTTTTGATATTATAAAACGTTTTCCCGATTAGTTTAGGGATTTTAAGAACTTTCACCCCATATTAAGACCTTTTGTGCAATTCAGGTGTCGATTTTATCCTGGCGAACGATAGCAAGCCTGTAATTTAAGAGGAACAGGCCTTCGGCCGGGAAATTTTTCTACCGAAAAATGTACAAATTTATCTTGAAAGGGACTCAAGGGGGTGTAATTTTAAGCTTGATGGAGGTCTAGGGAACAAACTAAATACCTCCCCTTAAGGGCATAGTGATTATTTGGGGGGGGGTCTGTTTATATATATATATATATATATATTCATTTATGTGTTAGTTTCCTCGCAAGGCCTTCATCAAGCTTAAAACACAAATATTCCCTAGACCCCCTTCAAGATAAATTTGTACATTTTTCAATCGAAAAATTTCCCGGCCAAAGGCCGGATTCTTTTAATAATTACAGGCTCGCTGTCGTTCGCCAAGAAAAAATCAACACCTAAATGGCACGAACTGTCTTGATATTGATATAGAAATGGGACGAAAGGTTTTAAAATCGACAAACTAATGGGACGTGCGTTTTTTAAATCTGAAAACTACTGGGGCTAAACATGAGGAAGCAGGGGGACCAGAATAACGCCCCATCTCCCCTTAACCCTCTCCGACATATGACGCGATTTAGAGCCTATTATGGATACCTTAAAGCCTTTGTTACC
>CM064549.1:33208578-33233578 GCA_032716605.1 Paralithodes platypus | reverse complement strand
AGGAGACAAGTGGTGGAGTGTCAGTGCCTGTAGGAGACAAGTGGTGGAGTGTCAGTGCCTGTAGGAGACAAGTGGTGGAGTGTCAGTGCCTGTAGGAGACAAGTGGTGGTGTCAGTGCCTGTAAGAGACAAGTGGTGGAGTGTCAGTGCCTGTAGGAGACAAGTGGTGGAGTGTCAGTGCCTGTAGGAGACAAGTGGTGGAGTGTCAGTGCCTGTAGGAGACAAGTGGTGGAGTGTCAGTGCCTGTAGGAGACAAGTGGTGGAGTGTCAGTGCCTGTAGGAGACAAGTGGTGGAGTGTCAGTGCCTGTAGGAGAGAAATACATACATTAAATGGATATTTGTATATATTTATTATTATTGTTTCTTTCTTAGACCTCCATCGAGCTTATAGAAACACCCCCAAGAAACCTTCAAGATTAATGTGTCCATTTCTCGGTCGAAAAATTCCCTCCTTTATTGCAGGGGAAAAAAATCGACTCAAGAATGGCTCCCCCAGAAAAAATCGACTCCTGAATGGCACGAAAGGGCTTAAAATCGCCAAACTAATAGGGCGAATGTCTTAAGATCTCAAAACGAACGGGACTAAGCATGAGGGAGAAAGGGGTCCAAAAAAATAAAAAAAAATCAAATGAAATTACACCGTTGACGCTATAATGCTAGAGATAAATACCCCCCCCCCCACATACACACATACATACACACACACACACACACACATACACACCGCAGGCCACCTTCGTTTTCCTCCACAATTGTTTAACCCCTTCAGGACGAGGACACCATTTTACCGTTTAGTCTGGCTAACATTGGACGATTGTATGCAGTTTAAGAAGGACGTATGGTACTCAGAGGGTGTATGGCTATCTCATTTGCCCCAAGAGATAGATTATAAGCTGAATACAATCGTCTAACGATAACCAGCACATCAAAATTACGTCATCGCGTTAAAGGGCTTAACTCCTGTACCGCAGCGTCTTTTAAATTTTCTTCTAGCTATATTTAGACGATTTTGTGCAGCTTGAGAAGGATCTGTGGTAGTAAAAATGGTTAAGTGAGATAGTGTGTAGCCTATTAACGGGTAGACGTCCTTCCTAAGCTGAATAAAATCGTGTAATAGTTGCCAGAATATAATACAAAATACGTCACCGGTACAGAAGGGGTTAATGATTTCGTCTACGATTAAAAACACTAGATGAGCCAACACATTAACCCTTTCATTACCGGTGCCGTCCTTTTCACTTTATTCTGGCTAAGATTCAACTTTTATTCAGTTTAAAAAGGGTCTACAGCAAATAACAGGCATCCAACTATCTCACTTACCCGTTTTTACGACACAAATTCTTCTTAAACTGCACACAAACGTCTAAATGTAGCAAGAATATACTAAAGAAACGTGGCCGGTACAGAAGGGGTTAAGGGGAGGCAGACCGTTTGTTTGGTCTATTAATTCATGTATTCATATATTGTTAAGTTTCCTCCCTAGACCTCCATCAAGCTTAGAAAAACACCCCCTAGAGATACATTTGTACATTTTTCGGTAGAAAAATTTCCCGGCCGAAGGCCGAGTCCTCCTAAAATTGCAGGCTCGCTATCGCTCGCCAGGAAATAATTGACAACGAAATGGGGCGAAAGGTGTTAAAATCGCCAAACTAATGGGCCGAACGTCTTATAATCTCAAAACTAGTGGGACTAAACATTAGGGAGAAGGGGGTCCAGAAAAAGTATCTGCCTCCCCTTAATGAACTGAACACGCTTAGGTTCTGAATTATTACCGATGTTTGAAACTCTTGAGCGTAATAAATGAATGTGGATATTAAGGCTCTATAAGGAGACTCTTCGGAGGCGTTTATGGAGGGGCACGCGAGAGAAAATATCCAATTTCACATTTTTCGTTGTCTGAACGTTGAGTGAAAGACATTTGCGAATATTGAATATTCTTCCCACGCATCTCTATCTCCATATATATACTGTATATATATATATACTGTATATAGACATTTCATTTTATTATTTTACGTTTTTTCTGTGATCGGTGTGAAAAACAACGACAGACATATTTTGGGTGAGCGAACACTATACAGTATATCCACCCGACTGTTTTTGTTTTTTTTGTTTTTTTTGTTTTTTTCCTATCGGTGGACAATAATGATGAAGGAGGTCTGGACGCTCCATCATACACTGGCCATCAGGGGACATAGGAGGAGCGACGGTACAGTCACTCATAAACATTCGTGGACCTCACCTCTTTCTGACTATGATAGTTTATATCTGGAAACCAATTGATGGATATAATTTTCTATACATCAAGTAAAAAAATGCATATAACCTACACCTATGTCTAGCTATGGAAGTATACCTGAACACGAATATATGATGTAATTTTCTGTACAGTCGAGGTTAAGAAGTGTTGTCAGATATTGCACACAGTTTCGGACATTGACTAATACTTTGAGGGATAAGCACTTTTCCCAGTAACTATAAAGATACCAATAACACTTGTTGAGCGAAAACCACTGGAATCTATGACAACACTTAAGGGGGAGGTATTTAATTTGTTCCCTAGACCTCCATCAAACTTAGAATTACACCCCCTTGAGTCCCTTTCAAGATAAATTTGTACATTTTTCGGTAGAAAAATGTCCCGGCCAAAGGCCGGTTCCTCTTAATTTACAGGCTCGCTATCGCTCGCCAGGATAAAATCGACACCTGAATTGCACGAAAGGTCTTAATATGGGGTGAAAGTTCTTAAAATCGCTAAACTAATGGGGCAAACGTTTTATAATATCAAAAGCAATGGGGCTAAACATGAGGGAGAAAGGGGGTCCAGAAAAAAATCCCTCAAGTGGATAATCTCCCCTTAATACCCCCGATTGTACATTAACTGCGAAACTATATATATATATACTATTTATTGATAAGCAAGTTGCTTCCACAAAAACAATACAGTGAGTTAAAATTGCGTAAGGAAAAGCATAGGGGGTCTAGGAGTGTTTATAAGCGACTGTACAATCGCGCTAATAAGTCATGTCTCGGCACCAAGTATGTGTTGATCAATAATTCGTATCAGCAATATCTAAGCTTCATTTCTTCATATCGAGTGAAATATACAAACCTGTGCCTACACTTACCCACCCTATTCAACATCTGACAGACATTAATACAGCACAGAACAAGCCAAACGTAATGACAGCTGGGCCGTGACTTATTAGCGCGACCGTACTCTATCTATACTTACTGTGCCGCTCCTAACACCCAATATGAGCTCTAACCCAATAGACCAGGCCAACCAGACACACACACACACACAATGGACATGTATAGTACAGTCGCCCAAGTAAGTCTCAGCACCAAGTATAGTACAGTCGCCCAAGTAAGTCTCAGCACCAAGTATAGTACAGTCGCCCAAGTAAGTCTCAGCACCAAGTATAGTACAGTCGCCCAAGTAAGTCTCAGCACCAAGTATAGTACAGTCGCCCAAGTAAGTCTCAGCACCAAGTATAGTACAGTCGCCCAAGTAAGTCTCAGCACCAAGTATAGTACAGTCGCCCAAGTAAGTCTCAGCACCAAGTATATAATGCTTAATAATTTGTATCAGCAATATCTAAGCATTTCTTCATTTCGAGTGAGCTCTACAAACCTGTTCCTACACGTACCCACCCTATTCACCATCTGACAGACATTAATACAGCACAGAGATAGCCAATGGTAATGACAGCTGAGACTCTATGCAGTTATATCTATTATGGATTTATGTTTGGATAGAACTTGGGTTATAATCAATAGCATACGGTATATAGTTTTATAGTTGATGCATAGACAATTATATTCACAAATTCGTCTCCAGAGATTAAAAATAGGTTAGGTATAAAAAAAAAAAAAAAAAAAAAAAAAAAAGGCCTATACAGCATATATATATATATATATATATATATATATATGGTGACCCAAAATAGGTGGGCTAAACTTCAGGATATGATTATTTGGATGATTCTAACCTTAAAATGTTCATATAAAATACTCTAAATCTCAACCATTACAAATATATTGAGGGTTTTCTTTACTGTCCTCCCCCACACCACTATAATAGACACTTCCATTTTAAACGGTTTGTAAACAATCCGAGAGGAGTGTATGTGTATGTATTTGTGTGCGCGACTATGCATGAGTGTGTGAGTGTGTTATCAGTGTATGTGTATGCATTTATGTGTGCGACTATGCATGAGTGTGTGAGTGTGTTATCAGTGTATTTGGGAGAGCACATGCGCGCGTCTGAGTGTGTGTGTGAAAGAGAGAGAGAGAGAGAGAGAGAGAGAGAGAGAGAGAGAGAGAGAGAGAGAGAGAGAGAGAGAGAGAGAGAGAGAGAGAGAGAGAGAGACAGGGAAAGAGAGAGAGTGAGTCAGACAGAGAGAGATAGATTGTGTATTTGCTTGATTAAATTATGATGGATGATCCCCTCTGTTCTCGCGTACCCTTGGTGGCCTCCTTCCCCCCCCCCCCCCCCCCAAAAAAAAAAAAAAAAAAAAACAAATAATAATAATAATAAACTGCTGATAATACTGTATATACAAATGATACACGTTATTATATTTATGTATTGTTATTTTTGTATTATCAGTTATTACCGGTATCCCTATATTGTTTTAATTAGCTCCCTCCAGCTCTATCAAACGTATATATAAGAACATCCCAAAGACCCCTCCTTCAAGAAAATATTGTACACTTTTCGGTTGAACTATGTCCAGGCCGTAGCCAGAATCAACATTAATGTCTTCATGGTCCTTCTTAAACTACATACAATCGTCTAACTCCAGCCAGAATACGAGGTAAAACGTCGTCATCGGTAGTGAAGGGGTTAAGGGAGCCCACCTGGCTTTCTTTCTCTTTCTCTCCCTCTCTCTTTGGCTTGTATCCATTCGGCCCCATTCAGCCTACTGTTTTAAGACGTTTACCCCCATCCAGGTGTCAATATTTTCCTGGCGAGCGGTAGCAAGCCAGCATATATATATATATATATATATATGTTTTGTTTTGACAGCAAGCTAAATTTGTAAATTTTTCGATAGAAAAATTTCTCCGGCGAAGCCAGCCGGATTTCTCCATACAATGCTGGCTCGCTATTGCTCGCCAGGAAAAAATCAACACCTGGATGGGGATAAACGTTTTAAAACAGTTGGCTGAATGGGGCCGAATGGATACAAGCCAGGGAAAGAGATAAAAGGAGAGAAAGATATAAAAAAAAAAAAAAAAAAGAGGTGAAAAAACAAAAAAAAAAAAAAAAAAAAAAAAAAAAAAAAAAAAAAAAAAACGGTGAACCCCCCTTAAGATTTCTCGAGCAATCCAGTATTTTTCCCGGTGGATGTTTCTGGAGTCGGGGCGAGAGATTAATGATCGGGCTAATTGTCTGGCCAGGTGCATTGGACGACTTCCCCTGGCAGTCTTAACTCCTGATTTCCCGAGCGTCCGGTTGTGAAAAATATGAGGGAGAGAGGGAGGGAGGCTGGGTGAGTGAGTGAGTGAGTGAGTGAGTGAGTGAGTGAGTGAGTAAGTGAGTGAGTAAGTGAGTGAGTGAGTGAGTGAGTTAGTGAATGAGTGAATGAGTGAATGAATGAGTGAGTGAGTGAGTGAGTGAGTGAGAGAGAGAGAGACCAACCAGTGTCTCAATTCCTTGTTTCTTGCGATTGCAGGCGGCGCACCATCTTGTTTTACGTCTATGTCTTCAGTCTGTTTCTTTATGAGTTTCCCCTTGTATTGCCGTCGTATTTTCAAGGAATTTTTCCCTGCTCCATTTTCTTCTCTTACTTTTGCCAATGTGTGTGTTATTCTAAATAGCTCCAGACTTATTTTACTCAACTATTGCCAGGTTTTTATCAGTTCTGCCTGCGTTTTTACTTTTATTATATTTGTGCAAGTTTGTGTTCTATTCTAGCAAACTTCCTGGCGATTTTATTGAATACCAGCCAATATTTGTTTCTGCTGCACCACATATGTTTCGTTAATTTAGTTTGTATTGTATTTATATTTTTGGTTTCCACACACACACACACACACACACACACACACACACACACACACACACACACACACACACACACCACTCTCCTCAAATCCACGTCCTGCTCTCCTTCCACGTCATCTAATTCTTCTCTTTCCTCCTTCCTTGCTTCCTTCCTTTGTGCTCTCTCTCTCTCTCTCTCTCTCTCTCTCTCTCTCTCTCTCTCTCTCTCTCACACATAACAAACACATATACTACTTCGTCTCCTACCTAATGTGTTATTATTGCAAACTGTTCACGCAATAAGTCTGTCTGGGGGGGGGGGGGAGGTATGACGCACAATCCAGCAGGGAAAATAAAATAAAAAACCCGGATATAAAGAGGGGAGGAATGAGAGACTGGCGAACTGCAAGGGCAGCGAAAACCAAAAGGAGAGAGAGAGAGAGAGAGAGAGGAAGGAGGCGAAGAATTAGATGAGATGACGTGTGCGTGTGTGTGTGAGAGAGAGAGAGAGAGAGAGTGAGTGAGTGAATATTTTGTGTCGACGAGAGAGAGAGACAGTGAATTATTTTGTGTTAACGAGAGTGTGTGAGTGAGTGAACGTTTTGTATATCTACGAGAGAGAGAGAGAGAGTCAGTTAACATTTTCGAACTATTCCCCACAAATTGAAACACGCTCACAAACATTCACTGGACTAAAAGAACAAACAACAAACGAAAACCAAAACAAACACAACAAACATAAGCATACACACAATTACACAATCACACACACAATTACATGAACAATTACACACACAATTACACACACAATTACATGAACAATTACACACACAATTACACACACAATTACATGAACAATTACACACACAATTACACGAACAATTGCACACTCACAATCACACACACAATTACATGAACAATTACACACACAATTACATGAACAATTACACACACAATTACACGAACAATTGCACTCACAATCACACACACAATTACATGAACAATTACACACACAATTACACAATCACACACACAATTACATGAACAATTACACACACAATCACACACACAATTACACGAACAATTACACACACAATCACACAATCACACACACAATTACATGAACAATTACACACACAATTACATGAACAATTACACACTCAATCACACACACAATTACACGAACAATTGCACACTCACAATCACACACACAATCACAAACAATTACACACAAACCCAAACAATCACACACACTACAATTACACACACAAAACATGCAATCAGGTAAATATGTTTACAGTTAAAGTAAAACAAACAAAAATCCCGTGCAAACTAAATACACTAACACAACTAGCGTACAGTTGGGCACAAATAATCCTGGTACAAAACGCTGCTTAACCCTTTCAGTATTATGAGTTATGACACATTAGTTTTATTATTATCATCTCCATTAACGCAATTAACCCTTGTAACTCCTACAACTTCTTCGTAACCTAAATAAAATCGTCTAATGATAGGCAGTATAAGATAGAGGAATGCACCTTGTTATACTGAAAGGGTTAACACCCACACACACACCCACACACACACATACATACAGCACCCCTCCACCCACACATACCCACACATACACCCCCACAACTCCACACATACATACATACATACATACAAACCCCACTCTCCCTCACCCTCCAAAACATTTTAATTTATGGCCTCTATACATCCACACGTTTCACCAACATATTCTCGGCGCCGGGATCTACGGGGGGGATAAAAAACAAACTATGTGCTATAGAGTTGATATATGCTTAGCTTTTTCTCGCTGCCTCTGGTTTTTCACTCGAGTCGTACAGTCGGCCAACTAAGTGATGTCCCGGCCCCAACTATATTCTATCAATAATTGGTAACAACAATATCTAAACGTTATTTATTGATTTCGAGTGAGATATACAATCATGCTCCTACGCTTACCCACCCTATTCAACATCTGGCAGACATTAATACAGCCCAGAGCGAGGCAAATGTAATGACAGCTGAGCAATGACTTACTAGCGCTACTGTACATCGTTGGAATTATAGTGTTGTTGAGGTGTTGGTTAGTGTACTCTGATGATAAAATGTAATGACAGCTGAGACATGACTTACTAGCGCTACTGTACATCGTTGGAATTATAGTGTTGTTGAGGTGTTGGTTAGTGTACTAACGAGGTGATCATTTACTTTTGGTCTCTGGGTCTTCTCCTGGATGACCTGGATGTGTGTGAATTTGTGTTTTGTTTTTGTGTGTTCATTGTTTTCTGTTGTGTTTTGTGTTGTCTCTGTTCTTGCTCTGTCTTGAGTCCCCCCCTCCCCCCCAAAAAAAAAAACAAACAAACAAACAAAAATAGGAAAAGTGGGGATTGGGCCTGAGTAAATAGAGTAAATAGAACTAGAATAACTATAGTCATGGTGTTGAAGGGGTTAATTACGACATTGCATTTATTGATATTGAGACTTAACCCCTTTAGGATTATTGACGCGTTTTGCCACTTTATTATGGCTATTATTAGACAATTTAATTCAGCTTAGGAGGAACTGGTGGGAGCTAGACAGTTCATGGGGATCATTTTCATCCATTTGATTCCTAGAGCTCCTTCGTAAATTGCATACAATTGTCTAATGATAAGCACAATAAAGTGTACAAATGCGTTCTCAAATACAGAAAGAAATTCATATTGATAACTTTTGCCTATAAATATACATGATGTATACATTTGTTCTGCTCTCTTAAACTGCCTTTGTGGTGTAATGGATAAGGTGTTCATATTCGGTGTGAGCGTCCTGGGTTCGAATCCACAGACTGCCACATGTGTTTGTAATATTTCATTAATCGATTTTAGGAGTAAAGTGGGTTGTTGGATAGAACAGAATAATATCTAACATACAATTATTTGGTGAGCTTACAGATATATCAAATTCAAATATAATATAAAAAGTTTCTCAGATGAAAATGATTTATCAAAAGACGACTGATCATCTGAACTTAAAATAGAAGAAAAAGGGGAAAAAAATGATATCCTTCCTAATTTGTGTATAAATGTTGTTACGCTAATTGGCCGGTATGGCAACATCTGGCATTTGGCAGGAATTTATGGGCTCTTGTTGTCAACATATTTCAACTTTGGGCATATTGCGTGCTTAATTGAGACAGACAGACAGACAGACAGACAGACAGACAGACAGACAGACAGACAGACAGACAGAGAGAGAGGAGAGACAGACAGAGAGATCGAGAGAGAGAAGAGAGCGAGAGAGAGAGAGAGAGAGAGAGAGAGAGAGAGAGAGAGAGAGAGAGTAGGAGAGAGAGCGAGAAAGAAAGAGAGTAGGAGAGAGAGAGAGAGAGAGAGAGAGAGAGAGGAGAGACAGAGAGAGAGAGGGTGTGTGAGTTTTATATTGCATGTTTGTTTGTGTGTGTGATATGTATGTGTGTGTGTGTGTGTGTGTGTGTGTGTGTGTGTGTGTGTGTCGAGGATGAGCGTGTAACTAAGCAGGCGAGCATATTTAGAGCGTATTTGTATGTAAACTGCAAGCGTATGAGCGTGTGAGTGTAGTTATCTGCATGCGTACGAGGTTGAATGTTCTGTTCTAGTAACCCTTAAAAGATTATGTTACGCATTTCTGTTCTGTTTCCTGGCTATTATTAGAGGATTTTATTCATAGTAGGTAGGGGATATGGTAGTCAGAGGGTTAATTGGGATAGTCTTGACACCTATAACACGGCAGTACACAACCACTGCTACTTATCCTCATTGTCACGGAGTATTACATCAACAACTACAACACACTACCACCCTCACCACTACGACAAGTTCTACCACTCCCACAACCACCACTACCACCCCCACCACTACCACCCTCACCACAACCACAACCCCCCCCCCACAGTCACAACAACCACCACTACCACAACCACCCTCACCACAACCACAACCACCACTACCACAACCCCCCCCCACAGTCACAACAACCACCACTACCACAACCATCACTAACACCCCCAACCTCACCCCCCCCCCCCCCCCAACGACAACCACCGCTACCACAACCACCCTCACCACCCCCACAACCACCACTACCACAACCATCAACAACAAGAATATATCACCACTCCATGCCTTTGTCAACAGAGGCATCATGAAGCCGGATGTTAATGTGGAAATTAATCACGGCTCTACATTGGTCTGAGTGTTAATGGGAGACTGGCCGTTTGTTTGGTCTATAAATTCATTTATTCATATATTGTTTTAGTTTCCTCCCTAGACCTCCATCAAGCTTAGAAAAACACCCCCTAGACCCCCCTTCAAGATAAATTTGTACATTTTTTGGTAGAAAAATTTCCCGGCCGAAGGCCGATTCCTCTTAAAATTGCAGGCTCGCTATCGTTCGCCAGGAAAAAATCGACACCTAAATGGCACGAAAGGTCTTAAAATTGATAACGAAATGGGGCGAAAGGTGTTAAAATCGCCAAACTAATGGGCCGAACGTCTTATAATTTCAAAACTAGTGGTGCTAAACATTAGGGAGAAGTGGGTCCAGAAAAACGGTCTGCCTCCCTTTAAAATTAATGAACGCCACGGAGCGCAACAACAAAAAACGGGAGTCCACAATAGTATGACGTCATTAACACTATCTGGCCCGCGACGTCTTTTGTATTATATTTCAGCGATATTTAGACGATTCTGTGCAGTTTAAGAAGGATCTGTGGTGGTAAAAAGGGTTAAGTGAGATAGTTCGAAGCCTGTCATTTCTGGAGGTCCTTTTTAAACTGACTAAAATCATCTAATAGCAGCCGGAGTAAAGGTAAAAGGACGGTGCCGGTACTGAAGGGGTTAATACTATCTGGCCCGACATGTTGTGGGTTATTAACACATTCAGTACCAGGGAAGTCCTATTCATCATACTCTGGCAGCTATTAGAGGATTATATTCAACTTAGGAAGGGTCTCTAACAATAATGAGGCTTCAAACTATCTTAATAAACCCTTTTAACTATCACAGTTCCTTCCTAAGCTGCATAATATCGTCTAAATATAAGCTAGCATAAAATATAACACGTCGCTGGTACTCAAAGGGTTAACTTATAATTATATGTTATTACCACCACCACCACCACCACTACAACCAAACACCACCACCACCACAACCAAACCACAACTATAACCAACTCCCACATTACCACCACCACCATTACAACCACAACTACTACCACCACAACCATAACCTCTCTCCCACCCATTAACCACCCGCACATCATCTCCATACATACCCTTTGT
Organism: Paralithodes platypus; assembly: GCA_032716605.1. Taxonomy (NCBI): domain Eukaryota; kingdom Metazoa; phylum Arthropoda; class Malacostraca; order Decapoda; family Lithodidae; genus Paralithodes; species Paralithodes platypus. The sequence continues at coordinate 33,222,272 of CM064549.1, read as the reverse complement.
TACCCGGGCAGCCATTATGCTCGGTAATGTGGAAATGAGGCCTGGGTGTTGTTTTGATAAAGTGCTATCATTAATGAACGCCAGAGATCGTGTTGATAAAGGCAATACAGCCCACGTCGCTGGTACTCAAAGTGTTAAGCTCGGTAATGTGGAAATGAGGCCTGGGTGTTGTTTTGATAAAGTGCTATCATTAACCCCTACAGTACCGGGGACGTCCTTTTCATCATATTCTGGCAACTATTAGACGATTTTATTCAGCTCAGGAAGGACCTCTATAGCTATAAAAAGGCTTCCAACTATTTCAACCAACCTTCTTAAGGGGAGGTCTCCACTTGAGGGATTGTTTTCTTGACCCCTTTCTCCCTCATGTTTAGCCCCATTCCTTTTGATATTATAAAACGTTTGCCCCATTAGTTTAGCGATTTTAAGAACTTTCACCCCATATTAAGACCTTTCGTGCAATTTAGGTGTCTATTTTATCCTGGCGAGCGATAGCGAGCCTGTACTTTAAGAGGAACCGGCCTTCGGCCGGGAAAATTTTCTACCGAAAAATGTACAAATTTATCTTGAAAGGGACTCAGGGTGGTGTAATTTTAAGGTTGATGGAGGTCTAGAGAACAAACTAAATACCTCCCCTTAACTACCACAGATCCTTCCTAAGCTGCATAACACCGTCTAAATATAGCTAGAATACAATACAGCCCACGTCGCTGGTACTCAAAGGGTTAAGCTCGGTAATGTGGAAATGAGTCCTGGGTGTTGTTTTGATAAAGTGCTATCATTAATGAACGCCAGAGATCGTGTTGATAAAGACAATACAGCCCACGTCGCTGGTACTCAAAGGGTTAAGCTCGGTAATGTGGAAATGAGTCCTGGGTGTTGTTTTGATAAAGTGCTATCATTAATGAACGCCAGAGATCGTGTTGATAAAGACAATACAGCCCACGTCGCTGGTACTCAAAGGGTTAAGCTCGGTAATGTGGAAATGAGTCCTGGGTGTTGTTTTTTGATAAAGTGCTATCATTAATGAACGCCAGAGATCGTGTTGATAAAGACAATACAGCCCACGTCGCTGGTACTCAAAGGGTTAAGCTCAGTAATGTGGAAATGAGTCCTGGGTGTTGTTTTGATAAAGTGCTATCATTAATGAACGCCACAGATCGTGTTGATAAAGACAATACAGCCCACGTCGCTGGTACTCAAAGGGTTAAGCTCGGTAATGTGGAAATGAGTCCTGGGTGTTGTTTTGATAAAGTGCTATCATTAATGAACGCCAGAGATCGTGTTGATAAAGACAATACAGCCCACGTCGCTGGTACTCAAAGGGTTAAGCTCGGTAATGTGGAAATGAGTCCTGGGTGTTGTTTTGATAAAGTGCTATCATTAATGAACGCCACAGATCGTGTTGATAAAGACAATACAGCCCACGTCGCTGGTACTCAAAGGGTTAAGCTCGGTAATGTGGAAATGAGTCCTGGGTGTTGTTTTGATAAAGTGCTATCATTAATGAACGCCAGAGATCGTGTTGATAAAGGGGATGGTGGCTGTCCTACCATTAATATAACTACTACTACTATTACCCTGGTTCAAATGGGGAGGCTAGATATTGGGAACGCTGACATTTATCACTTTTAAGGGGAGGTATTTAGTTTGTTCCCTAGACCTCCATCAAGCTTAAAATTACACCCCCTAGACCCCCTTTCAAGATAAATTTGTGCATTTTTCGGTAGAAAAATGTCCCGGCTCAAAGCCGGTTCCTCTTAAATTACAGGCTCGCTATCGCTCGCCAGGATAAAATCGACACCTGAATTGCACGAAAGGTCTTAATATGGGGTGAAAGTTCTTAAAATCGCTAAACTAATGGGGCAAACGCTTTATATTATCAAAAGCAATGGGGCTAAACATGAGGGAGAAAGGGGTCAAGAAAAAAATCCCTCAAGTGGAGATCTGCCCTTAACCCCTTGCTGTACCGGCGACGTCTGTTAAATTGTGTGCCAGCTTATATTCAGACGATGTTATACAGCTTAAGAAGGATCTGTGGTAATAAAAGGGTTAAAAGTGAAAATGTTCGAAGCCTGTTAATTGCTGGAGGACATTTTTAGACTGAAGAAACCCGTTTTTGTTTTTTTGTTTTTTTTAAGAAACTCGTCTAATAGTAGCCATAGCATATACCTAAAAAGACGTGTCAGGTACAGAAGGGGGTTAAAGGGCTAGAACGAATGGGCTGTAAATTGCCATACCCATTCCCTGGCTGACACTTCCCAAATGGCAGAAATATTAGCTCGATTACTCTTGTTTGTTTGTGAGTTACCGAGGTTAATGATCAAGAGTTCTGGCCTACTTATTTGGAACACGGTATAACACCACTATCAGTCACTATCAGTCACTATCAGTCACACAGTCACTATCAGTCACACACAGTCACACACAGTCACTATCAGTCACACAGTCACTATCAGTCACTATCAGTCACACACAGTCACTATCAGTCACACACAGTCACTATCAGTCACACAGTCACTATCAGTCACACAGTCACTATCAGTCACTATCAGTCACACACAGTCACTATTAGTCACACACAGTCACTATCAGTCACACACAGTCACTATCAGTCACACACAGTCACTATCAGTCACACACAGTCACTATCAGTCACACACAGTCACTATCAGTCACACACAGTCACTCACTGTCAGTCACTATCAGTAACACACAGTCACTATCAGTCACACACAGTCACTATCAGTCACACACAGTCACTATCAGTCACTATCAGTCACACACAGTCACACACAGTCACTATCAGTCACACACAGTCACACACAGTCACTATCAGTCACACACAGTCACTATCAGTCACTATCAGTCACACAGTCACTATCAGTCACTATCAGTCACTATCAGTCACACACATCACAACTCCGTTCATTCTAGGTTGGGACAGAAATCATAACCCCTAACCTCTCATAACACAAACAGGACTAGCATAATCCAGCTAATATTTCTACCATGCATAGGAAGAGTTGGCTAGGGAATCTGTGTATACGTTGACAGCTCATTTGCGCTAGCCCTTTCTGAGTTACAGAGGTTAGGGGTTACGATTTCTGCCCAACCTATAATGAACAGACTATAGTAATCATTGTGGAAGGAGCGCCGTTGGTAGTGGTATATCCTCTTCCAAATAGGTAATCCAGAAATCGTGAGCCTTATAACCTCTGTAATTAAAAAAAGGCTAGAGGAAATGGGCTGTAAATGTCCACACCCATTCCCTGGCCGACACTTCCCAAATGGCAGACATATTAGCTGGATTACTCTAGTCGTTTGTGAGTTACAGAGGTTAATGTGCAAGAGTTTTGGCCTGCTTACTTGCAACAGGGTATAGTGGTTGATGATTGTAATTGGCCACTTGCGAGTTCCATTCTATAAGGAAGTTGGAACTGTAGACATCGATATTTAGCAGAATTACCAGCTAAAATACGGTTGTAGTACATTTATAAATACATAAAACCCAATTCAACATACACTGTAGCCATCAGAAACCTACATTATTATTGTATTTCTATTTACTATCGATGTCTACAGCTCCAACTTCCTTATAGCCTGAAACTCGCAAGTGGTCAATTGGCTGATTGGGGTGGTGGACTTGTAGTGGTAATGAATGGATTTGAGTATATAAAGGGAGATTGTTTTTCTTAAGGGGAGGACATTGGTTTTGGGGGACTTCCTTCTCCCTCATGTTTAGCCCCATTACTTATGACATTTTAAGACAATCTCCCCCTTAGTTATGACATTTTAAGACAATCGCCCCATTAGTTATGACATTTTAAGACAATTGCCCCATTAGTTTGTCAATATTCCGACCTTTTGCCTCATTTCTTTGCCAATATTATAGAAGTAACCGGCGTTTGGCCGGTAAATTTTTCTACCGAACAATTTACAAATTTATATCGAAGTGGGTGTTCTTTTAAGTTTGATGGAGGGTTAGAGAGCAAACTAAATCCCCTCCTCAAACCATTGAGCCGAACCAGTAAATTATGCTGCACAATACCGTCTGAGCTCCCTTAATATTATTTTGTATTATTATATAGATACACTTTTATCATACACATAGACACAATACCGCACGCACGCACGCACCCTCTCTCTCTCTCTCTCTCTCTCTCTCTCTCTCCCTAAGCCAGAAATTGATAAAGAAAATCCTGCTTCTTCACCCCAGCTTTCTCGTACCAAGGCTTATTGTGCGTGGAATCTCTTCATGCCTTTCGATTGGGGGCCCGTTTTTCAGTTTCATAATAATATAAAAGTCCCCCCTGTTCCAGCCTTGGGGGGACGCTCGATCCGTTTTCTTTCTCCTCTGGTAAGTGAATCGGAAGAGAAAATGGATTGTAAGGAGAGAGAGAGAGAGAGAGAGAGAGAGAGAGAGAGAGAGAGAGAGAGAGAGAGAGAGAGAGAGAGAGAGAGAGAGAGAGAGAGAGAGAGAGAGAGAGAGAGAGAGAGAGAGAGAGAGAGAGAGAGAGAGAGAGACTATTATGGATACGACGACGTTTCTTTTAATTGTTTTCAGCAACATTTAGACGATTTTATGAAGCTTAGGAAGAATATAGGGTAGGTAAAAGCATCCATTGAGATAGTCTGTAGCCTTTTAATGGGTAGACCTCCTTCCTAGACGGATTAGTTGCCAGAATATAATGAAAATAATGCCGCACCGGTACAGAAGGGGTTAAGGGTTCGCGAGTGTCATTGCTTGATGAGTCAGTACCCGAAGCATAATAGAGCTTCATCTAGCAAACAATATTAGGAGGAGAGAGGGGTCGTTTTTCAGGTACCCCTTCTTCCTCATGCATTAGTTTTCAAGTTTTAGGATGCTTGCCCCATTAGCTTGTCGATGTTAAGACCTTTCCTCCCGCTTCTTTGTCAATATTAAGGCCTTTCGTGCTATTTAGGTTTCGATTTCTTTCCTGGCGAACGATATTGAGCCTGTAATTTTGGAAGAACCGGCCTTTGGCCAGAGATTTTCTTTTTACCGAAAAATGTACAAATTAATCTAGAAGGAGGCTTTAATGGATGTTGTTTTAAGTTTGATGGAGGTCTAGGGAGGAAAGTAAAACAAAAAATAATAAATATATGAAATAATCGACCAAAAAATAAACCCATCTCCCTAAACCGGCAGAGCATCCAACCTTAATCTTCTCCAAAGCATCAGCGGCATTAATTGAAGGGGGGATGGTTGGGTTGTATGCCCCCCCCCCCCCCCCCCCCACCCCCCACACACCCCTTTTCCCTCAGGTTTAGCCCTATTCGTTTTCAGCTTTTAAGACGTTCGGCCCAATACTTTGGCGATGTTAAAACCTTTCACCCCATTTCTTTGTCAACATCAAGAGCTTTTGTGCCATTTAGGTGTCGTTTTTTTTTCCTGGCGAGCGATAGCGAGCCTGTAATGTAGGAGGAACCGGCCTTTGGCCGGAACATTTTTCTACCGGAAAATGTACAAATTTATCTAGAAGGGGAATCATGGGGATGTTTCTATGCTTGATGGTCTAGGGAGTAAACTAAATACTGTGTGTGTGTATATATATATATCGACCAACAAATATACCCCCCCCCCCTCCCCTTAAAGTCATTCTTCTAACAATCACCATAACAATAACCATAGCCAATATTATCAAGGAAATATTACCACGGCCTAAAACGTGATGTAATTATCTTGACTAGGGCATGTAATGTGCTTAAATAACGACCAAAAGGAGACATCATGCTCGTGTTCACTCCCTAGAGGCCTAGACTTTTATATTACATACGGTTTAATAAAGTCTCCCCCTCTCTTTTGGTTATTGGGAGCGCTCGATCCGTTTTCTTTTTTCTCTGGCAAGTGAATCGGAAGAGAAAATGGATGAGTAAGGGGCCATAATGATATGATGCATAAAGGAGAGAGAGAGAGAGAGAGAGAGAGAGAGAGAGAGAGAGAGAGAGAGAGAGAGAGAGAGAGAGAGAGAGAGAGAGAGAGAGAGAGAGAGAGAGAGAACGAGCGAGAGAGAACGAGCGAGAGAGAGAGAACGAGCGAGAGCGAGAGAGAGAGAGGACAAGCGAGAGCCAGAGAGCGAGAGAGTGTGCCGAAATTGAAAAATAGGGTAGTTTTGGCACACACGAGCGCAAATCAACTACCTCCAAAATAAGGGAGGCAAAATCGGAGAATAATACAATTGGAAGGGCACGAAAGGTTTTAACATTAACAACAAAATGAGGCGAAAGGTCTCAAAAATGCCAAACTAACGGAACACATTTTTTAAAACCTCAAAACTAATATGCTAAACATGAGGGAGAAGGGGGTAAAACAAATGGAGTAGTACCCCCTTGAACTACCTTTAAATAGTGCACTTTTGAGACAAATAAATTACTAGCAGAGCTCATTTACTAACCCAAATGATGTGCTAAACACTTCTTCCCAATTACGTTTATTAGTGAAATTATCTATTACAGAACTGTATTTGCTCAACACTCCCAATTTCCGGCTAAATTATATCATGTTTATAAGTAAAATTGTCGATTGCAGAACTGTATTTGCTCAACAGTCTTTCCCAATTACGTTTATTAGTTAAATTATCTATTGCAGAACTATTTTTTCAACACTGATTCCCAATTACGTTTATTTGTGAAATTGCCTATTGCAGAACTGTATTTGCTCAACACTCTTTCCCAATTTCCGGGTCTGTCATTAAGGAGTGACAAATTGGCAGACTGTCGAACGGCAACTGAGACTGTTTGGTCGGTTTTCCCTTGATAATCAATATACCCATCGGCCATATTGACATTGGTGCATCAATATGTTTACCAGGGTGTGCCTGTGACCTACATAGAACATCGGAGTTTGGAGATTTTAAGACGTGTAACCTCATTAGTTTGGCGATAGCAAGACGCTTCGCCCTCTTTCAAGTGTCGAGATATATATATATATATATATATATATATATACTGTATATATACTGTACACATACATTATAATTGTTTTTTTAACTTTGAATACTTAAGTTTAGAGTGTAATAATTAGTTACACGGCGTCAATATATCGTCCGGTTGATTAATTATAGTTCGTCTAGAGATTCAGACTAAGTATTGCAATGATATCTATTACCTGAAATAATGTATTTATCGAACTGTCTATAGCAGCACTAAGGTAAACAAAATGGCAACCTATCTCTCTAAACACCAGCAGCCATATTACTAGGCTCGAGGGCTAGCGGTATAAATTACAAGTCAACACAGCAGCTCCCCCAAGACGCCTGGAAACGAGTCTCACTGGCAAGGAGCCTATGGGAAGGTAAACATTGGACCAATTCTCGAGATTCAACCCTTTCGGTACAATGGGATTAGTGCATGAGGGGAGAATTATATGTAACCCAGATGAGGTACGAAACAAAATAGACAAGTTAAATAGGCCCAAGTCATCCGGCCCAGATGCCTTTCTTCCCAGAGTTGTACAAGAACTGAGAGATGAAATTGCACCATTCTTGGCAGATATAATAAATAAATCACTAGAAACTGGAGAAGTGTACCTGAAGACTGGAAACTGGCCAATGTGACCCCAATCTCTAAGAAAGGGGATCACGAGTGTCCCAAGAATTATCGGCCAATTAGCTTGACTTCTATCATAGTAAAACTCTTAGAAGAGATACTAGTAGACAAGGTAGTTGACTACTTTATATTGAACACTGTATTGTGTGGGAACAATTCTCTCTCTCTCTCTCTCTCTCTCTCTCTCTCTCTCTCTCTCTCTCTCACTCTCTCTCTCTCTCTGTCAGTCAAATGAGTCAATCAGTCAAATGGGTGAGTCAGTCTACTGGGTCAGTCAAATGGATGTCAGTCAGTCAAATGGGTGAGTCAGTCAAATGGGTGAGTCAATCAAATGGGTTAGTCAGTCAAATGGGTTAGTCAGTCAAATGGGTCAAGTCAGTCAAATGGGTGAGTCAGTCAAATGGGTGAGTCAGTCAAATGGGTCAGTCAGTCAAATGAGTCAGTCAGTCAAATGGGTGAGTCAGTCAGTCAAACGGGTGAGTCAGTCAAATGGGTCAGTCAGTCAAATGGGTCAGTCAGTCAAACGGATCAGTCAGTCAAATGGGTCAGTCAGTCAAATAGGTCAGTCAGTCAAATGGGTGAGTCAGTCAAATGGGTGTGTCAGTCAAATAGTCAGTCAGTCAAATGGGCCAGTCAGTCAAATGGGTCAGTCAGTCAAATGGGTGAGTCAGTCAAATGGGTGGGTGAGTCAGTCAAATGGGTGAGTCAGTCAAATGGGTGAGTCAGTCAAATGGGTCAGTCGGGCAAATAGGTCTGTCAGTTAGGCAATTATTCAGTTCGTCAGTCAATTATTTAGGCAGTCAGTTAGGCAATCAGTCAGTTAGACAGTGAGTGAGTGAGTGAGTGAGTCAGTTAGTCAACCAGTTAACTAAGCAGGCAGTCAGTTAACTAAGCAGGCAGTCAGTTAACTAAGCAGGCAGGCAGTCAGCCAGTTATGTAGTCAGTCAGTCAGTCAGTCAGTTAGTTAAGCAGGCAGGCAGTCAGTCAGACCGTTATGTATTCAGTCAGTTTGTTAGCCAGTCAGTCACTCAGTTAGGCAATAAAACAGTCGGCCAGTTATGTAGTCAGTCAATCAGTTAGGCAGTTAGTCAGTCAGTTAGGCAATCAGTCAGTCAGCCAGTTATGTAGTCAGTCAATCAGTCAGTCAGTTAGTTATGCAGTTGGTCAGTCAGTTAGTTAGACAGTTTGTCAGTCAGTCAGCCAGTTATGTAGTCAGTCAATATGTTCGGCAGTTAGTCAGTCAGCCAGTTACGTAGTCAGTTAGTTAGTTAGGCAATCATGTAGTCAATCAATCAGTCAGTCAGTTAGTTAGGCAATCAGTTAGGAAATCAGTCAGGCAGTCAGTCATTCAGTCAGTCAATGAAGTCAGCTAGGCCGGCAGTATGCATTACTAATTAACATAAACATATCAATTCCTGTATAATAAACATAAAATATACCTAGCCTAGTTAACCAACATAACCAGACACCTACGATGCATTATGAGGCTGATTAAAACAGGATTGGCCAACCTCTGCCATATTGGTGACACTGGCGTCATCTGCCTCTCTTGACACTCGCATATAATTAGACCCATAACAAACATACGGCCATACAGTATAATTATATAGTTGGGCCATTGTATCGAAATTTTACACGAACACCCCCTTGTTTGATAATTACGACATGAAAATGGCGTCCATATAATTATATAGATAGCCAAGCTCTCTTATTGCAGCATCTCTAACCCATTGGAATACCACCATTGACATCTCTGCTAAGCGGCATGCATCTCTCAACTCCTTCGGGCATCCTTTATTTATCGTGAAATATTTCCTTAATCCTTAAGTTAATCTCTAACTCAATAGCTACAATGTTTAGGGGATATATCAGGGCACAGCACGGGCATTATCTTATGGTACCGTTGTTTATGTGCGGGGGAGTAAACAAGAACAAACAAACATATCACATTGCAGAATCCCTGTGACCGCCATGCACATCATCAATTTCCAACATTAATGGCTAATATAGACGATTAAATTATTATCTACCTTCAAAACTCTGCTTGCGATGCCGCCGCCACTTAAACCGCTCGTCACTGGTCGGGTATTTCATCGCCGAACTGCCAGGGAACCGCGATAAACGAGAAATAAGCGATCACATATCACCAAGCAACCATACGTAAGCGCCGCGCCGGAAGACAGGAAGGACGGAAGGCAAACAGGAGATGGCGTGGGGGAGTCAACAACGCGCAGGACTAAATATCACTTAGATCATCATTAATTCGTCAGTCAGTCTTATCATAAACCACAAACACACTCTTCGTCACTGATTATATATGCCTGTATCTCACACTTCCTCCCATACTCAAAGATACGTAAATAATCAATCGATAAGATTTTTTTTTAAAGACTTAAAATAACATCTCGTAAATTCACGGTCAAGGATACAATAAGCAACATGTTAGTCAAGTGGCCTTGGTGTGTTGACACGTGGCGTAGCCAAGTGATCGGAAAATGGACACAAACCCCTTATATAACGCCCCTTAAAACAACTTACGATACCCTTAATCTATACAAAACATAGGGTAATATAAGGGATATGTAGGTGGCTATATGAGAGGGATAAAGTGGATAATGACTTAGATGATTAATGAAAGATAACCGTATATTTAGTATAGTAAGGGAGGTTACTTGCTTCCGTATCCCTGCTCTCTCTCTCTCCAACCTCCCCATTCCTGGAGCCCTCCATTGTCGCCTCCTCCTCCTCCTCCTCCTCCTCACTCCTATCCTCCTCCTCCTCCTCCTATTCTCTACCTCGTAGTCAATAGATTAGTAGTTTTAGATATCCAGACTGCCCTGTAAGGACCAGTAGGTCTGTTGCAGTTTGTTCTACTTTGTACTTTGTATTCCTCCTCGAACATCGTGAACTGTAATAGGCTACTGTAGAAACATGCAAGAACCATCTGGATAAACACTTGGCAAATAACCCCCAATTAACACAGTTTCTTTCAGAATAACGCGTAATGAAGTGATAACACATATCACAATGTATATTGATATTCATACACCTGTTCCCTTTCAGAATTGTAGAAATAGTTAGTTTAGATTACAAATCAATTTCATTTTCTCCCTGTCCTATCCGAAATTCCATGTCAGATTGTCCATTCTACTTGGTATTTTTTCCAACTGTTTCCATGCCAGTATTAGCTGGAGGGAGTGGTGGGTGGGGAGGAGCCTTCTTTTTTGCTATCCTTTTCTCTACCTCGTAGCCAATAGATTAATAGTCTTAGATATCCAAACTGCCCCGTAAGGACCAATAGGTCTGTTGCAGTGTGTTCTCCTTTGTATTCCTTTGTACTCTCTCTCTCTCTCTCTCTCTCTCTCTCTCTCTCTCTCTCTCTCTCTCTCTCTCTCTCTCTCTCTCTCTCTGAAACTATGAATTGCATATGATCTCAGATATATCAAACACAATACATAATTGCTCTTATAATTTAATTGTGGGCAAAAAATATATATTGATTTCAGGCATGTGAATTTTAAGGAAAATATGATTTGAAGTAAATAGTTGGCAGTGATTCTTATCTTTAGTTAAAATAGGACTTCAGAGGCTATCAACCCTTCTGGATTATTAAGCCAGCCCACTGCAAGTCAAGAAAAACGTCAGAACTGGAGCCCCTTTTCGAGAACTCCAGTCCCTTGTCTTATCTATACGTTATACGACTCTATATAGTAAAATACCAAGTGCTTAAAGAGGCTCAAACTGATTAAGTGTATAATTATGTTGTGCATAAGCGCATACACACACACACACGCATAAACACACGCTCGCACAAACATACACACAAAACTTCATGCACAAAAACAGGCACATACTAACACGGAATGGTATTGGCAAAATAATCCATATACTGCAGAGTAACCCTTACACAGGCTCACAATGACACACACACACACACACACACACACACACACACACACAGACATATGCACACACGCACACAAACAAACACACACACACCTCCCCGTGGCGTAACTGATAGCGCGTCTGGCTCACAACCAGAAGGTCCCGGGTTCGAGACCCGGGCGGGGAAGAGACATTTGGGTAAGTCTCCTAGCGGTGTAGCCTCTGTTCACCTAGCAGTATAAAAAGGAACCTGGTATAAGTGGACGAAGTTGTGACGTCCCATCTGGGGTTGGTGATCGGTTACAAGGCGAGATGGGTATCGTACTGGTCAACCTAAGCTACTAGTCAACCTAAGCCCTCGGGTGAGACTGGTACCGTAGTGAGAATGGTACCGTACAGGTTAACCCTAAGCCTTCGTATCCAGATGTCGCCAATTGGCTAAAATACAGACTACACACACATCCACAGCCATTCCAACGATACATAAAACACTTACCATGCATTTCACGCAGTACATTCCCAGTCAAGGAGGCGCGATAATAATGAGCTTAGCTCGCATTGCGTGGATTCCCCTTGACAAACAAACAAGTAACTGAGTAACACACACACACACATACAAACACACACACAAGCACACACACACACATGTAAGTGACGATATGTTTATCAGTACAAATCAAAAGTATGCATGCTTACGAGTACATATTTAGTCTTTAAATCCTAATATAACCAAAAATACTTTGTTTTAAGTACCGTAGTTCAAACATGTATGTCCACTCAAATTGTTGGCTCAACCTACTTGTACACTTAAACCTACTATCATGAAATGTGCACCCATTAACCCACAAATGCTTGCTTACACTTACACACACACACACACACACACACACACACACACACACACACATGTAATCAGTCACACACATTGACATCCAGGTACACACAGAAACAGATTCAAATTTGCACAAACACATCCATCCATTTTCATAAATACACACCAGTGCACGCGAACACATACACACCCACACACACACACACCCACACACAAACAAACAGCCACACCCACACATACCCACCCACACCCACACACACAGACACACACAAACACCCACACACACAGACACAAACAAACAGCCACACCCACACATACCCACCCACACCCACACACACAGACACACACAAACACCCACACCCACACCCACACACCACTACATTAACCTACCTATACAAACACACCTATAGAATATCATATGAGGTTCTCAATGGACTGGGCTTTAGGCATTCGGTCTACCTCAAAGAGTTTTCAGTAGTATAGATTTCAGTAGTATGTCGCTTGAGGGGAGATGGGCAAGTTTTCAGGTCCCCTTCTCCCTCGTGTTTAGCCCCATTAGTTTTCATATTTTTATACCATTAGTTTGGCGATTTTTTAAGACCTTTCGCCCCATTTATGTGTCAATATTAAGACTGTGTCATATAGGTGTCTAGTTTTGCCTAGCAAGCGATAGCGAGTCTGTAATTTAAGAGGAACCGGCCTTCGGCCGGAATTTGTCTCTATCGCAAAATGTACAAGTTCATCTTAAAGGAGGGTCTGTGGAGGGGGGAGGGGGAGGGGGGGGGGTAAGTTTGATGGAGATCTAGGGAGGAAACTAAAACACAATAAAAGGATACATACATTAACCAATAAACACGTCCATCTCCCCTTATATAAACGCACGGAATAACATTTAGTCATTGTGTAATGTTTAGTATACAGTGTTTCGGTATTGTTATTTAGCGCTACCCCCCCCCCCCCCCCCCTTCCTTCAGACCCCGCATACACACAGGTACTATAGTCTATTCACTGTAAGGAGGCGAGAAATCATGACCTCTATCCTCTGTAACTCAAAATACAATTGAGTAATCGAGCTAATATGTCTACCATTTGGGAAGAGTCAGTCAAGGAATGGATGTGGAAATGTACACCCCATTTGCTCCAGCCCTTTTTGAGTTACAGAGGCTAGAGGTCATGATTCTTCGCCTACTTACAGCGGATAGACTATAGATTACACACATTCACGCCCAAGGTAAAGTACGCCCACACTCATCCAGACACATACAAATTGTGGTTGGTTAGGTGGTTGATTGGTTGGTTGGTTAATTGATTGGTTGGTTGGTTAATTGATTGATTTGTTGGTTCATTGATTGATTTGTTGGTAGGTTGGATGGTTAGTTGGTTGATTGGTTGATTGATTTGTTGG
>CM064549.1:33139249-33204249 GCA_032716605.1 Paralithodes platypus | reverse complement strand
TTTAAATACATTAATAACCTGGGGAGGCAGCGAAAGTAATTAGAAAATCCTGCTTAAGAGGGTCACCGTTGTTTGTTCTCTTTTTCTCTCCTTCTCTGGCTTGTATCCATTCGGCCCCATTCAGCCAACTGTTTTAAGAAGTTTATTCCCATCCAGGTGGGGATAGCGATAGCGAGCCAGCATTGTATGGAGAAATCTGGCTTCGCCGGAGACATTTTTCTATCGAAAACTGTACAAATTTAGCTTGCTGTCAAAACTAAAATATATATATATGCTGTCTCGCTACCGCTCGCCAGGAAAATATTGACACCTGGATGGGGGGTAAATGTCTTAAAACAGTAGGCTGAATGGGGCCGAATGGATACAAGCCAAAGAGAGAGGGAGAGAAAGAGAAAAAAGCGAGGTAGGCTCCCTTAAAAACGTTCCGATATTATCCACTTAATTACAAGACTCGACTGAGGCTGATGGGTTTCTAATGAGCAATATCGTCGCCAGAAGAAAAATATCTCAAGGAAGTAAAAATGGAAATTAATCGCATTAGCTGTTTTCATTGTCCTTTCAAATTCCATGAGAGGAGAACAGATCCCAAGTTTATGAAACGGTACCAGGTATGCATAAAACGGTACCAGGTATGCATAAAACGGTACCAGGTATGCATAAAACGGTACCAGGTATGCATAAACGGTACCAGGTATGCATAAAACGGTACCAGGTATGCATAAAACGGTACCAGGTATGCATAAACGGTACCAGGTATGCATAAACGGTACCAGGTATGCATAAACGGTACCAGGTATGCATAAACGGTACCAGGTATGCATAAACGGTACCAGGTATGCATAAAACGGTACCAGGTATGCAGAAAATCCGTATTAGTTTGCAACCTTTCAGTGCAATATGACCATTAAGGGGAGATCTCCACTTAAGGGATTTTTTTCTTGACCCCTTTCACACTCATGTGTAGCCCCATTGCTTTTGATATTATAAAACGTTTGCCCCATTAGTTTAGCGATTTTAAGAACTTTCACCCCATATTAAGACCTTTCGTGCCATTCAGGTGTCAATTTTATCCTGGCGAGCGATAGCGAGCCTGTAATTTAAGAGGAACCGGCCTTCGGCCGGGAAATTTTTCTACCGAAAAATGTACAAATTTATCTTGAAAGGGACTCAAGGGGGTGTCATTTTAAGCTTGATGGAGGTCTAGGGAACAAACTAAATACCTCCCCTTAACCCTGGTAAAGTAAGTTTGTGGATAATACTTAAATGTCACTATCTACTTATCTTCCTATTTTATTGTTTGTTTGTTTGTTTTTAACTTTATGTTTGGTTGTTTGCAAAGTGTGAAATAATAAGGACAGTGGTGGCGCTTATACAGGTTTATAGAGTAAGTTGCGACGTCTGTGCATTGGCGAGTTTAGTTGATTCATGGGGATGGCTGATTTGTTCTAGCCCTCCCCCCCCCCCCCCTCCTCTTCCTCATGATTATCCCCATTACTTTTTAAATGTTAAGAAGTTCAGCCCATTAGTTTGACGATTTTTTTTTACCTTTCACCCAATTTTCTTCGTCGATATTAAGATCTTTCGTACAATCTAGGTGTCGAGTTTTATCCTGACGAGTGATAGCGAGCCTGTAATATAGTAATACTCGGTCTACGGCCCGGACAAAAAGTACAAATTGAAGGGGGGGTCTTGGGGTGTTTTTATTAAGGGGAGGTATTTAGTTTGTTCCCTAGACCTCCATCAAGCTTAAAATTACACCCCCTTGAGTCCCTTTCAAGATAAATTTGTACATTTTTCGGTAGAAAAATGTCCCGGCCGAAGGCCGATTCCTCTTAAATTACAGGCTCGCTATCGCTCGCCAAGATAAAATCGACACCTGAATGGCACGAAAGGTGTTAATATGGGGTGAAAGTTCTTAAAATCGCTAAACTAATGGGGCAAACGTTTTATAATATCAAAAGCAATGGGGCTAAACATGAGGGAGAAAGGGGTCAAGAAAAGAATCCCTCAAGTGGAGATCTCCCCTTAAGCTTGATGGAGGTCTAGGGAGGAAACTAAACAAATATTACAAACTATAAATACAAAAGACAATATACACGCCTCTCTCTCTCTCTCTCTCTCTCTCTCTCTCTCTCTCTCTCTCTCTCTCTCTCTCTCTCTCTCTCTCTCTCTCTCTCTCTCTCTCTCGTGTTCCATGCCGCAATTCCTCATAAAGATGCAAAAAGCTCCCACCTGACCGCCGAGTTAGCACAAGTGGCGGAAGTTTAAGTGCTTTAGGAGAGTTTACCCTGAAAGCCCTTCCCAATCCGGTTCCTTCTGGGGTTTAGTGAAATTGGAATGATTATGTATTATTATTATTATTATTATTATTGTTGTTATTGTTATTATTGTTATTATTATTATTGTTATTATATTAGTTGTTGTTATATTATATTATTATTATTATTATTATTGTTATTATGTTATTATTATTATTATTATATTGTTATTGTGTTATTGTGTGGAATTATTATTATTATTATTATTATTATTATTATTGTTATTATTATTATTGTTATTATTATTATTGTTGTTATTGTTGTTTGTTGTTATTGTTGTTGTTATTAGTATTAGTATTATTACATAAGAACATAAGAAAATGGGAGTCTGCAGAAAGCCGATTGGCCTAAGCAAGGCAGATCCCTGTCCCACACAACCCCAAATCAATTACAAAGCCCAATTATAGGCTCAACACTCTAATACCCTGAGGATCATCTTACCAAAACGGTTAGAGATTAACGCAGGATTATGGGGGTCTGCAGAGCGCTGATTGGCCCAACCCGGCTGATCCCCCTTCACACCCAACCCTTCTCGTCCATATGCTTATCCAATTTTATCTTAAAGCTCCCTACAGTTTTAGATCCCACTATAGCACTTGGTAGTCCATTCCACCCATCTACAACTCTGTTACCAAACCAATATTGCCTATATCTTTTCTGAAACGAAATTTATCTAATTTGAAACCATTGGTACGAGTTCTTTCGCTATCACTGAGCTTTAGTACATTTGTCATGTTCCCTTTGTTAATCCCACTAACCCACTTGAACACCTCTATCATATCCCCTCTAACTCTGCGTCTCTCTAACGAATGTAAACCTAATTTCTTCAACCTTTCTTCATACGGAAGATTTCTAATATTATGGATCATTTTTGTCATTCTACGCTGTACTCTCTCCAATGAATCTATGTCCATTCTGTAATAAGGACACCAAAATTGGACAGCATAATCCATATGGGGTCTCACTAATGACAAGTAAAGTTTTAAGATAACATCAGCAGTTCTGTTACTCACACTCCTAGAGATGAACCCGAGAATCCTGTTTGCCTTATTACGAACGCCTATACACTGTTTTCTAGGCTTCAAATCATTGCTAACAAACACACCTAGATCTTTCTCGCAGTCTGAATTTTCTAATTCTAAATTAGCTAGTTTATATTTAACATTTGTTTGCATCTTCCCTATCTTTAATACCTTGCATTTGTCAATGTTAAACTTCATCTGCCAATTTACTGACCATTTATGTAAGGTATCTAGATCCCTTTGGAGGCACTCTATATCGCTATCTGAATCAATTGATCTCCCCATTTTAGTATCGTCTGCGAATTTACTTATCCTACTAGTTATACCTAAATCTAGGTCATTTATGTATATAAGAAACAACAGGGGACCTAATACCGATCCCTGGGGGACACCACTTTTGACTGCTCCCCACTCTGACTTGGTACCATTTATGCTGACTCTCTGTTTCCTACCAATTAGCCATGACCTAATCCATCCCAACAACGCCCCCACCTATTCCATGTGCCTCAACCTTTCTCATCAATCTCTCATGAGGGACTCTGTCGAAAGCTTTACTGAAATCTAAATATAATATCGTATGCCTTGTCATTATCTACTGCTGCATATACCTCTGAGAAAAAACTAAGCAAATTAGTAAGGCAAAGAACGTCCCTGAGTGAATCCATGCTGAGAAGAATTGATTAAGTTAAATGTTTCTAAGTGGTTTCTCATTTTTCTAGCAATAATTGACTCTAGTAGCTTTCCTATGATTGAAGTGAGACTAATGGGACGGTAATTGGATGCTATTGATTTATCACCTTTTTTGAAAATCGGAACTACATTTGCAAGTTTCCAAGCTTCTGGAACTATACCTGTTTCTAATGAATTGTTAAAAAGAAATGTTAATGGTAACTTAACTCATCTCTGCATTCTTTTAATACTCTGGCATATACCTCATCGGGGCCAGGCGATTTCTGAGGTTTCAGTCTGTCAATTTCCTTAAGCACATCATTTCTACTTATAGTAACCGTACTTAACCTATTTTCTATACTATCGCTATATACCTTACGGACTTCTGGAATCTGTGCCAAATTTTCATTAGTGAAAACGGATAGAAACTGACTATTTAATGTACTGCACATTTCTAAATCATTTTCTGTCATTTCTCCTATCGAAGTTTTAAGGGGGCCTATTTTATCTCTAACTTTAGATTTATATAGCTGGTAAAAAGCCTTAGGGTTATTTTTTGAGTCATTGGCTATCCTGATTTCATAATTTCTTTTGTCTATCCTTATACATTTTTTAACCTCTCTTGATAGATTCTGATAGTAAGCAAGTAGGTGAATTTCGCCTTTCTTAATTTTTCGATATATTCCTCTCTTTTTTCCTAGAAGGTCTAATAGTCTATTATTCATCCATTTGGGTTGGTTCTGTGTTGATCTAAATTTTCTTTTGGAGATATATTTATTTTGCGCATTGTGGAGTGAAGAAATAAATTTATATGTAGCTGTCAAATTATCCTGAGTTAAGACAGGTATCTGAGAGAGAGTATGTTCATTAGCGCACCTGGGTCCACTTAATAGTTTAACCATAGGATCGACTCTTAAGGCTCGTCTTAATCCACTATAATTGGCTTTTCTGAAATCTGGGATAAGTGTCGTATTCTCTTTAGCCTTTCCTGTCCATTGTATGTTAAAATAAATTGATTTATGATCACTATTTCCTAGTTGGTCTCCTATCTCTACATTATTTATCATTTGTTCATTATTACTGAGAACTAAATCGAGGATATTATTACCTCTAGTAGGCGAGTCTATGAATTGAAATAAAAACTATCCTGTACCGCCTCAATAAACTCTTTTGAATCTGAGTCGCCGATTTGATGCTGCCAATCAATATTCGGAAAATTAAAATCCCCCATAATACACACATTGCTAAACCTTGATGCTATTTTCACTTCCTGCCATAAAGCTGTAACTTCGTTTCTACTCATATTTGGTGGTCTATAAATAACTCCAATAATTATGGTCTCACTACCTTCGCTAACCTCAACCCAAACACTTTCGTTATCAGTATTTAGTCTAATACCTGATTTAATACAGCTTTTTAAAGAACTCCTGACAAACACTGCTATTCCGCCGCCCCTCCTACTTGTTCGGTCGCGTTTAAACAAACTATATCCTGGTATATGGAATTCTGCTAAAAAATGTCTTGATTCTGTATTAATCCATGTTTCAGTCAGTGCTATAATGTCTATATTTTCGTTGCTAACAAGTGCTCTAAGTTCATCCATTTTGTTACATAAACTCCTACAGTTTGTATAATATAATCGCAATGAATTTATTTTACTGGTATCGGATTTACCTTTATTTCTAACTGAATTCCCATCTTCTGTTACACCTTTAATATTTCTACTAGCAGTACAATTAAAATCCTGTGACCGATATTTTCTATTCCTATCTGATGTACCAGTACGGCAATTTACCCTATCTAGACAATTATTCTTACTCATATTCTCAGGCTTTATTTTCAGCGAAACCCCGCGACAATCCTATCTATTGACCTAGCTAAATTTGCCACCCCTAGCCGAGAAAGATGAACCCCGTCCTGTGCGTACAACTGATTTTTACCATAGAAACGGGTCCAGTTATCAAGGAATGGTATTGCATTTGCATTACAGTATTTTTTCCAGCCGACAATTGATACCAATTGCCCTAGATGACCATTCCTTGCTGACCCCTCTCCGTGGCAAGATACTGTGTACTACAGGTATGCCTCCCTTCCTCCTAACTTTATCTAACACCTCCCTGTACTGCCGAAGCAGTACTTCCGTCCTACCTTTACCAACATCATTGCTCCCTGTACTGAGACAGATAATGGGGCTATCTCCAATATCTTTCATGATGTAATCAATGTCCTCTAACACCTTCCCAACCCCGGCACCAGGCAGACAGACAAGCTTCCTAATATCAGTACAGGTGGACCTAGCTAAGTGTCTGACCATGGAGTCCCCAACAATTGAGAAGGACTTGCCTCTCCTTGTCGATGACTTGGTAGCAGCTGCGGCAGCGGCAGGAACTCCTGGGGCAGCAGTTGAAGGTACTCCTGGGGGGGGCACAGTCACAGCATTCCGTGTTGGAGGCAACTTACTTACCTTTCTCCTGGTTTCCTCGCCGAAGGAAGCACTCGCAGCCTCACCATCACATTCGTCATCCAAGGTGATGAACTTGTTGCTGAGGGCAACTGGCCGCCGTAGAAATTTGCAGGTTGTTGCACTTGTTGGAACAACTGTCCAGGGAGCATCACGATCCCTAACAGCAGTTGCACTATCCTCACTTTTCTTGTCAGCCAAAGACAGCTTTAAGGCCAAATTCTCGTCTTTGAGAGACTGCACCTCTCTCTCCACATTGTCCATCCTTTCTTGCAAAGCAAGACAAAGCTGGAGAATATGAGAGGAGGTAGCAATCTCGTCAACACCAGCCATTTTAAGAAAGCGTTAATACTATCACCACACTATGGGCAAAGATATTCACTGGGAGTCACTAGGGACAGGTCCTCACTCAGCAAAGGTCAGGCAGGTACTCTCTAATTATTATTAGTATTGTTGTTATTATTATTGTTATTATTATTATTATTATTATTGTTATTATTATTATTATTGTTATTATTATTATTATTATTATCGATATTATTATATTCAGTAGTAGTAGTCGTAGTCGTAGTGATTAATTGATCTTACAATTTCTTATAATTATTCTTATTACTCTCATTCGTATTCATTGTTATTTATTAGTATATTAATTAATCTCTCATTATATTATTTACCCTTCAGTACAAGCCACAACACTCAGGGGTACGTTGTTGCAGGAGGAGGGTGTACAGTATTTGTGAGTGTAAAAGTATGTTTGTTAGTGAACGCAAATAAACCGTATCTCCGCTGTCATTACGTTTTGTTAGTTGTGTGCTGTATTAATGTCTGTCAGATGTTGAATAGGGTGTGTAAAGATAGGAACATGTATGTCTATCTCACTGGAAACTATGCAATAATGCTTAGATAGTGCCGATACCAATAATTGATCGAACTCTACTTGGTGCCGCGACATGACCTATTTGGCCGACTGTACCCGTATGCATAGAGTGTTGTCAGTGTCGATTGAATGTTGCAAGAGGGAGGTGTGGTGGAGTGGTCTTGCCACTGGCCTGATAATCCAAAGGTCCCGGGTTCAAATCCCGATGTATCAATGGGAAGATATTATTGGGATGGAATTTGTGCTGTACCTAGTATCAGTGCATTACCACAAGCCCACCGAAACGTCAAATAAAATACCCTCATTGTTCCCTGATTAAATAGCACTGTATGAATATTCCCATATTCAAAATATGCTATAGGGGTGCAATGCCTGGTGAGTTATCTGCTCAACAGGTGGCGTTGTGTGTGTGTGTAAGTGTGAGAGTCCGAGTGTAGGGGGTGAGACAGTGAAGCACAGGAACGAGGTGGCTTAAGAGATGGGGTCGTTTCGGGCCATGAGTGAGCACCGTGCCTCATGTGAAGGCAAGATGGCAGGTGCTCGTTGTGCTTCACATGTCTCACTCCCTAGACTGGAACAAGACCTCACGGGCTTCACTGTTCATTGTAAAGCGGTGAATGTTAAGGCTCTCAGCCTATGCCGGATAGGAAGTAAGTTGGAATATAGAAAAAAAAAAAAAAAAAAAAAAAAAAAAATATATATACGTTGAAAGCTGTCCAAGTGGTTAATCCAGTGCAAACTATTAGGATACCTGGCTTTTATTACAACCTGTTACATACCTGGCTTTTATTACAACCTGTTACTGTATAATAAGGCTACTATCCAGTGCACACAATATATAGGCTATATAAATATAACAAAATATAATATATAAAATAGCAACGTGATATGTCAACTTCAACATGACGTCGACAATAATGATACTGTATTGATAATTATGATATGAAATACTAGCAATATAAACGTGAGGTACCGGTATTAACACAAATTATTCAAACGAACAGGATACCGAGATTTCCGTCATACATTTCGATATTGAACACATTGAATTACGATATATAATTAATTGCCATTGCTGAAGTATTATCTTATTTTGACTGTGGAGAAAAACTATGTATAATTAAAAATGTATTCTCTCTCTCTCTCTCACACACACACACACATACCACACAGTTTCGTGCATACGTTAGCAAACATACACCCATTCCTACACCCACCACTCTCTTACACACACACACACATTTTGTGAAGCACTCACACATCAAAACATATACAATATCCCCCCCCCCGCCCTCTCTCTCTCTCTCTCATGAATCCTCTTTCCAATATTGTATATATTTACCATTTCCTTGCTTTCACTCGTCTCTCTCTCTCTCCAATATTGTTTTTACCCCTTCCTTGCTTTCACTTTTTGTTCTCTCTCTCTCTCTTTCTTCCAGGTAAGCCTCCATAATCTCGTCTGGAGTTCACGGGGCTTGTAAATTTAAGGGGGAGGTAGTCGCTTTTTCTGGACCCCCTTCTCCCTCATGTTTAGCATATTAGTTTTGAGATAGACGTTCGTTCTATTAGTTTGGCGATTTTGAGACCTTTTTGAACCATTTCTTTGTCAATATTTAGACCTTTCGTACCATTTAGGTGTCGATTTATTCCTGGCGAACGATAGTGAGCCTGTAATTTTAGAAGGAATCGGCCTTCGGCCGGGAAATTTTTCTACCGAAAAATTTACAAATTTATCTTGAAAGGGGGTGTTTGGTTAAGCTTGATGGAGGTCTAGCGATGAAACTCAAAAATACATTAATAAATAAATATATAGGCAAAAAAAACAAGCATTACCCCCTTAAGCTGCTTTCGGCGAAGGAAAACACTATTAACTGTTAAGGGGAGGTATTTAGTTTGTTTCCTAGACTTCCATCAAGCTTGAAATTACACCCCCATGACCCCCTTTCAAGATAAATTTGTACATTTTTCGGTAGAAATATGTCCTGGCCTTCCTCTTAAATTACAGGCTCGCTATCGCTCGCCAGGAAAAAATCGACACCTAAATGGGACGAAAGGTCTTAAAAGTGACATAAATGGGGTGAAAGTTCTTAAAATCGCCAAACTAATGGGGCGAACGTCTTAAAATCTCAAAAGCAATGGGGCTAAACATGAGGGAGAAAGGGGTCAAGAAAAAAATCCCTCAAGTGGAAATCTCCCCCTTAAGCTGTTTTCGGCGAAGGGAAACCCTATTTTAATAAACGTGTAACGTATTCCTCTTCGCTTAGTTTCCTCCTCCAGGTGTATTTTTGCTTCTCCAGTGATGAACGTGAGAGCCTCTTTTTCATCATCTCTATACGCGAAATTGTTAACCCTTTACACGCGAAATTATCAACCCTTTATACGCGAAATTGTTAACCCTTTATACGCGAAATTGTTAACCCTTTATGCGCGAAATTGTTAACCCTTTATGCGCGAAATTGTTAACCCTTTATACGCGAAATTGTTAACCCTTTATACGCGAAATTGTTAACCCTTTATACGAGAAATTATAAACCCTTTATAAGCGAAATTATCAACCCATTATACGCGAAATTATTAACCCTTTATACGCGAAATTATTAACCCTTTCTGAACCAATTATTAACCCTTTCTGTACCAAATTAAACTGTGATAGTCTGTAACCTTTTAATGGAGAGACGTCCGTCCTCAGCTGAATAGAATCGTCAACTTTAATTACTCAATGGTTGGGAGTAACCTTGACCGACATATTAAAGGGGGTGACCTGCTTTTGTTCTCTCTCTTTCTCTGGCTTGTATCCATTCGGCCCCATTCAGCATACTGTTTTAAGACGTTTATCCCCATCCAGGTGTCGATTTTTTTCCTGACGGGCGATAGCGAGCCAGCATTGTATGGAGTAGTCTGGCTTCGTCGGAGACATTTTTCTGTCGAAAAATGTACAAATTTAGCCTGCTGTCACAAACATTATAAATAAATATGTTGACTCGCTACCGCTCTCCAGAAAAAATCGACACCTAGATGGGGATAAATGTCTTTAAACAGTACGTAGTTCAAAAAGGATCTGTGGGGATTATAAGGGTAAAGACTATCTCAATAAACCTTCTGACTTCCATATGCCCTTCCTAATCTGAATAATATCTTCTTAAAATAGCCAGAAAACATAAAATTAATGCATATTGGATCTTGAAAGGGTTAACTCATAATTAACAAGACTGTTTTTCTTCGCCGAAAGCAGCTTAAATTTACAAGCCCAGTGAATCTAAGACAAAATTATGGAGGTTTTTTCTTCGTCCGTGGTGTTCGTGTGTAAGAGAGAGAGAGAGGGAGAGAGAGAGAGTGTGTGAGAGTGAGAGAGAGAGAATCACTTGCGTTTCTACGAGAATACACTTGTTTGTGTATGTAAATTGTGTTTAATAAAAGTAAACACTGGTGTTATTTTCAGATGGTGCTTCTTCTAGATTTATAGATAGGCGTCCAGTTAAGTATCTTGGAAACGTATTTCCATTGTCCACTACCGTTATAGGGATTAATGTTTTACTGTATGTGTAGTTTGAATCATTCTGAATGTAACCAACATGATAATATAGCTACATAATATGCTTACATAATACGAATTGAGATTAGATTCAACAATAAAGGAACAGCCTGTTGAAAGTTATGTACCGGGTACGCATAACACATCGCTTTAACCCTGACAGTGTCAGCCGGTATATCACTTCATGATTTCGCTAGCATCGGGTTATTAATTGCATTTTTCCATTTGCAAAAATGGAATCTAAAGGTTTTAAAACCACGGAAAAGTGAAAAACATTGTACCTAATGGACCCTGGAAATGGAAATATGAGCCCCCGTAGGTTAAGCACAGTGTCGGGTGCGTCCATATTTCTCGTTTTCCCCTCTCTCTCTCTCTCTTGTCCTCCAAAAGAGTAACACAGATGCTGTCACTTCCCCAGTCACAGAGTCACTGAACCGTATTGAATTTCTGGCATGCCCCAGTGTGTGCATGGGTGTTATCTCTCTCTGCCCTCCTCACTCTCTCTCGCTATCACACGTCCTGTCTGTCTTTTCCCTAGTCACCAAGTCGTATTGATTTTCTGGCTAGCCCTTGTGTGTGTGTGTGTGTGTGTGTGTGTGAGTGAATGTATGTGGTATTATTGTTTCCCTCTCACCTATACTTCCTTGTATCTACATTCCACCTTCCGGAAG
This sequence comes from Paralithodes platypus, assembly GCA_032716605.1. Classification (NCBI taxonomy): domain Eukaryota; kingdom Metazoa; phylum Arthropoda; class Malacostraca; order Decapoda; family Lithodidae; genus Paralithodes; species Paralithodes platypus. The sequence goes on along the minus strand of CM064549.1, from coordinate 33,192,699 downwards.
ACGGCACTATTATCTTTTCCTTTCTTCCCTACCAATATCCCTCTCTCATGTATTCCTTTCTATCCTTCCTCCCCCATCCCATCTCCCTTCTTCTTTCATATTAATTTATTCTTTCTCGTTGTTTTCATCATCATCACGCCGCATCCCTCCCTCCATCTGCTCCAATCTGTCCGGCATTACGGTGTTGTCACGTAAGCTTGTGGCCTCAATGTTCACCCCAGACATACTGGCTATTGCATATATACATGTGGCAATGATTACCACATCACCCAACCCTACCACCCACCCCAGCCGACCGCCCCAAGGCACACTGGCTGGCCTCACAGTGTGGCCATGTAGAAATCGTTGTTTGGTCTTAATACACTGGCTATAGCATTATACATGTGGTAACACTCATTGCTTCATCCCCGTGGTCCATATTGTTCAAATTGTTGTATGGCCTTTCCTCTTGTCACGTATAATTTAATATATATATACAGGTATATATATATATATATATATATATATATATATATATATATATATATTGTATACATAACTGTTCTAGTAAATCAGCTTACATAAATAAGCCTCTGCCTACACAATGAGAGAGAGAGAGAGAGAGAGATTTTGATTTTGCCCCAAGGGGCGAGTTTATTGAGCAGCGCCCCCCATCCTGTGAGGGGACAACCACTAGTAAGGCGATACATACTGCTCAAAGAGCCATTATTCCACTGAAACAACAGCATCGTCGTCTGGTTACATTCATATTTGTGTTTATAAGTCAGGTTGGCATTATTCAGATGTGTTATTATAGTTTCCTCATTTAATTGTCACATGGTCTGTATATACTTAAAAAAAAAAAAAGAAAAAAAAAAGAAAAAAAAAAAAAAAAGCAAGCAAGCTTGTAATGACTGAATTATTAATTGACAGGTTGTAAATAATAGCACTACAGAACTAGTGCAATCGTATGAGGAGACTTCATATTTTCATTACATCAATGGTTATTGAGATCATAGTTAGCTGAATGAGAGAGAGAGAGAGATATATAGGGTGTGGGGGCTTCACTAAGCAATGCTAGGTGACATTTAAAGATCCCCCTTGGCTTCCGTAGTTCCTCTCTGACTCACCATTTGTGGCTTGTTGAAATGTTAATGTATTACCTCATATGGTACTATGTGTGTTACCTATGTGTGTAGCCTATGTGTATGTGAATATTGTTTTATATATTTGTTTCTTATGCAACAAACTATTGCGATCATAAGTTAATTGTAAGTTTGATTGCATGGCTAATACTACTGATAATACTGGTTTCTACTACTACTACTACTACTACTACTACTACCGAGAAGATAATCAAAATAAAATGACAGCGAAAAGCCCAACTACGAACAAATAAGTAAACGGCAAAGAGAAAATGGGAAAACCTGAATACAAAACTTTGTATACGGATATCAATAATAAACTAAAACAAAAACAACTGTACAAATATAAAAGCAGCAGAAGAGGAACGAACAACATAGCGCGCATGGACAAATAAAAAGAAACGAAAAACGAAAACACAAAAACAGCCGAACATCATAGCGCGCATGGAAAACTAAGATGGAAAAAAAAAAAAAAAAAATAGAAAATATAAATTAAATTAAATTAAATGCGAAAAACAAATACTTTACATAGCAAGAAAGGCAAATTAAATAGACAAGAACAGCGAAAAAAACAAAACATAGCGAGAAAGGAAAAATAAAATGAAAATAAAAGCAAAAATTCCTCCCCCCAAATATAAGCTCACCACCTCGCCTTCCTCTTAAGGGAGCCCACCTCGCTTGTTTTCTCTTTCTCTCCCTCTCTCTTTGGCTTGCATCCATTCGGCCCCATTCAGCCTACTGTTTTAAGACGTTTACCCCCATCCAGGTGTTAATATTTTCCTGGCGAGCGGTAGCGAGCCACCATATATATATTTTTGTTTTGACAGCAAGCTAAATTTTTAAATTTTTCGATAGAATAATGTCTCTGACGAAGCCGGATTTATCCATACAATGCTGGCTCGCTTTCGCTCGCCACGAAGAAATCGACACCTGGATGGGGGATAAACATCTTAAAACAGTTGGCTGAATGGGGCCGAATGGGTACAAACCAGGGAAAGGGTGAAAAGGAGAGAAAGATTAAAAAAAGCAGGTGACCCCCCTTAACCCCAGCAGACTATCCCTTATTGTTCAACAATACAAAAATAAATCCTTCATCTTCTCTCAATATTCTTGGTGTCTCTTTTTCTTCTGCTCTCATTTGGAAGGACCATATTACCAGTCTTGCTAAGGCAGCCTCCCAGAAGCTGGGTATGCTTAACCGCCTTAGGGGGTTCTTTTCCCCTGCACAGCTTCTTGCTCTGTACAGGGGCATAGTGCGTCCTTGTATTGAGTATTGTTCACATGTGTGGGGAGGTTCCTCTCACACCGCTCTCCTAGACAAAGTTGAAAGGAAGTCCTTTCGTATCATTAACTCCCGTCCACTCACCAACTCTCTGCAATCTCTCTCTCTCTGCCGCAATGTTGCATCTCTCTCGCTATTCTATCGCTACTATAATAATCAGTGTTCCTCAGAGCTTTCCCAGTGTATACCACCTCCTTTACGTAGGGCACGTGGTACCCGTCTTGCAACTCAATCCCACCCCTACTCTGTGCAACTCTCCAACCCAAGAGTGAAACGTTACTCTCAAACTTTCTTCTACTCAACATCTGAGCTCTGGAACTCTCTCCCAGAATCAGTCTTTCCCTCTTCCTATGACTTAAATTGCTTCAAAGTCAGTGTGTCCAGGCATTTTGGCTCGAACGTCCCTTGATTTTGGCCCTGTCACTCTTTCAACTATGGGGGAGGCACTCACTATAGGCAGTTCTGCCTTTTGCCTCCCTCAATCACATAGAAAAAAAGACAAAAAACCCACACTCTTCATCTCCCTCGTACACTTACATAACACCACCTGGGGGGAATCTCTCTCTCTCTCTTTCTTTCTCTCTTCTGTTCTTTCTTTCTTTCTTTCTTTCTCTCTCTCTCTCTCTTTTTTTTTTCTTTCTTTCGCTCTCTTTTTTTTTTCTTTCTTTCGCTCTCTTTTTTTCTCTCTCTCTCTCTCTCGATTTTTTTCCTGGAGAACGATAGTGAGCCTGTAAGTTTGGAAGAACATTTTTCTACCAAAAAATGTAAAATTAATCTAGAAGGGGAATCGAATGGATGTGTTCTTAAGTTTGATGGAATTCTAGGGAGGAAACTAAAAAAATATATCTACGAAATAATCGACCAAAAAGTGAACCATCCCCCCTATAAATAACCCCTTCTGTACTGGTGCCGTCCTTTTAACTTTATTCTGGCTACATTTAGACGATTGTATTAAGTTTTAAAGGGCCTCCAACAATTAATGGCTTCAAACCATCTCACTTAACCCTTTTTACTACCACAGATCCTTCTTAAACTGCATAAAAATCGTCTAGATCTAGCTAAGATAAAAATGAAAAGACGTCGCCGGTACCGAAGGGGTTATCTGACCTGACTTTTGGTTTTCAGATACACCATGCATACGGAATCATTCAATACATAAATCAGCCCAGGGTGTCACAGGAAATCTATCTATCTATCTATCTATTTATCTATCTATCTATATATCTATTTATCTATCTATCTATTTATCTATTTATCTATTTATCTATTTACTCAGGCCCAATCCCCACTTTTTTTTTTTTTTTTTTTTTTTTTATTTAATTTTTTTTTGTATTTTTTTTTTTTTTGGGGGGTGGCCGACTCAAGACAGAGCAAGAACAGGGACAACACAAAACACAGCGGAAAACAATGAACACACAAAAACAAAATACAAATTCACACACACATCTACAGTAGGTCATCCCGGAGAAGACCCCAAAGGAAATCAGAGTTTGTTATTGTTAGTCTTTATTATAGTTATTATTATTATGGTATTATTATGGTTAGCCTTTATTATGTGTCAAGATAAACTTAAATTATATCTTTGGAGGTGATAAAATTACCACCCCAAAAAAAAAAAAATTCTATTTCATATTGTGTTCTTGTATTCCTTCTCATATTCAAGTCGAAACACAAAATTGCTCCGGTTTGACACCCTGATATTATTATTATTAACCCCTCCAGGAATAGGAGCAACATTTTTTTTCTGGCAAATATTGTTCGATTTTATTGGGATTCGAAAGGCTCTGTTGAATCAAAGGGATTACATTATTTGCATTTACAAGAAGTCCTTCCAAATCTAGCTGGATTGCCGACCAAAGCTGACGAGTCCCATCCATAATAATAATAATAATAATAATAGTGATACTACTACTGTTACTGTTACTACTACTACTACTACTACTACTACTACTACTACTACTACTACTACTACTAATAATAATAATAATAACAATGATACTACTACCAGTCTACTACTACTACTACAACTACTAATACTACTACTAATAATAATATTAATAAAAACAATGATACTACTACCAGTCTACTACTACTACTACAACTACTAATAATAATATTAATAAAAACAATGATACTACTACCAGTCTACTACTACAACTACTACTACTACTACTACTACAACTACTACTACTAATAATAATAACAATGATACTACTACCAGTCTACTACTACTACTAATAATATATTAATAATAATGGGTAGACAAATAATAGCGTCTTACCTCGGATCTGTTGAAGTCTATTTGCATCAGTCTAAACACAAATAAGTAGAATTGTTGTGTTACGTATCCAAATCAATCTTCTTCAGTAATTATTGTTTCATTAAGGAGTACATAATTTATAGTCCATCGTTTTCCATCACATTTCTCTCACCTAGAAAGCCGAGTCCATTAATATTATATATATATATGGTTTTTATCGTATTATAGTTTTTGCAATGGTATGTGTAACGACAAAATTATGGATTATACTTCCAATGGTGTCTTTGTAAGTGATATATATACCATGGCCAAAACAATATTATATCATGTTAATTGTCTTTGTAAGTGATATATATACCATGGCCAAAACAATATTATATCATGTTAATTGTCTTTGTAAGTGATATATATACCATGGCCAAAACAATATTATATCATGTTAATTGTCTTTGCAAGTGATATACCATGGCCAAAACAATATTATTCCTTCAAGTCTTCAAACAACAATACTCTGGTTGACAGCCTGCTTCTAGACGTACACTTAAGGGGAGATGTCCACTTGAGGGATTTTTTTCTTGACTCCTTTCTCCCTCATGTTTAGCCCCATTGCTTTAGATATTATAAAACGTTTGCCCCATTAGTTTAGCGATTTTAAGAACTTTCACCCCATATGAAGACCTTTCGTGCAATTCAGGTGTCGATTTTATCCTGGCGAGCGATAGCGAGCCTGTAATTTAAGAGGAACCGGCCTTCGGCCTGGAAATTTTTCTACCGAAAAATGTACAAATTTATCTTGAAAGGGACTAAAGGGAGCGTAATTTTAAGCTTGATGGAGGTCTAGGGAACAAACTAAATACCTCCACTTAAGGGGACAGTGGTTGTTTGTTTGGTCTATTCATTTATTTATTCATATATTGTTGTAGTTTCCTCCCTAGACCTCCATCAAGTTTAGAAAAATACCCCCTAAACCCCCCTTCAAGATAGATTTGTACATTTTTTCGGTAGAAAAATGCCCAGGCCGAAGGCCGATTCCTCTTCATATACAGGCTCGCTATCGCTCGCCAGGAAAAAATACACCTAAATAGCACGAAAGGTCTTAATATTGGCAAAAAATGGGACGAAAGGTCTTAATATTGGAAAAAAATGGGACAAAAGGTCTGAAAATCGCCAAACTAATGGAGCGAATGTCGAAATCTCATAACTAATAGGGCTAAACATGAGGGAGGCGGAGGACTCGAAAAACCAACTGCCTCCCCTTAATGCTGTAAATGTTTATGTATTTTCTTGAATTGTTTTTAAAGTCTATTTCTAGTAAACATGATACCTCTTTTTTTTCTATTTGAAGTATTAATTTTATATATTAAATGTTCAGTGTCTTCAGATGAGCATTAGCATATATCGTTTTCGTTTCATATATTTAGTAATATTTGAGAAAGCAAATCCTTAAATTCTAAATTCCTTGGTTACATCAACTATTGCAATTCAACAGTTATTAGTCAAACCAGTTAATTGCTACTAGTAACTGCTCGTATAACACGTATTGTCACTTTCATCAGCCTTGTTCTTGTTATCTCGTTATCGAATATTCTCCTCTTCCTTTCGAAAATATAACATTATCTCACCACACACTACTGTCCAATTTATATTCGTTTGCTATAAAACTTGATTCGGAGTCCCATGAAAAAGTGCGTTCCTATTCGTAGACGAGGTCCAGCAACACGGGAGAGACAGGAAGAGGGCCGCGGAAACACCCTCCTCCTCTGCTGGCTGCCGGGCGACTGAAGGGCTGGGGTGCTGGACTGGGAAACAGGGTGTGGGAGAGGCTGTGAACGAAAACAAACAAGAGATTTCACCCCATAGCAGCCGTTTTCACCCCATAGCAGCCGTTTTCCACTTAAAGGGGAGGCAGACCGTTTGTTTGGTCTATTAATTCATTTATTCATATATTGTTTTTAGTTTCCTCCCTAGACCTCCATCAAGCTTAGAAAAACACCCCCTTCAAGATAAATGTTTACATTTTTCGGTAGAAAAATGTGCCGGCCGAAGGCCGGTTCCTCTTAAAATTACAGGCTCGCTATCGCTCGCCAGGAAAAAATCGACACCTAAATGCCACGAAAAGTCTTAAAATTTACAACGAAATAAGGCGAAAGGTCATAAAATCGCCAAACTAATGGGCCGAACGTCTTATAATTTCAAAACTAGTGGGGCTAAACATTAAGGAGAAGTGGGTCCAGAAAAACGGTCTGCCTCCCCTTTAACTGCGAACTCCAAACAGCTCCACCTCCTTTAGCTATCAGCACCGTATTATCATCATTGACCCCATAGGCTTACCCCGGTGATAAATTAGAGTTACGGTTAAGGGGAGGTTTTTAGTTTGTTTTCTACTCCTCCAGCAATCTTAAAATGTCACCCCCTTGACCCTCTTTCAAGATAAATGTGTACATTTTTCGGTAGAAAAATGTGCCTCTTAAATTACAGGCTCGCTGTCGCTCGCCAGGAAAAAAATTGACACCTAAATGGGACGAAAGGTCTTAAAAGTGACATAAATGGGGCGAAAGTACTTAAAATCGGCAAACTAATGGGGCGAACATCTTAAAATCTCAAAAGCAATGGGGCTAAACATGAGGGAGAAAGGAGTCAAGAAAAAAATCCCTCAAGTGGAAATTTCCCCTATTTAAGCCCCCGTCTGTACCGGTGCCTTCCTCTAACTTTATTTTGGCTACAATTAGATTATTGTGTTCAGTTTTAAATAGTCAATTATAAGGCATCGAACTATCTCAATTAACCCTCCTTACTACCCCTGATCCTTCTTAAGGGGAGGTATTTAGTTTGTTCCCTAGACCTCCATCAAGCTTAAAATTACACCCCCTTGAGTCCCTTTCAAGATAAATTTGTAAATTTTTCGGTAGAAAAATGTCCCGGCCGAAGGCCGGTTCCTCTTAAATTACAGGTTCGCTATCGCTCGCCAGGATAAAATCGACACCTGAAAGACACGAAAGGTCTTAATATGGGGTGAAAGTTCTTAAAATCGCTAAACTAATGGGGCAAACTTTTTATAATATCAAAAGCAATGGGGCTAAACATGAGGGAGAAAGGGGTCAAGAAAAACATCCCTCAAGTGGAAATCTCCCCTTAAGGGAGCCCACCTCGCTCACCAGGAAAAAAACGACACCTGGATGGGGATAAACGTCTTAAAACAGTTGGCTGAATGGGGCCAAATGGATACAAGTCAGAGAAAGAGAGAAAAGGAAAAAAATATAAAAAACAGCAGGTCACCCCCCTTAAAACAAATCAATGATTTATGCACAACACAAAACACGAAGCCGCTCTGTTTAGCATACGTGTTTTGTGTATGCTAAAATATATATATATATATATATATGTTGGGAATTATAACCAATTACTTATGATGCTTGGTATGAGTCATTACCACCGTACTCTGTCAAATTGCGTGTGTCATAATTACTATACAATACGTTAAAGTGCAAAACATGTTGTGCATTATGTGATTGTATTGTGAATTAAACGTGTCTCTTTCGGGCATTTTTTTTCATAAATTATACATTATTATTATTATTATTATTATTTTTATTTTTATTTTTTTTTTATTTTTTTTTATTATTATTATTATTATTATTATTATTATTATTAGTGGTAGTAGTAGTAGTATTACTATTATTAGTATTTTTAGTATATTTTTTTTAGCAAATATAGCCATGGTAAAGGAAAGAAAAGGAGCCCTGGAATTGAAAGGGTTGATGGTAGGCATGTGTATTGATGGCGTGGGAATATTTGGGCGACCGTGGGAAAATAGGCAATTTGAGAGAGAGAGAGAGAGAGAGAGAGAGAGAGAGAGAGAGAGAGAGAGAGAGAGACAGACAGACAGACAGACAGACAGACAGAGAGAGAGAGAGAGAGACACAGACAGACAGACAGACAGACAGACAGACAGGCAGAGAGGGAGAAAGAGAGAGTGAAACCGAACGATCATAGCAGGCAATCTCATTTGAATATGAAAGAGAAGCGAAATTGGAGGCAAGACTTCAACAAAACGAACGAGATTTTGGGCCGTTTATTAAGTCGGTTATTTCATGCATAGATTCTACCAAACAATTGTTTTTATCATAATTATTATGTGTTCCTCTGTTAAAGTAATATTAATTGCACATGTAGGTACACATGCCTGTTTGATAAATCCTGATCAATTAATTAAGTTTTGTTATTTTATTTTCTAAATTAAAAAAAAAAAAAAAAAAAAAAAATTAACTACTTTTGATTGTCTAGTCTAAATAATATTTGTTCTGGTATTACCAGTATGCTTATGCTCGAAATGGGTGTTCATATTCACGTATGTATGTATATATGTATGTATGTATGTGTGTATGTATGTATGTGTGTATGTATGTATGTGTGTGTGTAATGTGTGTATGTGTGTATGTGTGTGTGTATGTGTGTATGTATGTGTGTATGTATGTATGTGTGTATGTATGTATGTATGTATGTGTGTATGTATGTATGTGCGTATGTATGTGTGTATGTATGTATGTGTGTATGTATGTATGTGTGTATGTATGTATGTATGTGTGTATGTATGTATGTATGTATGTATGTAAATACTCAGGCATAACCCATAGCTGGAGGTGGCCGACTTGAGACAGAGCCCGAACAGAAACACCATTTATAGTTCCAATTCTTAGGGTCCGGGACCACTTTCGCGTTCCCTCGACCCTTACTCTGTCTCGTCTAGTAGGTGAATTTTTCAAGGGGAGGAGGATTCTTAGCCTCCCGCCCCCAGAAGGAAAGGTAGGACAGTAAAAGAGACAGACGGAAACGGCTAAGGTTCACATTCATAAATTAAAGTATTGTGTGTCAGTCTTTCACCCACTCCCACCCACACTCACAGCAATTCGCCTTAAGGGGGGTCACCGGTTTTTTTTTTGTTTTTTTAATCTTTCTCTCCTTTTCTCTCTTTCCTTGGCTTATATCCATTCGGCCCCATTCAGCCAACTGCTTTAAGACGTTTATCCCCATCCCGGTGTCGACTTGTTCCGCATTGTGTGGAGAAATCCGGCTTCGCCGGAGAAATTTTTCTATCGAAAAATGTACAAATTTAGCTTGCTGTCAAAACAAAATATATATATGCTGGCTCGCTACCGCTCGCCACGAAAATATTGACACCTGGATGGGGGTAAAAGTCTTAAAACAGTAGGCTGAATGGGGCCGAATGGATACAAGCCAAAGAGAGAGGGAGAGAATGATAAAAAAAGCGAGGTGGGCTCCCTTAAATCCATTTATACCCTCGTCTAAAATAATCCAGCCATTGAGCATAATATTGCAGAGTGGGCCGCAACTTACACTATGCAATTCACATCGGTCTATTGGGACAGTTAGTTACCAATACATCTGACTGTTACAAGGTCATATATTTATAATGTATTGGTTTATAGGCGTTAATAATGGCCAATCAAATGCACTGCTTCTAGCTATTTCGTTTTGGTCGGTAAAGCTTATATATTCTGAGTTTTAAAGTAGGTTAGTTTAAAATTCAGCTTGCTTATATGTGGTATGTGTTGCCTTATATAGGAATGGTTACGAATGTTGGGTTGTATGATGCAACATGTCGTAAATACAAGCAAAAACAGTCCTCTTTGCCGTATGTCCTTTTCTTTTGCTTATTGTCCAACAATAAACTAGTTTATCAAACTTAATTAAGTATTATTTTTAATAACTCCAAAATAATAAATTGCACAATTATTGGGTAAGGCATCATATTTACAGTAGACGACATACAGTTGAATTTAGTATATCTATAAATACACACATAAGTAAATATATATATACTATATACTATATATACATCATACTGTATAATTATATATATATATATATATATATATATATATATATATATATATATATATATATATATATATATATATATATATATATATATATATATATATACATATAAACCACAACAATAAATATGGCTGCATTTTTATATTAATGGCAAATAATGAATAGCTCTAAAGATCAAAGAGCTTTTGCATGGTGATATACGCTTGGTCAGTGAACCGGGTATGTGAAATATATTGGGCCTATGTTTTTGGTGGGGGGTTGGGTGAACCATGATCGGGTGTTCGTATTTAATTCCAAATTTGTTTTCCTTTGATCATTATGCAAATGAAACTCCATCCTGCCATTTTCTCCTTTTGGCTGATGTAGTTCGTAGTTCGTAGTTCGTAGTTCGTAGTTCGTAGTTCGTAGTTCGTAGTTCGTAGTTCGTAGTTCGTAGTTCGTACTATACAATATCCTACTCAATAATCTCAGAATTTCATGTAAGCGAAGTAATAAATTATTTGTTGAAAGAGACATTAATCGTGATATCCTATTTTGGTGTGTTAACCCCTTCAGTACCTTAACCTAATTATCATCTTATTCTGGTTACCATTAGACGGTTTTCTTCAGTTTGTAATTGACCTATACGACTCAAATGGATAAATACGACCTCGGTAAACCCTTCCTTCTGAAACTGCATAAAATAATGTAATTTTAGCCAGAATCAAAGACAAAAAGTCGTCATGGTGCTGAAGGGGTTAAGGGGAGATCGCCACTTGAGGGATTTTTTTCTTGACCCCTTTCTCCCTCATGTTTAGCCCCATTGCTTTTGATATTATAAAACGTTTGCCCCATTAGTTTACCGATTTTAAGAACTTTCACCCCATATTAAGACCTTTCGGGCAATCCAGGTGTCTATTTTATCCTGGCGAGCGATAGCGAGCCTGTAATTTAAGAGGAACCGGCCTTCGGCCTGGACATTTTTCTACCGAAAAATGTACAAATTTATCTTGAAAGGGACTCAAGGGGGGTGTAATTTTAAGTTTGATGGAGGTCTAGGGAACAAACTAAATACCTCCCCTTAAAGCGATACAGATGTGAGATGTTGCAGAGCGTGATGTGTGCGTTAACCCTTTCAGTATGATAAACGACATGTGGTTACTGTACTAATACCCGTATACAAACAATAAAGTAATTAATTAATAGATACAAATAAACGATATAAAACACACACTCTCTCTCTCTCTCACACACACACACACACACACATATATATATATATATATATATATATATATATATATATATATATATATATATATATATATATATATATATATATATATATATATGTATATATATATATGTGTGTGTGTGTGTGTGTGTGTGTTTAAAAACAAATATTAGGTGGCTTCAAGATCAGGTGATAGATTCAAAGTTAAGTTGGAACTGGTGAATAATTTATGAGTTATAAGAACATTAATTTTAAGGAACAATAACAATAACTCAGACTTCTACCTTAATCCTTCCTGCCTCCTCACCCTTACTTCCAATTGTCTCCATAACTCACCCCACTAACGGAACAACAATATACAACTCTGCAGGAGGCATACTTGTTTAGCTTTTTCTTTTGCTTGCTCTCATTCTTTCGTCTGTGTTGCTATTCCACCAGTATTCAGCCCTCTGGCGGACTGAACATATAAATTTTTCAGGGAGAGAAATGTGTGCCGACAAAGAGAAGGAAAAATGGACCAGAAGATACTAGAAATATCTTCGCAAAGACCTTGCGGTCCATTCCAGGAAGATATTCTAGCTCATAATAGAGTTATTACAGACTGAAAAATAAGGTTATTCCTTTCTTGAATAGAACTTTTAGAGTATAACCAACAATTTAGTAGGAAAGCTTGTTATATGTAAAACAGTAGGAAAGCTTGTTATAATATGTAAAACAGTAGGAAAGCTTGTTATAATATGTAAAACAGTAGGAAAGCTTGTTATATGTAAAACAGTAGGAAAGCTTGTTATATGTAAAACAGTAGGGAAGCTTGTTATATGTAAAACAGTAGGGAAGCTTGTTATATGTAAAACAGTAGGAAAGCTTGTTATATGTAAAACAGTAGGGAAGCTTGTTATATGTAAAACAGTAGGAAAGCTTGTTATATGTAAAACAGTAGGGAAGCTTGTTATAATATGTAAAACAGTAGGGAAGCTTGTTATATGTAAAACAGTAGGAAAGCTTGTTATATGTAAAACAGTAGGGAAGCTTGTTATATGTAAAACAGTAGGGAAGCTTGTTATATGTAAAACAGTAGGAAAGCTTGTTATATGTAAAACAGTAGGGAAGCTTGTTATATGTAAAACAGTAGGAAAGCTTGTTATATGTAAAACAGTAGGGAAGCTTGTTATATGTAAACAGTAGGAAAGCTTGTTATATGTAAAACAGTAGGGAAGCTTGTTATATGTAAAACAGTAGGGAAGCTTGTTATATGTAAAACAGTAGGGAAGCTTGTTATATGTAAAACAGTAGGAAAGCTTGTTATATGTAAAACAGTAGGGAAGCTTGTTATATGTAAAACAGTAGGAAAGCTTGTTATATGTAAAACAGTAGGGAAGCTTGTTATATGTAAAACAGTAGGGAAGCTTGTTATATGTAAAACAGTAGGAAAGCTTGTTATATGTAAAACAGTAGGGAAGCTTGTTATAATATGTAAAACAGTAGGTAAGCTTGTTATATGTAAAACAGTAGGGAAGCTTGTTATAATATGTAAAACAGTAGGGAAGCTTGTTATATGTAAAACAGTAGGAAAGCTTGTTATATGTAAAACAGTAGGGAAGCTTGTTATATGTAAAACAGTAGGAAAGCTTGTTATATGTAAAACAGTAGGGAAGCTTGTTATAATATGTAAAACAGTAGGGAAGCTTGTTATAATATGTAAAACAGTAGGGAAGCTTGTTATATGTAAAACAGTAGGAAAGCTTGTTATATGTAAAACAGTAGGGAAGCTTGTTATATGTAAAACAGTAGGGAAGCTTGTTATAATATGTAAAACAGTAGGGAAGCTTGTTATATGTAAAACAGTAGGGAAGCTTGTTATATGTAAAACAGTAGGAAAGCTTGTTATATGTAAAACAGTAGGGAAGCTTGTTATATGTAAAACAGTAGTAGGGAAGCTTGTTATAATATGTAAAACAGTAGGGAAGCTTGTTATAATATGTAAAACAGTAGGGAAGCTTGTTATAATATGTAAAACAGTAGGGAAGCTTGTTATATGTAAAACAGTAGGGAAGCTTGTTATAATATGTAAAACAGTAGGGAAGCTTGTTATAATATGTAAAACAGTAGGGAAGCTTGTTATAATATGTAAAACAGTAGGGAAGCTATTTATATGTAAAACAGGTCTATAATTATGAAAACAATGTTTATTAGCACATATTTTACATAGCTACAATATTCTGCAGTTAAGCCGGAGTCACACGAGCCCTTTTTCGAGCAATTTCTATGGGAAATTATGGTCTGGAAGCTTAACAAATTACACTTTATCAGAATTCAGCCTCCCAACATAATCTACCTTTAGTTTAGTTGCCGACACCAGTGCAAAAATTTCCCGAAATAATACGAGAAAAAACTTGCTCAGGGAAATTTGACGGAAAAAGCGCTCGTGTGACACCGGCTTTATTCAGGACACGTTCACCGTTCAGTATAGGATTGCGTGCCAAGAACCTGATATACAACGAAGGGACTGGCGTTCTCGAAAAGGGGCTCCGGGCCTGACGTTATTCTTGACTTACAGTGTGCTGGCTTAATAATCCAATAGGGTTGATAGCCTCTGAAGTCATTTTTTAACTAACTAACTTCCCCCCCCCCCACCCTTCTCTCTCTCTCTCTCTCTTTCTCTTTTTGCTCTCTCTCTCTCTCTCTCTCTCTCTCTCTCTCTCCCTCTCCCTCTCTCTCTCTCCCTCTCTCTCTCTCTCTCTCTCCCTCTCCCTCTCTCCCTCTCCCTCTCTCCCTCTCTCTCTCTCTCTCCCTCTCCCTCTCTCTCTCTCCCTCTCCCTCTCTCCCCTCTCTCTCTCTCTCCCTCTCCCTCTCTCTCCCTCTCTCTCTCTCTCCCTCTCCCTCTCTCTCTCTCCCTCTCTCTCTCTCTCTCTCTCTCTCTCTCTCCACATCAACTAACGTATATAATCTTTTATAGCTTGCTCCATTTATCTAACATATGTGTCTGTTCTCATAGTCCTTTCACATCTCCCCCTCTGGCTATAGTCTCCCCTGCATCCTTTTTACATGCATTTTTCCGTTTTCTGGAGATTCATGGGGATTTTTTATCGTTCGTGTACGTTTGTAATATCACACGCTCTTTTACTGCCTGGCACTCGTTCCACTCACTACATATAGCGCCATGCTCTATCACTCTCTCTCTCGCTCTCGCTCTCTCTCTCTCTCTCTCTCTCTCTCTCTTTGTTTCCTGATGAAGGCAGTAGAAATGTACCATATAGTAATCTAATCTTAACTATATATTAGCATGAAAACATAACATACTTGGAATTTAAATACATTCTCATACAGGATTATTGCACTACGAAAAAATGTTGAGATACAATCGTTGAAACTATACAATAGAATAATTAAACAGTACTAGAGTATAACTTAGGCCCTTCACACAGCCGATTGTGGTCACGACAACCCCCCGACCTGGCATATTAACGGAATTCCTATAGATAGTTACTTGCGAAAAAGATGATGATGCGGACAGAAAATGTATATTATATAAGGGTGAAGCAGGTTAGTGGATGGACTAGCCGAACACCACTGTAAAAAATTAAATAATAGTGCTAACAAGAGACATAGAGGGCCTCGGGGTCGGACGGGTGTCCTAAATTGAGTGGTCAATCCTGTAAGTCCTTCATTAAGGGGAGGTCTCCACTCGAGGGATTTTTTTCTGGACCCCTTTCTCCCTCATGTTTAGCCCCATTGCTTTTGATATTATAAAACGTTTGCCCCATTAGTTTAGCGATTTTAAGAACTTTCACCCCATATTAAGACCTTTCGTGCCATTTAGGTGTCGATTTTATCCTGCCGAGCGACAGCGAGCCTGTAATTTAAGAGGAACCGGCCTTCGGCCGGGACATTTTTCTACCGAAAAATGTACAAATTTATCTTGAAAGGGACTGAAGGGGGTGTAATTTTAAGCTTGATGGAGGTCTAGGGAACAAACTAAATACCTCCCCTTAAGCTGGCATAGGTTGTCCCTCTTATAGGGGATAGGTCCACTTGGGGGCCTTCTGTGTATGGCCACCCTCGTTAACCCCTTCTGTACTGGCGGTGTGTTGTTAGTTATATTATTGCTATATTTAGACGATTTTATGCAGTTTAAGAAGGATCTGTGGTAGTAAAAAGGGTTAAGTGAGACAGTTCGAAGCCTGTTAATTCCTGGAGGACCTTTTTTAGACTGAAAAAAATCGTGTAATAGAAGCCAGAATAAAATTAAAAGAACATCTCGGTACAGAAAGGGTTAAGGGGAGTAAGGTGTCCGGCAATAGATAGATAGATAGATAGATATTTTTATGACAATCAATCCTACATTCTCTTCCTCTAAATAAAATAAGAGATGGTAACAAAACAAGGTCATTCCTCTAATTGGCGACGCATGTGAGTTTATCCAGGGAATTTTAGCTCAATTAGCTTCTTAATTACCTGCCAATTACCATCATTACCCGCTGTTGAATATGATTAAGTTGCAGTAGTGGAACATTTTCCTATTTGGCTTCTGTGTTAAGGGGACTGTGGTTATTTTTGGGGGGACTATTTATTTTTGGGGGGACTACTTATTTTTGGCGGGACTATTTATTTTTGGGGGGACTATTTATTTTTGGGGGGACTATTTATTTTTGGGGGGACTATTTATTTTTGGGGGGGACTATTTATTTTTGGGGGGACTATTTATTTTTGGGGGGACTATTTATTTTTGGGGGACTATTTATTTTTGGGGGGACTATTTATTTTTGGGGGATTATTTATTTTTTTTGGGGACTATTTCTTTTTGGGGGACTATTTATTTTGGGGGGACTTTATTTTTGGGGGACTATTTATTTTGGGGGGGACTATTTATTTTTGGGGGACTATTTATTTTGGGGGGGACTATTTATTTTTGGGGGACTATTTATTTTGGGGGGACTATTTATTTTTGGGGGACTATTTATTTTGGGGGGACTATTTATTTTGGGGGGGACTATTTATTTTTTGGGGGGACTATTTATTTTTGGGGGGACTATTTATTTTTTGGGGGGACTATTTCTTTTTGGGGGACTATTTATTTTGGGGGGACTTCATTTTTGGGGGACTATTTATTTGTGGGGGGGACTATTTATTTTTGGGGGGACTATTTATTTTTGGGGGGACTATTTATTTTTGGGGGGACTATTTATTTTTGGGGGGACTATTTATTTTTGGGGGATTATTTATTTATATATTCATTTATTTTTTAGTTTCCACCCTAGACCTCCATCAAACTTTTAAAAACATCCATTAGATCCCCTTTCGAGATTAATTTGTACATTTTTCGGTAGAAAAATGTCACGGCCGAAGGCCGGTTCCTACACAATTAAAGGCTCGCTATCGCTCGCCAGGAAAAATATCAACACCTAAAGGGCACGAAAGGTCTTAACATTGACAAATAAATGGGCCGAAAGGTCTTAAAATCGACAAACTAATGGGGCAAACATCGTAAAATCCAAAAACCAATGGGTCTAAGCACGAGGGAGAAAGGGGGCTAGAAAACCGGCCCGTCCCCCTTAAACAAAGCGATTCAACAGCCTTTCGTATTAGGGTAAGTAGGATCGAAGGTATAGGCAGCGCCAGCCAACTTGACAATACTCTGGACCCCTTTAACTTCTTATAACTCAACATGAATGAAGGCAATTGGACTGACATTCCTATCATTTGGGAAGAGTCCACCAGGTAATAGGTAATTGTTCTGTAGTTTCATATTTTTCCACTTAGTGTCGAGTAATCAGCTGCCAAGGGATTCAATTTATCGTCAGCTGAAAAAAACCAGAGTAGAGTTAAGGGGAGGTATTTAGTTTGTTCCCTAGACCTCCATCAATCTTAAAATTACACCCCCTTGAGTCCCTTTCAAGATAAATTTGTACATTTTTCGGTAGAAAAATGTCCCGGCCGAAGGCCGGTTCCTCTTAAATTACAGGCTCGCTATCGCTCGCCAGGATAAAATCGACACCTGAATTGCACGAAAGGTCTTAATATGGGGTGAAAGTTCTTAAAATCGCTAAACTAATGGGGCAAACGTTTTATAATATCAAAAGCAATGCGGCTAAACATGAGGGAGAAAGGGGTCAAGAAAAAAATCCCTCTAGTGAAGATCTCCCCTTAAGGGGTTAGCGGTTGTATTTTTGGTCTAGTAATTCATGTATTCGTTTATTTCTTAGTTTCCTAGCTAGACCTCCATCAAGCTTAGAAATACACCCCCTCAAGCTTAGAAATACACCCCCTCAAGCTTAGAAATACACCCCCTGGAACCCTCTTCAAGATAAATGTGTACATTTTTTGGTAGAAAAATGTCCCCTCAAAATTACTGGTTCGGTATCGCTCGCCAGGGAAAAATCGACACCTAGATTATACAAAAGGTCTTAAAATTGACAACGAAATGAGGCGAAAGGCGTCTAAATCGCTAAACTAAGGGGCTGAACGTCTTAAAATCTCAAAATTAATGAGGCTAAGCATGAGGGAGAAGGGGTCCCCCAAAAATCATCCACTTCATAGAACACTGACCTGGGCCGCGGTTCTTGTTGTTTATGATATAGTGGTTAAGGGGAGATGGTAGGTTTTTATGGACACCCTTCACCCTCATGCTTAGCCCCTTTAGCTTTCAAATTATTCGGCACATTAGTTTGGTGATTTTATGACCTTCGCCTCTTTTCTTTGCCAATATTAAGAGTTTTCGTGTCATTTAGATGTCGTTTTTTTTTCCTGGCTAGCGATAGCGAGCCCGCAATTTAGGAGGAACTGACCTTCGGCCAGAAAAATTTCCCATTTTTCTACCGAAAAATTTACAAATATGTCTTGAAGGGGGATCCTGTTTTTTTTTTTTTTTTTTTTTTAAATGGAGGTCTAGGGAGGAAACTAAAAATATGATAAATAAATGATATAAATAAACATCAACCAAACAATTGAACCATCCCTCCTTCAGCAGGTGTTAGGTGTCAGGCTGTTAGATGTCTGAAGCGTCCATGTTTTGCATATTTTACGTGACATGTGAACCTGCCGCAATCCTGACGCTGTTATAGAGGCTAACATGAGGTTCTTATTGTTTTGTTTTTTATGAGGTATTCGGCTCTTTTTATGAGGTATTCGGCTCTTTTTATGAGGTATTCGGCTCTTTTTATGAGGTATTCGGCTCTTTTTATGAGGTATTCGGCTCTTTTAATGAGGTATTCGGCTCTTTTTATGAGGTATTCGGCTCTTTTTATGAGGTATTTGGCTCTTTTGATGAGGTATTCGGCTCTTTTTATGAGGTATTCGGCTCTTTTTATGAGGTATTCGGCTCTTTTTATGAGGTATTCGGCTCTTTCTATGAGGTATTCGGCTCTTTTCTATAATCTATCTTTTATTAATTTCACAACATCAAACACCTTCAATGAAATTAATGAAAGCATATACGTGATCCACCGAGATTCGAACCTGGGTTATCACACACAGAGGGATGATTCACTTTTTGGTCGATATTTTCATAAATGTTTCTAGTTTCCTCCCCAGACCTCCATCAAACTTTAAAAAAACATCCATTAGATCCCCCTTCTAGATTAATTTGTAAATTTTTCGACAGAAAATATCCCGACCGAAGGCCGCTTCTTCCAAAATTACAAGCTCACTATCGTCCGCCAGGAAAAAAATCGACACCTAAATAGCACGAAAGGTCTTAATATTGACAAAGAAACGGGGCGAAAGGTCTTAAAATCGACAAGCTAACGGGGCAAACATCTTAACATCTGAAAACTAATGAGGCTAAACATGAAGGAGAAGGGGATCTAGAAAAACGACCCATCTCCCTTAAGTGTGCAACTCTCCAACCCAAGAGTGAAACGTTACTCTCAAACTTTCTTCTACTCAACAGCTGAGCTCTGGAACTCTCTCCCAGAATCAGTCTTTCCCTCTTCCTATGACTTAAATTGCTTCAAACTCCGTGTGTCCAGGCATTTTGGCTCGAACGTCCCTTGATTTTGGCCCTGTCACTCTTTCAACTATGGGGGAGGCACTCGCTATAGGCAGTTATGCCTTTTGCCTCCCTCAATCACATAGACAAAAAAAACAAAACAAAAGTTTGGTATACTGTAGTTTGGTATACTGTAGTTTGGTATACTGTAGTTTGGTATACTGTAGTTTGATATACTGTAGTTTGGTATACTGTAGTTTGGTATACTGTAGTTTGGTATACTGTAGTTTGGTATACTGTAGTTTGGTATACTGTAGTTTGGTATACTGTAGTTTGGTATACTGTAGTTTGGTATACTGTAGTTTGGTATACTGTAGTTTGGTATACTGTAGTTTGGTATACTGTAGTTTGGTATACTGTAGTTTGGTATACTGTAGTTTGGTATACTGTAGTTTGATATACTGTAGTTTGATATACTGTAGTTTGATATACTGTAGTTTGGTATACTGTAGTTTGGTATACTGTAGTTTGGTATACTGTAGTTTGGTATACTGTAGTTTGGTATACTGTAGTTTGGTATACTGTAGTTTGGTATACTGTAGTTTGGTATACTGTAGTTTGGTATACTGTAGTTTGGTATACTGTAGTTTGGTATACTGTAGTTTGATATACTGTAGTTTGATATACTGTAGTTTGGTATACTGTAGTTTGGTATACTGTAGTTTGGTATACTGTAGTTTGGTATACTGTAGTTTGGTATACTGTAGTTTGGTATACTGTAGTTTGGTATACTGTAGTTTGGTATACTGTAGTTTGGTATACTGTAGTTTGATATACTGTAGTTTGGTATACTGTAGTTTGGTATACTGTAGTTTGGTATACTGTAGTTTGGTATACTGTAGTTTGGTATACTGTAGTTTGGTATACTGTAGTTTGGTATACTGTAGTTTGGTATACTGTAGTTTGGTATACTGTAGTTTGGTATACTGTAGTTTGGTATACTGTAGTTTGGTATACTGTAGTTTGGTATAACTGTAGTTTGGTATACTGTAGTTTGGTATACTGTAGTTTGGTATACTGTAGTTTGGTATACTGTAGTTTGGTATACTGTAGTTTGGTATACTGTAGTTTGGTATACTGTAGTTTGGTATACTGTAGTTTGGTATACTGTAGTTTGGTATACTGTAGTTTGATATACTGTAGTTTGGTATACTGTAGTTGTAGTTTGATATACTGTAGTTTGGTATACTGTAGTTTGGTATACTGTAGTTTGATACTGTAGTTTGGTATACTGTAGTTTGGTATACTGTAGTTTGGTATACTGTAGTTTGGTATACTGTAGTTTGGTATACTGTAGTTTGGTATACTGTAGTTTGGTATACTGTAGTTTGGTATACTGTAGTTTGGTATACTGTAGTTTGATATACTGTAGTTTGGTATACTGTAGTTTGGTATACTGTAGTTTGGTATACTGTAGTTTGGTATACTGTAGTTTGGTATACTGTAGTTTGGTATACTGTAGTTTGATATACTGTAGTTTGGTATACTGTAGTTTGGTATACTGTAGTTTGGTATACTGTAGTTTGATATACTGTAGTTTGGTATACTGTAGTTTGGTATACTGTAGTTTGGTATACTGTAGTTTGGTATACTGTAGTTTGGTATACTGTAGTTTGGTATACTGTAGTTTGGTATACTGTAGTTTGGTATACTGTAGTTTGGTATACTGTAGTTTGGTATACTGTAGTTTGGTATACTGTAGTTTGGTATACTGTAGTTTGATATACTGTAGTTTGGTATACTGTAGTTTGGTATACTGTAGTTTGGTATACTGTAGTTTGATATACTGTAGTTTGGTATACTGTAGTTTGGTATACTGTAGTTTGGTATACTGTAGTTTGGTATACTGTAGTTTGGTATACTGTAGTTTGGTATACTGTAGTTTGGTATACTGTAGTTTGGTATACTGTAGTTTGGTATACTGTAGTTTGGTATACTGTAGTTTGGTATACTGTAGTTTGGTATACTGTAGTTTGATATACTGTAGTTTGGTATACTGTAGTTTGATATACTGTAGTTTGGTATACTGTAGTTTGATATACTGTAGTTTGGTATACTGTAGTTTGGTATACTGTAGTTTGGTATACTGTAGTTTGGTATACTGTAGTTTGGTATACTGTAGTTTGGTATACTGTAGTTTGGTATACTGTAGTTTGGTATACTGTAGTTTGGTATACTGTAGTTTGGTATACTGTAGTTTGGTATACTGTAGTTTGGTATACTGTAGTTTGATATACTGTAGTTTGGTATACTGTAGTTTGGTATACTGTAGTTTGGTATACTGTAGTTTGGTATACTGTAGTTTGGTATACTGTAGTTTGGTATACTGTAGTTTGGTATACTGTAGTTTGGTATACTGTAGTTTGGTATACTGTAGTTTGGTATACTGTAGTTTGGTATACTGTAGTTTGGTATACTGTAGTTTGATATACTGTAGTTTGGTATACTGTAGTTTGATATACTGTAGTTTGGTATACTGTAGTTTGGTATACTGTAGTTTGGTATACTGTAGTTTGGTATACTGTAGTTGGGTATACTGTAGTTGGGTATACTGTAGTTGGGTATACTGTAGTTTGGTATACTGTAGTTTGGTATACTGTAGTTTGGTATACTGTAGTTTGGTATACTGTAGTTTGATATACTGTAGTTTGGTATACTGTAGTTTGGTATACTGTAGTTTGGTATACTGTAGTTTGGTATACTGTAGTTTGGTATACTGTAGTTTGGTATACTGTAGTTTGGTATACTGTAGTTTGGTATACTGTAGTTTGGTATACTGTAGTTTGGTATACTGTAGTTTGATTTGTGATTTGCTTGACAGAAGGACAGGCAGGTTGACACGTTGAGATATTTACGTAGATTCACATAGATACACTGACCACACAGACCTTCCGATCCCAGAGAAGGGGTCAGGACTTCATTCTAGCAGAGATAGCGAACCCGTGAGTATAAGGTATAGTGGAAGGAAAGGATAGCAAAGCAGAAGAGTATGAATGGAGATAGACATAACAATTGAACAATGATTCATACCCATGGATACATACATATAAAAAAAAACAGTTGAATTGAAAAAAAAACGAAATATGATAGAAAAAACAGCTGAATTGAAGACATAATTCATATATAGGCTTAAAATGAATACTAACAAATAAATACAACAACCCAGGTACAATTTATCCCGCAATACAATATACTGTATATACTTTTCCAATATATCCTCTAGTACAAGGGAACGAAGGGAACGAATACAGTGACATGAATATGGCTGGGTTTACACTTTATTGGAAACTCTGTAGTGAAATGTTTGGCAGGTAGTGGATCGTCTGCACCCCCCCACCCACCCATATCTCTCTCTCTCTCTCTCTCTCTCTCTCTCTCTCTCTCTCTCTCTCTCTCTCTCTCTCTCTCTCTCTCTCTCTCTCTCTCTCTCTCTCTCTCTCTCTCTCTCTCTCTCTCTCTCTCTCTCTTTATTATATACTGCATGTGTGTGTTTGTGTGTGTCTCCCTTAAAGCCAATAGAGTGACAGAGAGCCAAATTCAAGTTACGTTGGGGTCGAAATGCCTGGACACACGAAGTTGAAAGCAGTGTAAGTCATAGAATGATGGGAAGATTGATTGAGAGAGAAACTTCCAGAGTTCGCTTATTGAATAGAAGAAAAGCTGAGAAATGCTTGTAATTCTTGGGTTGGAGAGCTGGGAGGAGTAGCACTGTGTTCAAAGACGAGTGCCTCCCACTTGCTGTAAGGAATGGGATACGTACTGAGAGGGCTCTGAAGAACACTGATTGTTGTAATAGTGATATATGAGTGAAATTGATGCAACATTGCGGCGTGTAGAAAGAGATTCTAGGGAATTAGCAAGAGGTGGTGAGTTAATACTGCGGATTACTGTTAACTACCCTTTCGAAAAGTGTGGTATGGGTGGAACCTCCCCACACATGTGAACAATAACTTATAAAGCTTCCGAAGAGATTGTTTTGAGCTAATCAAAACAATAGTGGAGATAAAGGTCTAAAGGCAATATAAATTAGCAATGCATACCATATATATACGAAAATAATCTAATTTCGTCTCGAACGGTAAGACATTTGTTTTATTTTTTATTTTGTTAACATCGCATTATGGTTTAGTTCAACTTCCGCTCAGTAAGTGACACGCTGTTGTAAATATGTTGATAACAATATATACGTTAATGCATTAGTTAGACAAAAGTTATACATTAAAGCATAATTACTATACCCTACCCCGTTTAAAGGGGGGTGACCTGTTTTTGTTCTGTCCTTTTCTATCTTTCTCTGGCTTGTATCCATTTGGCCCCATTCAGCCTACTGTTTTAAGACGTTTATCCCCATCCAGGTGTCAATTTTTTACTGGTGAGCGGTAGCGAGCCAGCATATTTTTTATTTTTGTTTGACAGCAAGCTAAATTTGTACATTTTTCGATAGAAAAATGTCTCCGGCGAAGCCGGATTTCTTCATATAATGCTGGCTCGCTATCGCTCGCCAGGAAGAAATCGACACCTAGATGGGGATAAACGTCTTAAAATAGTTGGCTGAGTGGGGCCGAATGGATACAAGCCAGAGAAAGAGAGAAAAGGACAGAAAAAACAAAAAGCAGGTCACCCCCCTTAATGGCTTTATTGCAAAACTCGGTGCAAATGTTTTTATATTCTGTGATCCGTTATTATTAATTCAGTTGCCTATAAACGGATCACATGAAATATTAATATATGGTTTGAAATTCGTTTGGTGTAATCACTATGGTGAAATAATATGCTTTGAAGACAATGGTATATTCGGTAAAAAATGTATTTGTATCAGTAACATTTATAGTCGCAGTGCCTACATTTAAGGGAGCCCACCTCGCTTTTTTTCTCTTTCTCTCCCTCTCTCTTTGGCTTGTATCCATTCGGCCCCATTCAGCCTACTGTTTTAAGACGTTTATCACCATCCAGGTGTCGATTTCTTCCTGGCGAGCGATAGCGAGCCAGCATTGTGTGGAGAAATCCGGCTTCGCCGGAGATATTTGTCTATCGAAAAATGTACAAATTTAGCTTGCTGTAAAATATATATATACTGTATATATGCTGGATCGCTACCGCTCGCCATGAAAACATTGACACCTGGATGGGGGTAAACGTCTTAAAACAGTATGCTGAATGGGGACGAATCGATACAAGCCAATGAGAGAGGCAGAGAAAGAGATAACAAAACGAGGTGGGCTGCCTTAAGCGGTATTATTCAACGTAAGACATTTCTGTGTGAGAACAATGGTTGATTCATTTTGTTAACATACCTTGGATACCTAGAAACTTGTCCTTGACTGAACAAAATGCCCTATTGTTAGCCAGAATAGAGTATGCGACATTGTTCGTCACACATATACAATTTTGTATCCCGACTACCCCCGGTTTTGTATCCCGACTACCCCCGCTTTTGTATCCCGACTACCCCCGGTTTTGCCAAATATAAATTGACCACTTGCGAGTTTCGTTCTATTAGGAAGTTGGAGCCGTGAGCATCGATATTAAACAGAAATGCACTAATAGTAGGTTTCTGATGGATAAATGGCATGTTGAATTGGGTTGCATGTATTTATATATACACTGCAACCGTATTTTAGCTGGTCATTCTGCTAAATATCGTTGTCTACAGCTCCAACTTCCTTATAGAACGAAACTCGCAAGTCGGCAATTGGAAGACTGCAAAATTTTGGGCAGTCGTGACCAAAATCGTGTATTTTCTCAACTGCTACCAATTTCTCAATCTTCCAATATGTTTTTGACATAATCGGGGGTATTCCAAATCAAATAATTGTCTATGTGTGACGGGAAATTGTTTGGTCTGGCAAGCTATAGACTAGTCGCTGTAAGTAGGCGAGAAATCATGACCTCTAACCTCTGTAACTCAAAAACGACTTGAGTAATCGAGCTAATATTCCTACCATTTGGGAAGAGTCAGTCAAGGAATAGATGTGGAAAGATACAGCCAATTTGATCTAACCCTTTTTGAGTTACAGAGGATAGAGGTCATAATTTCTCGCCTACTTACAGCGAATAAACTATAGTATCTTAACAATAAATTATCTCTTGGAATAATATGTTATACATTTTGGTGAGAGGAGTCAAATACGAAAAAAAGTATTCACCACTGATAATAAATATTCTAAGGAATATTTTGGCCTGAACCTGTAGCCTCCCTAATGCATCACAGGGATCATAACTTATAATGATCGCTGAAAAAGTAAGTTTGAGATTGGGTGTCGGGTGGAAAATGTTAAAATGTGTGAAGCGTGAGATGAGACCTTCCCTCCCACCAGTCACCGAGCGAGAGAGAGAGAGAGAGAGAGAGAGAGAGAGAGAGAGTGAGAGATAAAGGAGTAGAACACAAAACATAAGCAAAGGAACCGAAGAGAGAGAGAGAGAGTGTGTGAGAATGAGAGTAAGAGAGAGAGAGAGAAGGGAGAGGTGAAGAGAAACGAGCATCATTCCTTTACTTCTTCTTTCCTCGCCTCTTTATATTCCTCGCCTCTTTATATTCCTCCCTCTTTCTCCATTTGCTTTCCCACCTCTCTTACTGTCCTCTTCTTTCACTCCCTCCTTCCTGTATTTCTCCGTTCCTTCTCTGTATCTATCAATCGCTCCTTCCCTCCATCGTTCCAATATCTCTATCGTCACCAACTCTTTCTAATACATGTGATCTCAGTTTTATCTCTTATACTTTGCACTTTGACCTTTACTCCTCCTCATATTTACTCTTTAAATTATTCTTGCAATTTCCATATTTCTCACTACGTGTTCCTCTCTTTAAGCAGTACCGATTTGTATCAGGTTTACTCCCCTAGACAGGTTGCCGACCAAGGCTGACGAATCTCATTCATCCGGATTTTTATAAGGCTGTCTCCCCTAGATGGGTTGCTGACCAAAGGCTAACGAGTCCCATCCACCCGATATATATACACTTATTCTATATTGCCGTTTCACTTTCCTTTTTACTATAATGACTAATGATTGTTATTATTTGGACGAAGTAAGCATTCTCATGGGCATGTCATTTATAACAGGTTTGCTTAAAGGGGGGTCACCGGCTTTGTTTGTATCTTTCTCTCCTTTTCTCTCTTTCCCTGGCTTGTATCCATTCGGCCCCATTCAGCCAACTGTTTTAAGACGTTTATCCCCATCTAGGTGTAGGGAGAGAAAGAGAAAAAAAAAAGCGAGGTGGGCTCCCTTAACTCCTTCAGCACGATGACGTAATTTTCAGCATATTCTGGTTACCATTAGACGACTTTCTGTAGCTTATAATCTACTTCTAGGACTCAGGGGTAAATACAATCTACTTCTAAATATAATCTACTTCTAAATATAATCTACTTTTAGGACTCATGGAAAAAAACAAAAAAACAAAACAACAACATTTAAATACGGTCTCATTAGGCCCTCTGAATATGACTGGTCTTCTGGAACTGCATAAAATCGTCTAATTTAGCCAGAATACATTTCCTCTATAATATGTTTCTTCTCATCTGACGGTAAATTGAAAAGTTCCCATATCTCGGCTATTTTGAAGATGTTGTGGTGAAATATGGGGCTAATCATATCAACTTGGTCTTATTATGATGCAGAGACATAGTAGTTTCATATGTTCCCATCGACTATCGTGAAAATTAGCTGCTGAGGGATTGAATTTATTATCAGCTGAAGAGAAACAAGGGTGTAGTTTTCTTCTCTCCATGTTCTTTGTCGTGTTTTTTGTTTTGTTTTTCTCAATCATAATATTATTCAAATGACGTCGGGTATTCTCCACCACCCCCATTTCCCCCGTCTCTTATAATATAAACTGTCTTGATAGCGTAATGCGTAAGTGCGCGGAATTTATATGTGAGTATCCTAGGTTCGAGTCCTCGGAGTGCCACGTGTATTTGTTGATTTCATTAATTGAGTTTAGAGGTGAAGTTGGTTGGTGGATAAAGATAATAATAATAATAAATATTATAATAAAACAAGATCATAATAGTAGTGAGCCGCGCATTTATTCATGTATTTATGATTTTATGTAGCTTAGAAGAAAGGTTAATTGATTTTATGTAGCTTAGAAGAAAGGTTAATTGATTTTATGTAGCTTAGAAGAAAGGTTAATTGATTTTATGTAGCTTAGAAGAAAGGTTAAGTGATTTTATGTAGACTTAGAAGAAAGGTTAATTGATTTTATGTAGCTTAGAAGAAAGGTTAATTGATTTTATGTAGCTTAGAAGAAAGGTTAATTGATTTTATGTAGCTTAGAAGAAAGGTTAATTGATTTTATGTAGCTTAGAAGAAAGGTTAATTGATTTTATGTAGCTTAGAAGAAAGGTTAATTGATTTTATGTAGCTTAGAAGAAAGGTTAATTCATCCATTAAGGGGAGGTTTTTAGTTGATTCCCTAGACTTCCATCAAACTTAAAATTACTCCCCCTTGACACCCTTTCAAGATAAATTTGTACATTTTTCGGTAGAAAAATTTCCCGGCCAAAGGCCGGTTCCCCTTAAATTACAGGCTCGCTTTCGCTCGCCAGGAAAAAATCGACACCTAAATGGCACGAATGGTCTTAAAATTGACAGAAATGGGGCGAGGGTTCTTAAAATCGCCAAACTAATCGGGCGAACGTCTTTATAAATCTCACAAGCAATGGGGCTAAACATGAGGGAGAAAGAGGTTCAGAAAAAAATCCTCCAGGTGGAAATCTCCCCTTAACTTGACTCTTTATTATAACTGTTTATTGTTAGCTAAAATAACAATAACATTAATTAGTCTTTTAGCCAAGGCAAATAATTAAATAATTAGTAAATTTCATGAATAATAATTAAGGAATTCTTCCTTCACTTCAAGCAAAACCTATCGAGTCTCATTAATGGGGTCACCGTTTTTTTTGCTATCTTTCTCTCCTTTCCTCTCTTTCCCTGGCTTGTATCCATTTGGCCCCATTCAGCCAAATCTTTTAAGACGTTTATCCCCATCCAGGTGTCGATTTCTTCCTGGCGAGCGATAGCGAGCCAGCATTGTATGAAAAAATCCGGCTTCGCCGCAGACATTTTTCTATCGAAAAATGTACACATTTAGCTTCCTGTCAAACAAATATATATATATATATATATATATATATATGCTGGCTCGCTACCGCTCGCCAGGAAAATATTGACACCTGGATGGGGGGTAAACGTCTTAAAACAGTAGGCTGAATGGGGCCGAATGGATACAAGCCAAAGAAAGAGGGAGAGAAAGAGAAAAAACTATCGAGTCTCATTAACATTCCAGCCGGAGACCAAATAAAAGTTATTGCCACGAGCGAGAGATAACCTTTTTTTTCCTCTCTCTTTGGTTTGCTTCTTTCCTGCAAAAGCTCTGACTGGCTTAGGCTTTTGGTCGTTTGATATGACTGTTGTATAATTGTCTTATATTTGTAATGTATGTATGTATGTATGTATGTACAGTTGGTCATTTCCAGTTGACCCACCCTCGCTCTGGGGCTCGCAGAATTATCTGGCAATACTGGTGAAGGAGGTGTGTCTTACAAAGATTGGGATTGGTAGATCTGATTTCGGCTATATCATTGTTAGAACATATACTAAACAAGAGAAAGTAAGCCTATCTTAAATACAAATGCATACATCGCTATGTTTGATCCCGAACATTAACCCAAAGTTCGTAGATTTGCTTAAATATTCAAGGTATTATATCCTCTGGTTGGCTACTACACCAGTATTGCCAGCTAATTCTGCGAGCCCCAGGGCGAGGGTGGGTCAGCTGGAACTTTGACCAACTGTACATACTCAGGCACATACCCCATAGCTGGGGGTGGCCGACTCGAGACAGAGCCCAAACAGAAACAATATTTCAAGTTTCAATTCTTAGGGTCCGGGACCCCTTTCGCGTTCCCTCACCCCTTTCTCGGTCTCGTCTAGTAGGTGAATTTTACAAAGAGAGGAGGATTCCTAGCCTCCCGCCCCCGAAGTAGAAAAAGTAGTACAGGAAAATAAACAGATAGAAACGGCTTAAGGGGAGGTATTTAGTTTGTTTCCTAGACCTCCATCAAGATTAAAATTACCCCCTTGAGTCCCTTTCAAGATTAATTTGTACATTTTTCGGTAGAAAAATGTCCCGGCCGAAGGCCGTTTCTTCTTAAATTACAGGCTCGCTATCGCTCGCCAGGATAAAATCGACACCTGAATGGCACGAAGGGTCTTAAAATGGGGTGAAAGTTCTTAAAATCGCCAAACTAACGGGGCGAACGTTTTATAATATCAAAAGCGATGGGGCTAAACATGAGGGAGAAAGGGGTCCAGAAAAAAATCCCTCTAGTGGAGATCTCCCCTTAAGTCGGTATCACACGAGATCTTTCATAGTAAACATTCGATGATTAAAAACAAAAAAAAACCCGGCAACATGTCTGGACTACGTTGCACTGGGTATCGGAAACTAGACTGTTGGTAGATGACTTTACATATTGTCAATGTTGACCTCGTAAGCTGCCAGACCAGTGTTGAGCATAAATGTACTGTGATACAGGCTTTAGGTTGGGGTAGAGGATGCCACACCTCACTCTAGTCAGGACCAGCCTCATAGTACAATATAGTGATGCCGATTTAAGGGGGGGGGGGGTGACCTGTTTTTGTTCTGTCCTTTTCTATCTTTCTCTGGCTTGTATCCATTTGGCCCCATGCAGCCGACTGTTTTAAGACGTTTATCCCCATCCAGGTGCCAATTTTTTACTGGTGAGCGGTAGCGAGCCAGCATATTTGAGGTGTTTGACAGCAGGCTAAATTTTTACATTTTTCGATAGAAAAATTTCTCCGGCGAAGCCGGACTTCTTCATATAATGCTGGCTCGCTATCGCTCGCCAGGAACAAATCAACACCTAGATGGGGATAAACGTCTTATAATAGTTGGCTGAATGGGGCCGAATGGATACAAGTCAGAGAAAGAGAGAAAAGGAGAGAAATAAAAAAAGCAGGTCACCCCCCTTAAACATAAAGCATGAACATAAATGTGTATAGACCATGACAATTGTATATACATTAAAATATTATATTGACGTTGAATGTGTTATATCTTAAGGGGGATGGTTCATTTTTTGAGTCGATTTATTTTCATTTGTTTCTTATTTTTTCTAGTTTCCTCCCTAGACCTCCATCAAACTTAAAAAAAAAAAAAAAAAAAAAAAAAAAAACACACACACAGGATCCCCCTTCAAGATATATATTTGTACATTTTTGGGTAGAAACATTTCCCGGTCCCTCCTACATTACAGGCTCGCTACCGCACGGCACGGTACAGAAGGGGTTAAAGTATGCACATATTTATGACGTATTTATTCATCATTATCCTATCCATTCAATTTAAGAAAGCATATATTAAAGTGCTGTAAATGTAAAGTAATGTATAAATATATTAAAGTGCTGTAAATGTAAAGTAATGTATAAATATATTAAAGTGCTGTAAATGTAAAGTAATGTATAAATATATTAAAGTGCTGTGCTGTAAATGTAAAGTAATGTATAAATATATTAAAGTGCTGTAAATGTAAAGTAATGTATAAATATATTAAAGTGCTGTAAATGTAAAGTAATGTATAAATATATTAAAGTGCTGTAAATGTAAAGTAATGTATAAATATATTAAAGTGCTGTAAATGTAAAGTAATGTATAAATATATTAAAGTGCTGTAAATGTAAAGTAATGTATAAATATATTAAAGTGCTGTAAATGTAAAGTAATGTATAAATATATTAAAGTGCTGTAAATGTAAAGTAATGTATAAATATTTAAAAGTAAGTTCATAAGAGATTCCTCAATTGTTTCTCGTTCTCGGTTGTATACATTCAGCCTCCATTCAGCCTACTGTTTTAAGACATTTATCCCCATGCAGGTGTCAATTTTTTCCTGGCGAGCGATAGCGAGCATTTTATGGACTTTGCCGGAGAAATTTTTCTATCGAAAAATGTACAAATTTAGCCAGCTGTCTAACTCATTATCGAAAATGTAGTAGCTAGCTATCGCTCGCCAAGTATAATTCAACACCTGGATGGGGATAAACGTCTTAAAACAGTAAGCTCTGAATGGGGCCAAATGGATACAACCCAGAGAGAGTAAAAAAGCAGGTCACCTCCCTTAAAGGAAAATGGAGTTACATGTGTTGTGTAATATTCATCCAGATTTTCCTTATCAAAAAGCGTATAGCAGCCATATGGTTATTATAATGGCCGGAAGCTAAACTTGGCCCGTGCTCCCCCTCTGCCAGCATACGAATTAATTAGCTATGCAAACATTATGCCAAGATCGCAATCATCCCTGGTTTCCCCTTAATTGCATGTTCTCATTTCGCTTAATTTAGTTTCTGTTGTACTTTTTCTGACTGTGCTCTGCGAGATTGTGTTTTCTGACTGTGCTCTGCGAGATTGTGTTTTCTGACTGTGCTCTGCGAGATTGTGTTTTTCCTCCTCATTACGATACCAATGGAAACGAACACGGTTAAGTTTTTAAGAGCTAATGCAAGATATTCTATTTGTATTAATTTCACCACACCACCAAACATCTCCAATGAAATTAATGCGAGCATATAAAATTATGTGATCCACCGGGATTCGAACCTGGGTTATCACACACATATTTTTAGACACCTTAACCATTACACCACCAAGAATTAAAGTAGCAACGAACCCATAAAAGGTGACTAAGAGTAACGTACAAACATTAACGTAACGTTAAAGTAATGTATAATACAGTATATATATATATATATATATATATATATATATATATATATATATATATATAAATACAGTATATAATGTACACCCCATTGCAAAGTACAATATCATATATTTGGCCACTCTCAGTATAATTATGTACAGTCGCGCTAATAAGTGATGTCTCGACACCAAGTATGTTTGATCAATAATTGGTATCAGCAATATCTAAGCTTCATGTATTCATATCGAGTGAAATATACATACTGTACGTGTTCCTACACTTACCCACCCTATTCAACATCTGACAGACATTGAGGTGGGGAAGGGCCCTGACCCTTCTTAAACGGGACGGTATTAGGTTTATGGTCAGACTTAATATCGTTGTTCTTGTAGTAATGGTTATATTATGGTGTATCACTGACTCGGGGGGGGGGGGGGGGGTGGAGTGTTGCGCCCCTTGTTACCTGCATCGTTCCGTTGTGCAGACCCGCACCCACGAATCAGTGACATCCGAAGGTCAGCCATCTCGGCTGCCTCCTGAAGAGTTCTTGGGTTTTTCTCTTTAAGATTCAACGTCAGATCGCTGCCCGTACACTTAAAAAATTGTTCTAGAAGCATCAGCTGTTTCAACTCCTCAAACGTCGATGCCTTCTCAGAACGCAGCCAGTTTTTAAATGCATCGGACAGATCCCGGGCATGCTCAAGAAAGGTGCACTCACGACCCTTCGTTACACCCCGGAACTTCAATCTGTACGTCTCTGGTTGTAACTCATATGCCCGCAGGACAGCCTCCTTCAATACCTCGTAATCGATGCACGACTCCAAGGGCAACGCATCATATGCCTTGAGTCCTTTGCCAATCAATCTAGAGGACACAAGGGCTGCCCACTTAACCTCGGGCCATTGGTGCTCCCGGCACTTCTTCTCAAAACGCATACAAAATTCAGTGACACCCGACTCATCAAATACAAGGACCAACTTGAGCAGGTGCGACAAAGACTGATCAATACCTCGATTCCCAGAACCGAGACGCTGCCCTGTCGACTCCACCCGAGACTTCTCACGATCTATGTCTGCACAGTACTTAGACTTTCTCTCAGACTGAATCTCAGCCTCACGTACGGCCCTTCTCTCCTCAGTCTCATATCTGGCCCTTCTCTCATCAGCCTGAATCTTAGCCATCTCAAACTCCTGCTTCTGCTGCAGCTGCATCTTAGCCATCTCAAGCTGGAAGAGCATATCTGGAGTCAAACCTTGAGGAGGAGATGCAACAATTGGAGACCCACCCTGTGACAAACCACGCTGCCAGTGACTATCGGCTTGCGGGAACGTACCCGGCTCCGGAGCCCGAGGGGGCGCCATGGTAGGAGTCGAGTGGAATGGGGGCTGGGCCGAAGGTGCCCCAGCTCCCGCTCCACCCGAAGCCCCACGCACCCCGCCGAGCACACAGGCCACCAGGTCACCTCTTGACATGCTGCTAATGCCCACATGCCCCATGACCGTGGCCAAACACTGGAGACCATACCGATCAATCCCCGACACCCGGTCAGCAGTAATAGGTATCTCCAGAAACTTCCTTGCATCCTCCTCACTAGCTATAACTCTAATGTCATCTAACAAAGCCCGCTGCTGCACCTCAGTTTCTGTTTCCCATACTGTGTCCTCACTGTACACTGATCCGTCGTCCGACATAGTGTCCACCGAAAATTCTCAACGTTTATAAACAAAAAAGAAGTACCTAAACTCTTATGCAGCACTATTCACTCAAAAATACAAGATGCTCGAAGACTCTTAAGTGTTATACTACTTGCCAAATCAAAAATCCACGTGTCCACTATATTCCTTTAAACAAAAAACAAATGACCACAACACTCCTGCAATATTTCTCTAAGTTCACAAAATCCTAAGCAAGGTCGCAATTTGTTACGACCGGGGCTCGTATAAAACAAGGGCTCTTAATCATTGGACTAGGAAAGCACACAGCCACAACGGTAACACTAGATCCAACCCCTGAACTTATAATGCCGGCGCACAAAAACACCTATACCCTCCAGAGTTAAATCTGCGATAGCGGGGTATCTTATAACTCGGTATAAGTGCACTACTACTACAGGCTGATGATCTCTGATACAGCCTGATCACAACAACATACAATTACGTTAATAAGGTATAAAAGGAAAAGATAGATATCTTAATTAAATCACTGCAATGATTTAATGCAAACTAGAAGAAGGTATATTTAAAGTTACTCTAAACAATAATGAACTGTCACTCCTATACTAAAGAAAGTGAACGAAAGTCCCAAAGCATCGAGCAGGAATCTTCTGAAGAAAGTCTGATGCTGGGGTAAGATGAACGTATCGGATTTTGAACTGTTATATAAAACAGGGACAATAGAGGACAAGTGTAGAGACAGTGTCAACTGACACGGGAATAACGATAAATGCACACTAGTATTATCTCCAACAAAAAAAGAAGTCCTTCGTCAGGCAACTCAACAACAACCAAGGCTTACGGCCAACGTGAATAAGAATGCTGCATACATAACATAAGAGTTTATAATTCTAAACGGGTGTCTGCTAGGCTAATAAAGTCTAGCTGGGATGTCGTAGGCTAGGAAACAATGGATGAGCAAGCGGCTCGTAGCCTAGCGAGGTCCTTAAGACTGTGCGGCCAAATTACGTTAATTGACGGGCTGCTCTCTTGAGAGATCCAGATCGCTAGTATCTGGTTCTCTCCTGGCGACCCTCTCAAAGTCAAAGCAAACGAGTTAGCACAGTGTTGGGTGGCAGAGGCAAAAGCCCTCACTCGCAACACAGTGCTAAACTCACAAGGTACACAGTCAGAAAGACCACCTAGGCTTCCCACGTCTCCGTTGCGATTGTACAGGTTCAACAAAACCTAGTACACATCGGAAATCACAACAACAATGGCCTCACCCCAGTCTAGCATTAAATAGCCCAGCAGACAGCCAAGGAATAGGCAGGGAGACACCGTGAGTGTGTCGAACCTCTACAGACAAAATGATAACCCCTCCAAAATGCCTAACTAAACATATAATATCTGAGAGCTTCAGCATATAATACGATGGCCGATGTATGAAATCGTGGAGAACCAAAGGGGAGTTATGATATTAAATAGATTGAAAGAATGAGAGAGAGAGAGAGAAAGTGTTCTATAGGTAGAAGTCGGGAGACAGGTAGCAAGGGGGCATGTGAAAGGTTATGCTGGTCAAACAAGCTCTGAAGTAGACAGTAGCTCCTTGGGACCCCTAGGATCACACACAAAGGCATGGTGGCCAGCCAATCACAGGCCGCCACGTCACCAGGCAGCAGGGCTGCAAAAGGCGCCAGGAACCACCAGCCAATCAAGAGGCGTGGGAAGGCACGCGTGCTAGCCTACAGCGAGGGGGAGGCAGCACATGTATACGCACGCACACACTACCACCCCACCGCCTATATTATTCTCTCCATCTTATGTTCTATTCATGATATAAAATGCTTCCCCTTGTCACAGACGAAAATAAAGACCACCACAGGACTGTCTGCAACAACACGAACACTGAAAGAAAGAACAACATTGTAGATAGACTGTAGCCAAATACCTTGCCCCGGCGAGTGCTAGCGAGTGGCCAAGCGAGCGACTGAGACCACATGGCGTTCTGCCACGCTGCAGGCGTCACACAAGACAAACGTAATGACAGCTGGGGAGGGGGTGTTGTTGTTGATTAGTAAATGAATGGGGGAAGATGCAATGGGGTTGCTTCATTCCTGCAAGTATAAAGAATTTGAACTGGTAACCTTGAAGAGAGAAAGAGAGAGAGATTGAAAAGAAACAGAGTATAGTTTTATGGTGGGTTCACACATTCACATATATTGCTCCCGTCCGGCGTATCGCCAATTTATGTAAAGACGCGAGTAGTTTCTGCCGTTGAACGCCCGTTCTTCCACATCTATTGCACTTCCCGACAGACGTAGCGTAACGGGGCCAGTGTTACGTCAGACGTAATGGAGTCGTATTGAACTACGTACGTGTTTGCGACGTGCGTAAGCATAGCCCCGTTCGACCTCATGGGCTGCACGATTTGCGGGAACACAGGCCACGCCCATGCCACGCCCCCTCAAGACCGGCGTAGCTGAGGCCGCACGTCTTGGGATTTGTTAGGTCGTACCTGGACCGGTTCTGGCCAATCGTAGGCACACCCCGTCTGACCAAACACAGACAAAGACAGTCTTTGTCAACCACGTAGGTCTGGGTTGGAATCTGGGAACTACAAAAGGGCAGGAATGGCCACACCATTCCCATTCCCAGTCCTTCATCGGCACCATGAACAACATCGAGGAATTCATCCTGGAGGAGTTACCCGCTGAGTGCCAGCCAATTTTGAGGTGTGCTTCTGCCAGTGCCAGATTTTTTTTTTTTTTTTTGGCTAAATCTATTAAGTTGGGAGAGAAATGGTAAAAAAAACACTCCCCTCGCCAGAAATCAGGTCCCCGATGGTCCGAAAGTAGCTGAAAAGACACTATAGACTACAGAGACTTTTATGGTATCGGAATGTATGGGTGGGAGGGTGGTTTTGGGGTTGGTTGGGGGAAGGTAGAAGGGTAATTGACTTGTGTTACACATATGAAGCCGATTGGTGAGGTAGTTTCGCCACCACGGATTTTCCTTTTTTTCCTTTTCTTCGTACGGATACGCTAGAAGTGGGTGGTGGGAAGCGGTTGGGGGTGTGGTAGGGGGAAGGCAGAAGGGTAAGAGACTTGTCACACAAATATGGAACCGATTGGTGCAGTCGTTTCGCCGCCACAGATTTTCCTTTTTTTTCCTTCTGACGGGACCGACAGTCAGCGAGTGGGTGGGAGGAGGGATTTGGGATTTTTGTGGTGGGTAGCCTAAAGGGTAAGGTACATGTGGTAAAAATATGAAAGCCATAGGTGCAGTCGTTTCGCTGCTACGATTTGTTTTCGGCAGGGTGCAGAGGGTGGCAGGGTTGGCTTGTTGGTTGCTGCTCCGGTGTGGTGAGAGGTGTGACTGGCGGGTCCCTCGCTGGTCCCGTTGTCCCATCGTACAACGGTGCCGCGTCTTCCCACCAACCCGCAGTGCGGCGGTTCTGCCAGATGCGGCCTAACTAACGTATACTTCCACGTTCGACTGGAACTTTCTACGATTTGACGAGAGCAGCTCTCGTCTGACGGGGTAGCTGCTACGTCTGACAAGGCTGCTCCGGTCAGACGGCCGTGGTGGCCAGGTCGGTCGTAAGTTTCCCCGTCATTTGATACGTGAGGGCGAGCCACGTTCCTGATTCGACTCGAATCAGCAACCGCACGGCCTTGGCCACACCCACAACATTCCCGACCCACGTGGGCTACTCGTTTCTACTCGCGCCATGCGAGAGTACCCCCCCCGACTGGCCGTAATTTCATTTACGTTTTGCGTATTATGCCATTACGTTTTACGTAATCGGTTGCCAACTACCAATATACCTTCGTTTACAACAGACGGGAGCTGACGGGAGCAATATACGTGAATGTGTGACCCCACCATAAGATGCTCCTCTTGTCTTGCTCAAGGGGGGGTATCATGGCTGGTGAAAAGTGGCGGGGTTGGTGTATTTACGGTATTTATCGCCTCTGACTCAAGCCCCCCCCCCAACCCGGTTAATCTAGACCCTGATAAACGGGTTAATAAAGCCTCCGTGGTGATCAATGGCAGCCTATAATTATAGAGAGAGAGAGTCAAAGAGAGAGAGAGAGAGAGACAAAGAGACGGCCCTGCATTGACTACATAAAGGCTACTGTATACATCCTTAACTTAGACAGATTCACAAGTTGATGGACAAAGTTTGAGGACATCAGATTGGCATTATCTAAGGCGGAGGAGTGAAGAGAGGGAAGTAAAGGAGGATACGGGGAGGAGGAGAGAAAGAGGAAAAGAAGGGAAAGGTTGGAAAGGGATGGAGGGAACGGAGGAAACAGAGAATGGCGAGAGAGAGATATAAGAAGGGATGGAGGGAAGGGAGGATGAAGAGGGAATGGCGAGAGAGAGGTTGGAAAGGGATGGAGGGAAGGGAGGAAGGAGAGAGGATGACGAGAAACAGGTTGGAAGAGGATGGAGGGAAGGGAGGAAGGAGAGAGAATGACATAGAAACAGGTTGGAAGAGGATGGAGGGAAGGGAGAGAGAGAGAGAGAGGTTGGAGAGGGATGGAGGGAAGTGAGGAAGGAGAGAGAATGACGAGAAACAGGTTGGAAGAGGATGGAGGGAAGGGAGAGAGAGAGGTTGGAAAGGGATGGAGGGAAATGAGGAAGGAGAGAGAATGGCGAGAGAGAGAGAGAGAGAGAGAGGTTGGAGAGGGATGGAGGGAAGGGAGGAAGGAGAGAGAATGGCGAGAGAGAGAGAGGTTGGAGAGGGATGGAGGGAAGGGAGGAAGGAGAGAGAGAGGTTGGAGAGGGATGGAGGAAGGAGAGAGAGCTTGGAAGAGGAGGTGGGGAGATGTTTGGATGAGAGATGGCAGGGAAAGAGAAGGGTATGGGATGAGAGAAAATTGGAGAACGGAATGGAAGAGAAGGGGATAGATGTAGATGAAAATTGCAAACAAACACTGCGCGAGGTATTTATAAAAACAATACCTGCGTCGGTGTCCCTATAGAGGTCTTCATTGTTACGTAATACAAGCAAGCATGGGATTTGGGTAGCCAACAATGTGAGGGTAGGGGCTGATATAATTATGTCTGAAGGTCATAAATAATTATTGGGAAGGGGTTTGGGTTGACTCATTCCTTCCCTGTGTCGCTAGTAATATGGATAGATTATAATAAGGTTGGGCTTCAATTGTTTAAATACTGCGGCAAATTCTCACTATAAAAGGCTGTTGCGCCAAACACTAAGCTCCGCCCACCAAGTCATCGCTCAGCAGGATTGCCAACCTAGCATGTTCACCGCTAGCTCCAAGATATATGTATTCCTATCTTGTGACGTAGTTTTATTACCGTTTTAATATATTGCGACATGAAGTATAGTATTCTTATGAATATATGTAATTTTTAGGAATTATATTTAGATATAATTATTACCGTTTATAGTGATAAGAAGCATTTCGACTATCTAGCGTATTTTGTTATTTATTGCGCCGCATATGGGATAGATGTGGTGACACTGGATTGTCCCTCACCCCGCCGGAGCCCGTCCGTCCAGGCGTCCATGGCCGCGTGGGGAAGTCGAGGTGTAATTATGCTTATGTTTTATCGTGTTATTCGTTGTTTGCGGCGGCATTATCGGCGGTACGCGCGAGTGTATGGTGACATGGAGGCGACTAACGCTTGGGAGGAACATAACTACGAGGACTTGCTTGGTGGAGGCGTAATAGACGAACGAGAGGGAAGGCAATTTTCAACCCAAGCCATCTCAGCAACGAGGTTTGTAGGACGTTTTCTACTTTACAATTTGATTCCTTGATTTCTGCATTACATTATCCTTTACATAAATAGCATGTCTATTACTTAAGTGAATAGTTTTAACTCCGTATTAAAGCCACATATTGAGTTAGTGTATAGGCTATAGTAAAGGGGTTTTCATTTACGCTTCACTCCCGCAACAAGACGTTCAGGTTGCACAGACTAGGCTAGGCTATATGAATGTTAAGAGCGGGCGTACCACCATTGTTTATACTACGTGTACTGGCGTCGGACCTTTGCCATCATGTTCCCTCACCCCCATGACATATTTTCATCATATATATTGCCAGCAGGGGGCAAATTACCGACAAAATCGCCTTCAAAATAGACGCGCACTTAACTACGGCGATCGACAAATGCAAACATGGCGGAGGCGTCGGACCTTTGCAATCATGTTCCCGTCTAGGCTATTTTGAATGCCATTGGATACAATAATATGTTGAGGGAAACATGACGACCGTACACCGGGTAACTACATCCATGATCCATCCCCTATAGCCTACACCCATTGGAATATAGCCTATATATATTTTTTTTTTTTTTTTTTTTTTTTTTAACCCAACCTTTGAAGCATCTGTGGGTTCAATGTTATTTTAATACCACGAATTTGTTGATATATTTGAAGATAAATATTGAATCTAGCCTAGCCTATATGCTCTAAAATTCATAAGAAAATTTGTTTTAACCCTCGACAAAACCTAATAAAAAAGTATGGTACTAAAATTGTCTTTTTCGTAACAAGGTTGTCAATACGGTATTTCCAGTCATCGATAGCTCTAAAGATCATATGAAAATGTGTTAAAACCTCGGGAAAAACTTAATATAAAAGTAGGCCTAGGGCCTATGGTACTAAAATTTAATTTTCGTAACAAGGTTGTCAATACGGTACAATAAAAGCTGAAAATTACAGAGTAAACACCATAGACTTAATCGCATTTCTTTCACCTTCGTATAATCGACAACCAATTTTGTTTTACTTACTAAGGGATTAGTACTCAACCAGCGGGGTGTGGGGGCAGCAGCCCCCCACCCAGAACACTAGGTTAGGTTAGGTAAGGTTGTTAGGTTAGGCTAATGTCTTTTCAAATCAATATCGATCGATAGGCCTAATGGGGAAAATAGGTTTTCCCGAGATTTCTAATTAATTACAAACACTAGGCTATATATTGATGCAAACGAACCATTTTTTGTTTTTATAAAAAAAAATCGGAAAATTCGTGGTAGGCTAGGCCTATTAAAAAAAAAAATCCCATCTGGGTTATAGCCTAAGTTAGAATTGTATTATCACGTTTGGGTAAAATATATATTTAAATCCGAGCGTAGCCTACCGTAGCTCACAACAGGATAATTATAGGGAATAGGCTCGCAGCCTTATTATACATAATTTATTAGGGACAATGTAGGTCTATGGAATCCTTATACTGTACTCATGCATAATCCACTGTGGGAGAATGTTGATCACATTTATAAAACCCGATATTAATAGAAAAAACGCCCATTCTAATCAATCTCAGAGCTCTTTCGGACATCCTCACTGTTTACAAATGCCTTATTTATGCAGTAGCCTATACTCGATATTTACCCCCTGCTGGCAACATAGATGACGATTTCAATCATTCATGGGGGCTTTACCCCCCCTCAACCCATTGTGTATTCCACATTGGAATTATAACTAAGACCATTGTGACGCCTGCCAGCGTTGGCAGAATCGCCTCCCGGTAGCCACTAGCGCTCGCCAGGGCAGTGAAATGGGCTACAGTC
Organism: Paralithodes platypus; assembly: GCA_032716605.1. Classification (NCBI taxonomy): domain Eukaryota; kingdom Metazoa; phylum Arthropoda; class Malacostraca; order Decapoda; family Lithodidae; genus Paralithodes; species Paralithodes platypus. The sequence goes on along the minus strand of CM064549.1, from coordinate 33,151,038 downwards.
TATCTACAATGTTGTACTTTCATTTAGCCTGTGACAATACATTATATTTTATATTATGACTTGAACATGAGATGCATTGTAGTGAAGGAGAGAGAGAGAGAGAGCGAGCGAGCGAGCGAGCAGGGTGGGGGAGGTGAGTGTTGCTTTTCCTCCTCCTCCCTCCCCTCGCCCGCGTGGTCTTTTCTCTCGGTTTTGATTGGCTGGTGGTTCCTGGCGCCTTCTGCAGGCCTGCTGCCTGGTGACGTAGCGGCCTGTGATTGGCTGACCACCATGCCTTTGTGTGTGATCCTGGAGGGGTCCCTAGGAGCTATTGAATAGCTCCTTATGTTACTATACCGTGGCTGTTATGTTCAATGGAGCGTCATCCTCCCCACATTCTGCGAGCTACTCTTTGTCCTTATTCGTATATTGCGAGACTTGGCTCGATGTAGGGGTGTGAATTGATGCTACAATATACATATGTGTTATACCAGTTCTTAGATTAGGATAAGCAGATTTCCTCCATTTTATGCTGTTTTATAAGACCCCAAACATTGTCCAAATGTGCAACTTGGCTTCCTGACTGTGACAACTGATTAGTTTTATAATTGTCAATACGTTGGAAATACGTTTGTAGATTTACATACTAAATTATAATGTTAGGGAATATATATTTGTATTAATGCTTTAGATGATTGTATTGTCAAAACAATCATTATCACGTCTGTTGTTGAATAGAGGATAGCTGTATATAGCGACGAAATCGAACAGTCGTCAACAGCCTATCACGATCCCCGAAGGTTCAGTGTTGCCATACCAGGCCTGGTCAGATTAATTGGTCCCAACTATAGTCACTATCAGCACCACTACTAATATAATGAAATACAACTGGGAATTGGAGCTTGCATAAGTTTAGATAAATTATGCGATATATAAAGGGTAGGCGGTCGTTTATCACTAACTCAAAAATAATTGTCTTTTAATGATATAAAATGTTCCTGAAATTTACATACGCAAAATATATCAAAATGTTGGAAGCCAACAGCATAATATTATGACGTTCCTTATAAGTTCCGTATGAGGTGTATTGATAGCGTAATGGTTAGTGCACGGAATTTCGGTGTGAGTATCCTAGGTTCGAATCCATGGAATACCACATGTATTCATTGTTTCATTAATTAGGGTTATTTATTTGTGTGAATGTGTATTTTGTTTTTGTGTGTTCATTGTTTTCTGTGGTGTTGTCCCTATTCGGGCTCTGTCTTGAGTCGGCCTCCCCCGGGAAAAAAAAAGGAAAAGTGGGGAATGGGCCTGAGTAAATACATACATACATACATACAGGTTTATTAGTAAGTTAATTGGTGGGTTGGTGATGATATGAACCCTCGATAGTCTGTTCCTACTGTAGGTGGCGGCCTCATTATGCCGACATTAATTATGGATTGCGTATGGTAGGTGAGATCATTGTGGACCTAAAGTAATTGTGTCGGAAAGAGGGAGGGGGGGGGGGGGAGGGGGGGGGGGGGGGGGGGGGGGGGGGGGGGGTTGAGGCAGCAAAAGCACCGTCTGCAATGAAAAGTCAACATTGGAACAAACAACGAAGTCGAAGTGAACCCATTTCGTCCGAGAAAATACGATGTGTTCTTAGAAAAATGCCTTTAAGCTATGCCATTGTTCTCAGGCTTTATGAAATAGTTGTAATTTACTATCGTCTATGCACTGTAAGTAGGGGAGAAATCATGATCTCTATCCTCTGTAACTCAAAAAGGGCAAGAGCAAATTGGCTTTAAATATCCACATCTACTCCTTGACTGACTCTTCCCAAATATCCACATCTATTCCTTGGCTGACTCTTCCCAAGTGGTAGAAATGTTAGCTCGATTACTCTAGTCGTTTTTTAGTTACAGAGGTTAGAGGACATGATTTCACGCCTGCTTACAGCGATTAGACTATAGGCTGTCCGTGTTTTCTTTCACGTGTGTATCTGTTATTGTGATTGCCTGATGATGGAGTTAAGGGGAGGTGTTTAGTGTGTTTCCTAGACTTCCATCAAGTTTGAAATTACACTCCCTTGGCCCCCTTTCAAGATAAATTTGTACATTTTTCGGTAGAAAAATGTCCCGGCCGAAGGTCGATTCCTCTTAAATTACAGGCTCGCTATCGCTCGCCAGGAAAAAATCGATACCTAAATGGCACTAAAGGTCTTAAAAGTGACATAAATGGGGTGAAAGTTCTTAGAATCGCCAAACTAATGGGGCGAACGTCTTAAAATCTCAAAAGCAATGGGGCTAAACATGAGGGAGAAAGGGGTAAAGAAAAAAATCCCTCAAGTGGAAATTTCTCCTTTAAGTGTCTCCAAAGCATAGCAATGATAATAGACAGTAGCTGTACATTTTCTTGAGCAGTTTCCCTGTTCAATATGATATTTAGAGGGACCACCTCGTTTATTTTGCTCTCTCTTCCTCTCTCTCTCTCTCTCTATGTTATATCCATTCGGCCCCATTCGGCCTACTATTTAAGACGTTTAACCCCATCCAGGGCAAGATACATAGACTAATTAGTCTATGTATCTTGATCCAGGGGTCGATGTTTTTCTGACGAGCGGTAGCAAGCCTTCATATTTACTAAACATGTTTTTGACAATAGGCTAAATTTGAAAATGTTTCGATAGAAAAATGTGAAGCCGGATAAATATAGGAGTGTGTCAAGTATACACGGCACCACATCCCAACCCCTCACCCGTCCACCTTATATATAGGAGTGTGTCAAGTATACACCACCACATCCCAACCCCTCACCCGTCCACCTTATATATAGGAGTGTGTCAAGTATACACGGCACCACATCCCAACCCCTCACCCGTCCACCTTATATATAGGAGTGTGTCAAGTATACACGGCACCACATCCCAACCCCTCACCCGTCCACCTTATATATAGGAGTGTGTCAAGTATACACGGCACCACATCCCAACCCTCACCCGTCCACCTTATATATAGGAGTGTGTCAAGTATACACGGCACCACATCCCAACCCCTCACCCGTCCACCTTATATATAGGAGTGTGTCAAGTATACACGGCACCACATCCCAACCCCTCACCCGTTCCACCTTCCAGTGCCAAACTAGTTAAGGTTATCAAGTAATAGTTAATATGCATATGGGTTCTATGAATATGTCTCTCTCTCTCTCTCTCTCTCTCTCTCTCTCTCTCTCTCTCTCTCTCTCTCTCTCTCTCTCTCTCTCTCTCTCTCTCTCTCTCTCTCTCTCTCTCTGTGCGCGCGCGCGCGCGAGCGAGTGTGTTTGAAAAAGATCACAGGCGCCCGGAAGTACATACTAAAAGGTTTCTTGCCCCTGGCCGGGAATGTAAGTCACGATCTTAAGAATACGAGCCAGGCATCTTACTAAACATTATCTCTCTCTCTCTCTCTCTCTCTCTCTCTCTCTCTCTCTCTCTCTCTCTCTCTCTCTCTCTCTCTCTCTCTCTCTCTCTCTCTCTCTGCGCCACGGACATTAGTTCCAGGGCAGTAGTTCCCTTTCCAATGTTCCCTTACCCACTCTAAACCACTGTTTGGACACTTGATCCTCAGTGTTTTGGAGGACAAGCAGCCTAGAAGGGTCACTAGACCTGTTGTTGCTTGATTTCCTTTGTACTCACTCTCTCTCTCTCTCTTTATATATATATATATATATCTTAGTAAAAAAAAAGGGAAGAGATTGCACAGGAAGGAACGTAAGTAAACGGAAGTAAAGAAGCGGAAATGAAGATCTGGAGAGGGATGGACTAGAGTATCAAGCCGGGAAGGGAGTATTAGGGATGGTAAGGGAGGAAGGTGGAGTAGGGGGAGTAGAAGGTGAAGATAGGGATGGGGTAGAGTGGGAGTGGTAGGGAGGGAGGGAAGAGCAGGAAGAATTGAAGGGGGGGGGGGGGATGACAGTGGCAGTAGGGAATGGTGAGAAGGGGGGAGGGTTGTTGTAAGGGGAGGGGAGGGGGTAGTTGTTGTTTTCTAAGCTGCCTGGCCGAACAGCCCCGAGTCCCTGAGGAAGGCCATGGCCACGATCGGGCTTTCCCACAGAGCTCTCATTGAGTGTAGATTGTGTTGTTGGCGTATGTGGTTGTGTGAAATGCAGTCTTCTATGATGTGTTTAATGGTATGGGGGTAGTTGTAAGGGTGGAGGGTAGGTGTAAGAGGGGGGGGGGGGGGTAGGGTAGTTGTAAAAGCCACTTTCACACATTCACGATGTTGGTCCCGATGTACCCCGATTTGAATATCGGGACACAACGTGTGTCAGGGTCGTCGGGGAGCGTCGTGTTACCCGCGGTGCGGGACGTGGCAAATCGGGCTTGGCCACCAAAGGTTTGGATTTGTTCAAAAATTTCGCATGATGGACTTTTGGCGTGGTACCATCGGATAACGTCGGGTACAACGTGTCGATGACGTGGGTCTGGCGTGTCTGCATCAGGTTGAATCAGCATCAACGTGGCGGCGTCGGGGTATAAATAGTTATAATATATTACAGTAAAAGTCATGTAATTCGAATGGCAGCGGACCGACAGTGCTTCGGATTAGTGGAGTATTCTGACAACACTATAAATACGCACATGATGAATAAATAAAGACCTTTATGGTATACGGTAGGCCTATACCGTATATAATATTCCATAATCAACTTATATCAAACGAGTTAATAAGCTCAAATGAATAATCAGTGTACCGGTATGATTACCGAAACACGTGTGTGTTAATTGTCGTGTGTGCGTGTGCGTGTGTTCTTGTGTGGCTATATCGACCGCCACTGATACACGGTATGCAATAAATGTTATTATAATTATGCTCTATGGAATTGAATTTCATTTTACCTAATACAGTAGTGTTTATAATAGTAAAAGCCAAAGGAAATACTAAGTGTTATTGATTAATTTAACACAAGGTAGTGTTTGTGTGGGTGGATGGGTTTAGATAGAGGAGATTGTTTCTGTGTTTTCGACGATTCCATCCTTACACAAGCTATGTTTATATCAATCCTTTTGCACAAGATAGGTTTATAGGAATACATTAATTTTACCTTCCACAATTAGAGAAAATATGATTCATCACGAAGTGTAGCCTACCTGTGGAGATTAAACGCACCGTTATATCCGGTACCGGTATATCGTTTTGTTATCGTTATTTTTATTTGCATAATAAATCACAACAAAAAATTCCGCTGAACATGATGGCGGTGTTTAGAATATGCTATCATCAATATTGGATTTTATAGAAATAAATCTATAACGATAGTTTTTTTTTTTTTTTTTTTTTTATAGAATCCCAGCCGCACCAAAATATTCGCTCTCAATTGGTTTTCACCCACAATAATTTTTTTTTTTAATTACATTTTTTTATGAACGGCAAGGGGAAAGGTTAGTATATAAGATTTCAACAAAACAATAAATAAAAATAATAATATGTGGAATTTCACCGTAGGTACAAAGGAGTACAAAGGAAATCAAGCAACAACAGATCTAGTGACCCTTCTAGGTTGCTTGTCCTCCAAAACACTGAGGATCAAGTGTCCAAACAGTGGTTTAGAGTGGGTGAAGGTTACTGTTCAGTCCGCCCGTACTTTCCCTCCCCATCTCAGTTGGTTTTCACCCATAATAATTGCTTGTTGTTATTTAAAAAAAAAATTATGAACGGCAAGAGGAAAGGTTATTATATAAGATTTCAACAACAAAATAAATTAAAATAATAATATGTGGAATTTCACCGTAGGTGAAGGTTACTGTTCAGTCCGCCCATACTTTCCCTCCCCATTTTCACCGATAAAATGTGGGACAATGAATATTCTGTAAGCAAGTGATATATTGGATTTTTCATTAGCTTTCTAATGGTACATATATGGCCTATGTACGATCAAAACTTATTTTTCCTGAATATTTTTTGTCCGTCGCCGCTGTCACCCACTGGTAAATATTTTCGCTTCACTTCATGGTCTATTTTCATATAATTTAACGTTCGATACAGTTTTTAGATATTAATTTCGTATACCGGCAATGAATACAGATTGTTATTTACGAAGAACCAGCTCTCTACGACAAAAACTTGATTGTATATACAAAAAAATCATACGCCTATACCTTACAAAGAAATAATTCGACCTTATCTTACCTTAAACTTGACCGTTGAACGTAATACCTTTAACACATAGGCGGGTGCCCAACCCCGAAGGGGGTTGAAATAGGGGAGCTATCCCCCCGCCAAAGGCGGCTTTCTAGGGCCTTTCCTAGCTGATGCTGAGAGGATTGGGTTCTAGTCATATGGTGATGGTCTTATCAGAGTGAGAACTGAGCGATCTCTGCCATACCCGTAGCTTACTCTGACTGGTCCTTTTACTTATGTATTTCCTAGATCTCAAGTGACGGCGTCTTTTCCGTGGATTGACCTCCCAATCTACCAAGATTGGAAGCCAAAGCGTCACATTTTTCCTTTGCCCCTCAACTTTCTCTTCCTAATTGCTGAGGGGCACAGGGCCCTGGGTGGGGCTTTGGTTTCCCGGGCGTTTCCGCACCCTCCTCAGCTCCCCTCCATGGAATGGCTTCGGTCACCCAGGCTTTATTGTGGTCGGCGGGGAGGGTTCTGTGGGGGCGCTCGGTTAAGGCCTTGGCCTTGCTCGGGGCCTTGGGGCTGTTCGGCCAGGCAGCTTGGGGAACACCAACAACAACAACAACACCATATGTACCGGTATTGATGATATCTGTCGGGCTGCCTGACGTTGTGTCGTCGTCCTCGTCGGGTCGGCCACGTGTCACCATCATAAGTCCATCGCCCCTCGTCGTGTTCCCCAGTGCCACGTCGGGGTACGATTTTGACCGGAATTTTGACCGTTACAGCATTGACGTGGCGCCGTCGTGTTGCAACCGTGGTACCATCTGGCCCGGCGTGGCTACGACGTGTGAGGCTTCGTCGTCAAACGCGTACATCCTGCCACTGTCTCTGCCGATGTACCAATTTGTGTACCTCGGGGTACATCGGGACCAACATCGTGAATGTGTGAAAGTGGCTTATAAGGGTGGAGGGTAGGTGTTGGAAGGAGGGAGTGGAGGGGACATACTAATGGGAGCCATTAAAGTCAGTCCAGATAAAAGGTTCACTTTGTGGGCGAAATGATCCGTGTAACCAGCAGTCACGTGATCACCAGAGTTGCAAATTGTGGTCATTAAAATCATAATGGTTCATCATGTGGTTCATTATGTGGGACGGGGCAGCTGGGATCAAAAGCTTAATTGACTCGTAATCTGATTGAGCATCCAAATCATTATTTCCATTAATACAAGGATCATTCTTTTATGATATAGGATGAATGGCACGTGGTACTTATAAGTGTATATATGTTATGTAGTATAACTGTTCAGCCTTTAAGGGAGCCCACCTCGCTTTTGTTCTCTTTATCTCCCTCTCTCTTTGGCTTGTATCCATTCGGCCCCATTCAGCCTACTGTTTTAAGACGTTTACCCCCATTCAGGTGTCAATATTTTCCTGGGGAGCGGTAGCGAGCCAGTATATATATATATATATATATATTTGTTTTGACAGCAAGCTAAATTTGTAAATTTTTCATAACCCAATGTCTCCGGCGAAGCTGGCTCGCTGTCGCTCGCCAGCAAGAAATCGATACCTGGATGGGGATATACGTCTTAAAACAGTTGGCTGAATGGGTCCTAATGGATATACAAGCCAGGATAAGAGAGACAAGGAGAGAAAGATAAAAGAAAGCCGGTGACCCCCCTTAATTCACTGAGAGACCAATTTTCCCTTACACAAGCACCCCGGCATATAAGAGAGAACAGGACGTTTTATCACCTCATTGTTGACACCAAAGGGGTAAGAAGGAGGGATCAAGGCCCCCCAGGTATCAGTTTATTTCACCCAGGGAAGGGTCAGCCAGGTAATAGGTGTGTAAATTTACAGCCCATTTGCTCTTCGGTGACACAAGTATATGAAATATTGACCACATAAGCTGCCAGACCAGTGTTGAGAGAAAAAACGCTCGTGTGATACCGGCTTAAGTGAGTGTACAAGTGGAGAACCAGGCGGACTAAATTCCCTTTCCTAAAATGGCAATACACAACAGCAACACAACCACCCTATAACAAGACTCTAATAAACAACAACAACAATAAAAACAATAAACACACCGCTACGTAACACACAAAAGCATTATCTCCGACAGTAACACAATCGTCGGTAATAGGGTTGTCGGTAACATTGTTTGTCGGAGAAGGTGGGGCCGCGTAACTCGATTTTGCCCTGCATCTCTCTCCTTAATAAAACACACCCACACACACACACACACACACACACACACACACACACACACACACACACACACACACACACACACACACACACACACACACACACACACACACACACACACACACACACACACACACACACACACACACACACACACACACACACACACACACACACACACACACACACACACACACACACACACACACACACACACACACACACACACACACACACACGTCATAGACGAACTAGCTGGCTGAGAGAGAGAGACACGCACACACACACACACACACAGACACACACACACACACACACACACACACACACACACATATAAGAACTAGCTGGTTGAGAGAGAGAGAGAGAGAGTACGAGAGTAAGAATGCAAAAATATGTGAGAGGCAGTATGTGTGTGTGAGAGAGTCTATGCAGTGAATATGTGAGAGGCAGTATGTGTGTGTGTGTGAGAGAGAGAGAGAGTCTATGCAGTGAATATGTGAGAGGCAGTATGTGTGTGTGTGAGAGAGAGAGAGAGTCTATGCAGTGAATATGTGAGAGGCAGTATGTGTGTGTGTGTGAGAGAGAGAGAGAGTCTATGCAGTGAATATGTGAGAGGCAGTATGTGTGTGTGTGAGAGAGAGAGAGAGTCTATGCAGTGAATATGTGAGAGGCAGTATGTGTGTGTGTACGTCTGTGTGTGTGTGTGAGAGAGAGTCTATGCAGTGAATATGTGAGAGGCAGTATGTGTGTGTGAGAGAGAGAGAGTGCAGTGAATATGTGAGCGGCAGTATGTGTGTGTGTGTGTGTGAGAGAGAGAGAGAGAGTCTATGCAGTGAATATGTGAGAGGCAGTATGTGTGTGTGTGAGAGAGAGAGTCTATGCAGTGAATATGTGAGAGGCAGTATGTGTGTGTGTGTGAGAGAGAGAGAGAGAGAGAGAGAGAGAGAGAAAGAGTGCAGTGAATATGTGAGAGGCAGTACCGGTATGTGTGTGTGTACGTCTGTGTGTGTGTGAGAGAGAGAGAGAGAGAGTCTATGCAGTGAATATGTGAGAGGCAGTATGTGTGTGTGTACGTCTGTGTGTGAGAGAGAGAGAGAGTCAGTCTGCAGTGAATATGTGAGGCAGTATGTGTGTACGTCTGTGTGAGAGAGAGAGTGAGAGTCTATGCAGTGAATATGTGAGAGGCAGTATGTGTGTACGTCTGTGTGTGTGTGTGAGAGAGAGAGAGAGAGAGAGAGAGAGAGAGAGAGGGAGAGAGAGAGTGAGTCTATGCAGTGAATATGTGAGAGGCAGTATGTGTGTGTGTGTGTGAGAGAGAGAGTCTATGCAGTGAATATGTGAGAGTAGTGTTGTGGATATCTTGTCTGGGTGTTTGTCAGGGATGTTGAATATGGAGGAGGTGGAGGCTGATACACCCCACGGCATATCTCCAGTTTAACCCCTTCTGTACCGAAACGTCTTTCTTGTTTTACTCTGGCTACTATTAGACTATTTTATTCAGTTTAGAAAGGGCATCCAACAAAAACTAGGCTTCTAACTATCTCAATTAACCATTTTGACTACCCCAGATCCTTCTTAAACTGCATAAAGTTGTCTCAATATGGCTAGAATATACTATTAAGACGCCGCCGGTAAACAAGGGGTTAAGGGGGTAGTGCTTGTGTTTTGGTCTATTTATTTATTAATATTATTTTGGGTTTCCTCGCACCTCCATCAAGCTTAACACAATAACAACCCCTAGATCCTTTTTCAAGATAAATCTAAATTTTTCGGTAAAAAATGTAATAAACAAGTTAAAGCCAAAAAACGTTGTTTGTAATACATTTATAGGGTCTAGGAGCAACCAGAAAAAAGTTATCTGTAAATTGAAGCTTTGGACGGCGGCCATCTTGAATTTATGCAAATTAACCACTTTCCCAGTGTCCAAAAGTTGGAGACTTTTTATATGTTCATCAGAGGGACCTAATAAACAAGTTAAAGCCAAAAAACCTTCTATTGCAATTTGTTCTAGGTCCAGTTAAATGATTGCTAGATTTACTGGACTACTACGCTTCACTACCACTTCGCCTCACGACAACAACGCCTCACCTCCAGTTCGCCTCACGCTTTCTTACCGCTTCACCTCTCTACTAATTTGACGCACAATTTGAACGATGTACATTAGTTTTTGATAGTTATGTTATGTTAGGTTAGGTTAGGTTAGGTTAGGGAAGCTGAATCATGAGGCGAACTGGTAGTGAGGCGTAGTGGTGGCAAGGCGAACTGGTCGTGAGGCGTAATGGACAAAGGCGAAGTGGTCATGAGGCGAAGTGGTCATGAGGCGGAGTGATTGGAAAGCTAGAGAGAGATGGTAGGGAGTTAGTAAGAGGATGTGAGCTGATGAGACGAAATGCTGTTGACGCCACCCGTTGGAGAAGTGCAATGTATATAATATATATATATATATATATATATATAAAACGATGTGAGGAAACTCAATACTCTTGTCAATTCCCTGTGTGATAGAGAACATTTTCTCCCGTTTCGTCTCCAATTAACGCTTTTTATCGCAACACCGACCCCAAACCCTCCAAACTGTAAGGTATTACTGCGCAGAATAAAATCTCCTACAGAGATATATTTGATATTTTCAGCACATCTCTCTCTTTTAATTTCTTGTGACAATGGGTGCAGAAATATTCTTTCGCAGGTCACCTTTAGTAGAGTTTATAATTTATTTATTTTTATTATTATTATTATTATTTTTTTTTTTTTTTTTTCTTCAATTTAGACCAGATATTCCAGCTTATTCTATCGATAGGTCATCCAAAGCAACCTAAAAAGGATACACAACATAACAGGCACCCTTCATTCACTCCCAAACTCACGTGATGAGGCCATAGCATGCATATCTTTTGATCTATCAATAGTTTCCGATTGAGGTAGAGAAAATCTTGTTACTTTCAATGCTTCTAAACCACACGACTACAATTTACTCTTCAACCAATCAATCTTCAATCCTTCTCAGTTCATTGTTGTTGTATTGTTGTATTGTTGTGTCGTTGTTGTTTCTTGTATTGTTTGTTGTGTATGTTGTTTCTTTGTTGACTGACCTTGCTTGGAAAAATCGTATTACGTACTCTTGCTAAAAAAAAAACTTCCCAGAAGTTAGGTGTGCTCAACTGCCTGAAGGGGTTCTTCATCCCCGCACAGCTCCTTGCTCTGTACAGGGGCACAGTGCGCCCATGTATCAAGTATATATTGTTCGCATATGTGGAGAGGTTCCACCCATACCGCACTTCTCGAAAGGGCAGAGTCAAAACCATTTCGTACACACACACACACACACACACACACAGACACAGACACACACACACACACACACACACACACACACACACACACACACACACACACACACACACACACACACACACACACACGACTGGAGTATGCGGCAGTGGTGTGGGCACCACATCTAAAAAAGCATATAAAGAAGCTGGAGAAGGTTCAGAGAGCTGCAACTAG
>CM064549.1:33134249-33136749 GCA_032716605.1 Paralithodes platypus | reverse complement strand
CTGTCTTCCCTGTCTTATCCCGCGCTCATCTCCCATTATCTTCCTTCTCCCCATCTGGGCAAATCTTCTTCTCTTACTTCCTTCCTTTCTCTTACCTATCCCTACTAACACCTCACACCCTCTATAACTGTTCGGTGTGTGTCCTCTGGTCCCTTATCCTCCTCCGCCTCGCCTCTCTCTCTCTTCTCCTTTTTCTTATTGATATTATCTGTCTTCTTGATTACGTAATACCTCAACTGCCACCTAGGAATGTAATGGATCAAAACCATCGGCATTAAACCTCTGAATTACCTGTGATCCTTCGTAAGTTGAATAAAACCGTCTCATGATAGCCAAAATAAACTGCTAAAACGCGTCATAATCCTAAAGGGGTTAACGTACTGTACTGTGGTGGCCTAGTCTACCGCACATATGTTGTCCGCCATTGCATATAGGGGTTGGGAGGCCACAAGGACGAGTGTCGATTCAACCAGCGGGGATTGAACCCATGGCCCCCTAATTGTAGACTACGCATACAGCTGAGTTTTAATATTTTTGATTTTCGAATTACACTTGGTTCACTTTTTGGGCGATTTTTGCATGTATTCATTATTTGTCTAGTTTCCTCCCTAGACCTCCATCAAATTTAAGAAAACATCCATTAGATCCCCCTTCTAGATTAATTTGTACATTTTTCGGTAGAAAAATGTCCCAGCCGAAGGCCGCTTCTTGCAACATTACAGGCTCACTATCGTTCGCCAGGGAAAAAATCTAACCCTAAATAGCACGAAAGGTCTAAATATTGACTAAGAAATGGGGCGAAAGGTCTTAAAATCGACTAACTAATGGGGCAAACATCTTAACATCTGAAAAGTAATTGGGCTAAGCATGAGGGAGAAAGTGGTCCAGAAAACCGGCCCATTAAGCTAATGGCAAAATCCTGAATTTGACTGAACTTAATATTGTAATTCTGCTTAGCGGTAGATGTTCGTTTGGTGCGTTCATTTTCGAGGCACATATTTATAATGTAGTCCGGGTTGAGTGATTCTTGTCCTGATTATCGCGTCACCATTAGTAACAACCTGACAGCTATATATGTATATATATATACTGTGTATATATTTTTCTGGTCCACGGCTATTCCACCTTGCAAGTGTCTGGTTATCTGGAAGCGCCTAACCCCTTCTGTTCTACCTTGACCCAGATAACATTGTGGCCAAGTCATTAGATGGAACGAGATCTGTCTGTCTGGGGAGAGAAGGGGCGGGGAGATAGCATTGGAGAGGAGAGAAAAGGGGAGGTGGGGAGAGGAGTGGAGTGGAGGGGCGGGGAGAGAAGGAGGTTCGAGAAGGAAGGGGAGATAGCTTTGGAGGGGAGAAGAGAGAAGGGGGTTGCAGAAGGAAGGGGAGTGGAGGGAAGAGGAGATAAGTATTGGAGAAGAGAAGAGGAGTGGAGAAGGAAGGGGAGAGGAGGAACGGGGAGATAAGTACTAGAGAGAAGGGGAGAGGAGAGACGAGAACAGGGGAAGACAATAGAGGACAATATCATGGAAAACAAAGAGAGAGAGAGAGAGTGATAATACAGGACAATATCATGGAAAACAAAGAGAGAGAGAGAGAGAGTGAGTTGGGGGAGATAAATTTAAGGGCCAAACAATTAGAACAAATATACGAAATAGTTCTTAGTGATAGTTTGTGTTTGTGTTGCAGGTGTACCGTAGAATGTGTATGAAGGAGACAAAAGTGTAAAGCTACCTGTGACAAGTGTCTTCCCCAAAGTCCTCAGGGTCCTTCATTGCTCCATAAAAACTGTAACTCTGCCTATTATTGAACGCTTTACAACAAAATCCAATTCTCCAAGTCCCTTATCCCCCCCCCCCCACACACACTCTACCACCAGCCTGTCCAAGCCCAAGATATATTGAAAACAAAGCAAAAAACTGGAATTTACGAGACCAGCCCGTGATGTAGTGTGTTTGGTGGACAACAGGAGTCGTAGGGGAGGAGGGGCGAGATGGAGGAGGGTCTGTGTGTGAGAGATAGATATAGAGAGAGAGAGAGGGAGGGAGGAAGGGGGATTGTATGGCTATGGAGAGAGAGAGAGAGAGAGAGAGGAGGGTGGGGGGGGGGGTCTGTAAGGATATGGACTGTAGTGTTAGAGAGAGAGAGAGAGAGAGAGAGAGAGTTGGGGGGGGGGGGGGCAAAGGACTATGGTTGTCGGGTTGTCCGGCGACGAACGTGGGCAGTTGGATATATTATTGGGGGAAGTACAAAGGAAATCAAGCAACAACAGGTCTAGTGACCCTTCTAGGCTGCTTGTCCTCCAAAACACTGACGATCAAGTGTCCAAACAGTGGTTGAAGAGGTAGGTAGGTAACATTGGACAGGGAACTACTACTCTTACCTACTACTCTACTCTACTAACTACTTTGCCCTGGAACCTATGTCCGTGGCAGGACTAGGATGTTTTAGTAGTGGACATATAATTGTTTTAGTAACCTGAGGGGGAGGAATAAAACAAA
>CM064549.1:33085362-33132862 GCA_032716605.1 Paralithodes platypus | reverse complement strand
GAGAGAGATGTATTGACAGTGACCGAGAGTGTGAGAGAGAGAGAGAGAGAGAGAGAGAGAGAGATGTATTGACAGTGACCGAGAGTGTGTTTATGTGTGAGAGAGAGAGAGAGAGAGAGAGATGTATTGACAGTGAGCGAGAGTGTGTGAGAGAGAGAGAGAGAGAGAGAGAGATGTATTGACAGCGACCGAGAGTGTGTGTGTGAGAGAGAGCGAGATGTATTGACAGTGACCGAGAGTGAGAGAGAGAGAGAGAGAGAGAGAGAGAGAGAGAGAGAGAGAGAGAGAGATGTATTGACAGCGACCGAGAGTGTGTGTGAGAGAGAGAGAGAGATGTATTGACAGTGACCGAGAGTGAGAGAGAGAGAGAGAGAGAGAGAGATGTATTGACAGAGACCGAGAGTGTGTGTGTGTGTGAGAGATAGAGAGAGAGAGTGTGCGAAGGAAATATACTGAATATGCTCAAACATGATGTAGCTAAATCATTAACTGACTCAGATCAATTTGTAACCTCTCTCTCTTTCTCTCTCGATAAACTCCCAGTAAAAGCCTGTCATCAGTGAGGGCGAAGAGTCCTCCAGATTTACAGTTAATGAGGGCATCTCTCTCTCTCTCTCTCTCTCTCTTTATCTATCTCTCTCTCTCTCTCTCTCTCTCTCTCTCTCTCTCTCTCTCTCTCTCTCTCTCTCTCTCTCTCTCTCTCTCTCTCTCTCTCTCTCTCTCTCTCTCTCTCTATATATATATATATATATATATATATATATATATATATATATATATATATATATATATATATATATATTTATTTATATTTATATATATATATATATATATATATATATATATATATATATATATATATATATATATATTATATCTATCTATCTATCTATTGCCTGACGCCGTGATCCCCGAAGGGGTGGCCACGAACGAACCGCCCCCATTCACCTCTGTCCCCAGTCAGTCGACGCCCCTCCCCCCAACCAGCACCGCCTTCGTTCATGTAGTTCCTCACTCCATCCTTCCACCTCATATTCGGTCTACCTCTCCCCCTCTGTCCCTCCACCTCGCTCTCGTACACCCTCTTAGTCATTCTCTCGCTTTCCATACGTTCCATATGGCCGACGAACCATCTCAAGTTGTTCCTTTTCACACTTTCCAGCACATCTACCTCCACACCACACCTCCTTCTTACGTCCTCATTAGTCTGTCTATATATTATATATATATTATAATATATATTATATATATAATTATATATATATATATATATTATATATATATATTATATATATATATATATTATATATATATATATATATATATATATATATATATATATATATATATATCTTTCCTTATAATCTACAAACGTCCTTAATATTTAAGCGCTTCACACATAGCCGTAGGGATGATAAATGATGAGTGATTGACACTACCGGGAATCGATCACGGGACCCCCTAACAGGACGACAGCACTCTATCATTGTACTGCCAATACGGTTAAAGGTCTAGTCCACACTCTTCAATATATCCCTCGTCGATAACCAACCTAATTGTTATATAAGGGCGTGCTTCTTATATCTATCAATATAATTGTTATATAAGGGCGTGCTTCTTATATCTATCAATATAATTGTCATATAAGGGCGTGCTTCTTATATCTATCAGTATAATTGTCATATAAGGGCGTGCTTCTTATATCTATCAGTATAATTGTCATATAAGGGCGTGTTTCTTATATCTATCAATATAATTGTCATATAAGGGCGTGCTTCTTATATCTATCAATATAATTGTTATATAAGGGCGTGTTTCTTATATCTATCAATATAATTGTTATATAAGGGCGTGCTTCTTATATCTATCAATATAATTGTCATATAAGGGCGTGCTTCTAATATCTATCAATATCTTTGGTTTTCCTGGTCGTAAAAATGCATACAGCTTTTAAAGAATATGTTACTGAACAGTTTCTGAAAAGGATATTTTAGGAATTGATTTAACAAATACATGTATAAAAGTCATATTACATTTTAGTCTGACGTACTGTGTGTTAAATCTTTGACTGCCGGAGATATTTCTGCGTGTAATATAATGGTCAATGTTTAAGGCGGGTCACCGTTTTGTTTTTGTTATCTTTCTCCCCTTTTCTCTCTTTCCCTGGCTTGTATCCATTCGGCCCCATTCAGCCAAGTGTTTTAAGACCTTTATCCCCATCCAGGTGTCGATTTCTTCCTGGCGAGCGATAGCAAGCCAGCATTATATGGAGAAATCCGGCTTCGCCGGATATTTTTTTTTATCGAAAAATGTACAAATTTAGCTTGCTGTCAAAACAAAAATATATATATACTGGCTCGCTACATCTCGCCAGGAAAATATTGACACCTGGATGGGGGTAAACGTCTTAATACAGTAGGCTGAATGGGGCCGAATGGATACAAGCCAAAGAGAGATCGAGAGAAAGAGAAAAAAAACGAGGTGGGTTCCCTTAACTCTTATACAGGTATTGAAGACATCAGCACTGAAGGCGTTACTCGAGATTGTTGCATGCTGCCTGAAAACAAACTTATGTTAGGCGGAATTAAATGAACCCTTACAGTACCGATGCCTCGCTTTTCTTAATCTTAGCTATGAGTACCCGATTTTATTCAGTTTAAAAAGGGCCTGCAGCAATTAACAGGATTCGACTATCTCCCATAGCCCTTTTTACTATCACAGGTCCCTCTTAAACGGTATGAAATCGTCTAATTATAGCTAGAATCAAATTGAAAAGACGTCGCCGGTACAGAAGGGGTTAAATGAGCCATACCAGGCATCGGTAATATTCAACATACCTGAAATCCACTTTTATATTTTCAGAGACGGTGGGAGAGCAGCCAAAGAAAGAACAAGGTGGTTTTGGTGAAGACTGAGATGTCTGTCTAAGGAAGCAGCGAGAAAGGAAGAGACAATGAAGCTTAGTTAGTTAAAATAGGACTTCAGAGGCTATAAACCCTTCTGGATTATTAAGCCAGCACACTGTAAGTCAAGAATCGCGTCAGGACTGGAACCCCTTTTCGAGAACTCCAGTCCCTTGGCCACAGTGAAGTAAGAACGACCGGAATTAATAATAGACTAAAAATCTGAAATAATTAGGTGACTGATGCAAAGGAACACGCTAAAACACAATTAAATATTATGTACTTACGCAAAACGAGGTAAGAAACGAGAATAACACCAAATAAATATCAGCAGCAATAAAAGGCGTTGTGAGAAATTTGTAAACAAAACGCAATAAAGGATATAGAGAAAACGAGTTACGCAATCACAAAGTAAAATATACTGTATATAAACACAGTTGGTGAGAAATGTGAAGAAGCGAAAAGGAAAGATAAGAGACAAGTGTTTCTAGACAGCAGAGATAATGCAAAAACAACAGAAATAGCCAAGGCAGGAAGGAGTTAACAAAAAAGAGAATGCAGAAATTAAACTTAATAAAAAATAAGTGTATGTCCTAGTCGAGGCAACAGAAGTCCGCTGCACATAAATCCTATTCCAGTAATTCAATAACACATGACAACATTCATATGCCATACATAATAATATTTCAGTCATATTATTAACACTTAACTTCCGGAGAGATCATATGAGTGAAATGGTGACAATTTATATGAAACAGAAGGTTGAGTGAAAAGTAAAATACAATAGGATATATAATCGATATAACCATTAAGAGAGGAAAATATATAAGTAATCAACAACGATTTGCCCTATATTTCGTACCTTTGATCTAAATCTAGTTTATACAGGGTGAACAAACATAGTTAAATAAATGTGTTCCAAAAATATTGATAACATTTCTAGAAACATATTTATATTTGAGAAAAGTGTGGATATTATAGTTGTTATTATGTCATTCGCTCTAGTCTAAAGATTTACAATCAGTTTAATCCACTGTGTTTAATAAGCAGTGAATTGAAAAAGGAAAGTGTCTAATCTGGTGATATTTAACAGTACCAATCGCATGGTGTGGTGAAATTGCACTAGGTAACCTGAATATATATATTGAACATAGGCCTATCAGATTGTGCTCAACTGGGGATGTCAGGTCACCAGTCTAAGGATACAAGCAGCTTTATTGGGTATGGTGATTATGCACACAAACAACTTCTCATAATTTACCACTCTCAAATACCAATCACATAATTGGTTATGTATACACTGTAGGCGGAAACATAGATTACCTTTCTCTAACAGAAAGAATATATAAAGATATGCAGATATTGCAGTAGAGTATATAATTCACCACAATATCAAATGGAAAATATGAAATGAAAATATTGCACCAAGGAAGTATGAAGGGTTTCAATGGCTGTGTGCTCAGGGTTGCAGTGTTGCTGTGTGTAGTGGCAAGAACAGCATCTGGTGCCATGGTCGCTGTACCAAGACCTGACATCAACTGCTACCCTGGGTGTTCTTGCGGGTTACTCACTTCACCCTTACTGCAGGAAAACCTAACTACTTTTGACTGCACCTTGGTCGGACTGAAAGACTTTCCTGACGGCATACCGCGGGAAATAGAGGCCCTTAGTGTGCGGGGTAATTCAATCTCCCATATACTGGATAGCGAGGTGGCTCAAATGACTAGACTACGTGAACTGGACCTCTCAGCTAACAGGATCAAGTCTATCGGGCGTGGTGACATGTTTCATAACCTCACTCGCCTGGAGGTACTCGATGTGGGTAAGAACGCCATATCCACCATCTTCCATGACAACCTAGTGGGCCCGCGAGCACTGAAAACACTTGGTTTATCTGACAATAAGATCAACTACATTGAAGATGAGGCTCTTGCAGATCTAAATGCCTTGGAAAATCTGGACTTGCAGCACAACTACTTGGGTTCCCTATATCAAGAGTGGTTCACTGGACTAAGCCACCTTATTTTTCTCAACTTAGATCACAATCGTATTCATAATGTACCAGCAGCAGTGTTTCGACCCCTTGCCTCTCTCCGTCACCTTCATCTTGTAGGGAACCGCATCTCTAGTGTTGATCCTCGTGCCTTCTCTGGTTTGACGAAATTAGAAACCCTGACTCTGGAAGATAATTTATTAGCTGCTGTGCCCACCGCTGCTCTACAGAGTTTGCCAGCACTGCAAACATTAGTTTTAGATCATAATCCCTTAGCCAAGGTGAAGCCATTGGACTTTTCACATCTAACAACTTCAATGATTAGTGTAAGCTACATGCCTGAGCTGCGCATAGTTGATGCAAAGGCTTTCTATAACCTCCCCAATGCTAGCTCTCTGCTCCTGCACCACAACCCACGTCTGGGCTATATTGACCCCTTGGCCTTTCTGCAAGTAACCAACTTGCATGACCTTCAACTTCACCATAACCACTTGGCAGGCCTGCAGCCAGAGATGTCACTCCACCTGCCTGTTGGAACCACCCTCACTCTCAATGATAATCCATTACTGTGTGATTGCAATGTACGGTGGGTGCGGCAATTGCTGGAATACAGTAATAACGGAAATGTAACTGTGGCCGAGCCAGACCATCTAGTGTGTGCTACACCTTCCGAAAGAGCACACAAGTTGCTGAGAGATTTGCCGTTATTTCGATTTCCTAAGACATGTGCACCAATTATTGTTAACCTGACACAGACCAGTGTGGTGACTGGTAAACTAGGAGATTATAAAGTAATGGAGTGTCGGGCATTAGGTTCCCCTAGACCACGACTTCATTGGGTGCTACCTGATGGCTCAAAAGTTAACTCGTCCTTGAATGAAGTGAGGCGAAGATTCTTTCCACCTGGCACACTTGTTTACTATCATTTAGTGGCTGCTGATCAGGGAAGATATACCTGTGTAGCAGAGAACCTTATGGCCTCTGCTGCCGCCACGATCTTGCTCAATGTCAGTGGCATTGACATTCACCTGTTCCCAGTCAGAATCTCATCTACTTCTGTAACACTGGTGTGGAATGGGACAGAGCGACGGGCTTATCCTTCTTACAAAATTGTGTACAGTGAGGTGTTTAGCAATGACAGTACGGGTGAGCAGCACAGCATTAACACCAGTCCAACCCGCCGCACCTACACAGTGGCTCGTCTCAATCCATCTGCTCATCATCGTTTCTGCCTGGGTCATGAGGACACAGCTGGCTACTGGCTAGAGATCTCCTGCTGCCAGGCCACCACTTTTTCGCTGGACTACATGACCCAGGGCATATCCAGCACGTCCAACATCGTGGCAGCTGGGATGGTCGGCATGGTTCTGGTAGTAACCATGGTTGCCTGTTTGGTTTCAGTTCTCTCTCGCCGTTACAGACACAGACTGTATGAAACCACAGACAAAAATGATAGTGCGAGCGGGGAGATAGGGTCATCAGTCATTCCTTTAGATAATCTTTACCGTCCCTTACTTTCTGGGTCCTGACGGTCGAAGGGCGGCTTGTACCCTTTCTTCCGCCGCCCCACCTGCTGTGTAGGCCCTGACGCAGAGTCCACCCCCCCGCCGCGACAGAAACACAATTCTCCTGCCAAACGACCCAATATCTTAGAGGACTGCTCCTGCCCTACCAAAAGGTAAACTTGTGAGGATTCCTTTATCATTTGTATAATTGAAAATTAATTGATGTCAAAAACAAAACCATGATTCATATCCACTTTATTTATAATCTACCGTACTTATAGAATCGTTTGATCACTTATTTCAAAAATATTTTTGTATTATATATTTGTTACTACTTACGTATCCAATACTTTGTATTTTTTTGTAATTCCATGTATTTTTTATTATTTTGTAAATCAATGATTGAAACTGAAAGCAACATAGAATCATAATATATAAACTTCAATACTTGTATGTTCAAGCTCAAAAAGCATGTTCTATATCAATATTGGTTTAATATACTCAAGCTTAAATATTTTATATATGTATTTTGGAGAGGAAGGTTTAGTTGAAGTTGTGAAGGTGTGAGACGACTTTGAATGAGCGTGTACATTACTCTGCTTTCCTTAGTATTACAAGTACATTAAATATCACCCATAAATACGGAGTTGGAAAGCACGGAGAAGGCATTCCATTATGAGGTGCGTTGAAGGTTTTACTTTTAGTTTTTCTAACAAACCGTCGACTAGGCATAATATTGTATGACTTCTCATTTTGGTACAGTTGAACACAATAATACAATGAATGCCTAATCAGTAAGTTTTTCAGTCAAGCGTAGTAAATTAGTACACATCGATGAGTATAGGTTATATGTTCAACTAGCATATGTACGCTAAGTAAGCACTGTTAATTCACATTTCTTTACTGGAGGCAATCAATGTAGATTAACCGAAGACACATTTTCATAGTACTAACCCCTTTTTTTCAGATGATTGTATTTTCATCAACCAATTCCATTATACAACTTAAAATATTGACCACTATTATTTCCAGACGATATATTCAGCAACACAATTACTTCTCAAAGATATGTGAGAAATACCAGCAGCCTTTTGAGTGAGGTGAGAGCACCTTAAGACACCTTCACCTTGGAAATATACCCACAATAGTCTGACACAGTGCAGATAGGAATAACAAGCTCATTTTACCGCGGAAATATACGAGTGTTACTGCCTAATTCCACGATGTTCACTCTCATATAAACCCTTTCACGCACAGGATGCGATTTGAACCTATTCGGGGATATTTTAAAGCCTTTGTGACCATCAGGGTTGTTTCGAAACCTTTAGTTTAGTTACTTCAACCTCTGCAGTTGTCTTTGAGTTAGCTGTGGGCAGAAAACTAATTTTGGAGAGAGTTATAAGATTGAGAGAACTCTATTTATGATTGCTAATCGGCAACCCCTGCGTCCACACGTGCGTGAAAGGGTTAATACAATTGCCCCTACCTAATACCCCGGATTGGCTATCCTTTTCAGGTTGACCAGTAGCAGCAGCAGCGGCATGTCGTGTGAGAGTAGCCTACGACGCCTCCTAGACCTCTCCCCAGACTCCCCTGATCTCATGCCCTTCACTGTGGACGTCGACACCATGCCCATCATCCAGGAGACTCAGCTCTCCTCGGGTTAATAGTGTTCTCCTAGCATTACACACACTCTTCACTAGGAGAAGATGGAGTCGATGGAAAAGCTTTTCTATAACTTATTTAATGATATGTATTGTACAATAGTGGTCAGTTTCAATTAAGGCATTATCATTGACTTTTAAGAACATATATGATAAACAAAACTTATCGCTGAGCCAAAAGCATAAGGACTCTACCATTATTTAATTCTATAATGATAGTGACCATATACATATACACACACTCATATATACACACACACACACACACACACATATATATATATATATATATATATATATATAATTACTGTTTATGTGTCAATTTGTAAATAACAACACATGTAAAAACTTTATGCAGTCTCGCTACATTTTCAAAGCTACAGTGTATAAATGTTTGCCTATATGCCTTAGATAATAACAAACTACATAGTCATGGCATATGTATAAAGAAAATATATATCACATATTATTTTCGAGATATGTGACTGGGGCTAATGGAGGGTTATTACCATCTTTCTTCGAACTTAGTCGCCAACTTGATTAATTTTGGGAAGCTTCTAATTTCCTCGTTTATGCTTTTCCCCTTCTTTTCTTTTTCTGTCTCATTCGGTGGTCCTTTGGGCGGCCTATATCATATGTCACCCTGTTAGGCCCTCATAGTTAGTTAGTCTGGCTTGGCTGTTGGCGCCTGACCTTACATTTGGGATCCCATTACATCAGACACTAGGATCATACGGCTGGGAAAGTGTAGATAGCAGAGAAGGAGTGTTGTAGATAGAGGAAGCTGTTGCAATGGCTTTGTTGTGTGTGTTTATTAGTCTATATACGTCATCAAGGTGTTCCCCCGACTGGGTGCTAGCATGTGAGACACGATAGGATGTACTACCACACCCACTAAATAGTCCGCCTTAGCTGGGATCGAACCCAGGTCAAGCAGATTAACATGTGAGCGAGCTCTCCACTCGACTGCCGCGGCTCTCATGATGTGTCTCTTCGGTTGCTAGTGCGGCCAAGCCGACTCGATGCCCTTCAGTAGTGCAATTTTAGGGATCTCGCTCTGATTTGTTTCCTTAGTCCTGATCTCTCTCATTCTTCGCCCTTGTTCACTTCGTTTTTGGTGCTATAGTGTAGCTCTTCTTACCTCATCCTTCGGCCTTGCCCTATAAGAGTTCTGCCGTGGGTCTCGTGTGGTCTGGCTGAACTGATGACATGGCCAGAAATGTCTGCGCGTCTAAACCTTCTTAGGTTTGTTCACCTCCTGCCTCTCCCTATCTATTTCGGCTTGATTAATTGTCCATCTCGTTCTAATCCTTCGGGCCAGCCCTATGAGAGTTCTTTTGGGGAACTCGGTGGTCTGGTTAATCGAATTTATTAAGTTTACTTTAAAGAACCAATAAAAAACGGCTATTTTATTTTACAATGTCACTTCTTTTCAGGAGCACATTAAAGTAAATGGAAACACGAGCGCAATATACTGGTCCTTTATGAACTTAATTAATAGGGTTAATATAATTATATATTATTTAAAGTTTGACTCCTAATTCAGGTTATAGAGACGTATGAATATTGAACAATATAAAGGATTCACAAAGTTGTACTACCAAGTGCTATAGTGGGATTAAAAACGATAGGGAGCTTTTAGATAAAATTGGATAAGCATATGGACGAGAAGGGTTGGGTGTGAAGGGGGATCAGCAGGGTTGGGCCAATCAGCGCTCTGCAGACCCCCGTAATCCTGCGTTAATCTCTAACCGTTTTGGTAAGATGATCCTCAGGGTATTAGAGTGTTGAGCCTATAATTGGGCTTTGTAATTGGGGTTGTGTGGGACAGGGATCTGCCTTGCTTAGGCCAATCGGCTTTCTGCAGACTCCCATTTTCTTATGTTCTTATGTTTAAGTAATTTCTGCTAAAATATATACGAAATATATACAGTATATACTATATCGGCCGATATAGTATATATTTTGAAATAGCTAAGGAAAATACTAACACTTTGAAAAATGACCTGTAATATATATGCCATAGTATTAGCTCTACCCTCCAAATGTCTTCTATTTTGGTCAATTGTGGACAGATACATCATCATATTCATATATTGTGTTTTTTAATAAAGGTTCTATAATGATGGAATTGCCTTTCTCTTCTCCACTAAGGGGGGTCATCTGTTTTTTTTTTTCTCTCCTTTTTCTCTCTTACTCTGGTTTGTATCCATTCGGCCTCATTCAGCCAACTGTTTTAAGACGTTTACCCCCATCCAGGTGTCGATTTCTTCCTGGCGAGCGATAGCGAGCCAGCATTGTATGGAGAAATCTGGCTTCGCCGGAGACATTTTTCTATAGAAAAATGTACAAATTTAGCTTGCTGTCAAAAAACAAATATATACTGTATATGTTTGCTCGCTACCGGTCGCCAGGAAAATATTGACACCTCGAAGGGGGTAAACGTCTTAAAACAGTAGGCTGAATGGGGCCGATTGGATACAAGCCAAAGATAGAGGGAGAGAAAGAGAAAAAAAGCGAGGTGGGGTCCCTTAACCCCCTCTGTACCGGTAACGTATCTTTACTTGTATTCTAGCTCTATGTTGACGATTATACGAAGCTTAGGAAGGATATATGGTACCTAAAAGGATTAATTGACATAGCCTGTAGTCTTTTAATTGGTACACGTGTTTCCTTAGCTGAATAACAAGCCTGTAGTCTTTTAATTGGTACACGTGTTTCCTTAGCTGAATAACAAGGCTGTAGTCTTTTAATTGGTACACGTGTTTCCTTAGCTGAATAACAAGCCTGTAGTCTTTTAATTGGTACACGTGTTTCCTAAGCTGAATAACAAGCCTGTAGTCTTTTAATTGGTACACGTGTTTCCTTAGCTGAATAACAAGCCTGTAGTCTTTTAATTGGTACACGTGTTTCCTAAGCTGAATAACAAGGCTGTAGTCTTTTAATTGGTACACGTGTTTCCTAAGCTGAATAACAAGGCTGTAGTCTTTTAATTGGTACACGTGTTTCCTTAGCTGAATAACAAGGCTGTAGTCTTTTAATTGGTACACGTGTTTCCTAAGCTGAATAACAAGCCTGTAGTCTTTTAATTGGTACACGTGTTTCCTAAGCTGAATAACAAGCCTGTAGTCTTAATTGGTACACGTGTTTCCTAAGCTGAATAACAAGGCTGTAGTCTTTTAATTGGTACACGTGTTTCCTAAGCTGAATAACATCGTCTAATTGGTGCCAGAATATAATGAAAAGGGTGTCACCGGTACTGAAGGGGTTAATAGTATTCAATTATGTTTCGGAAATAGGCTATGGGGACTTGGTTAACCCCTTCAGCACCACGACGCCTTTTTACCTTTGATCCTGGCTAACATTAGACGATTTTATGCAGTTTAAGAAGGAAGCCTGTTATTCAGAGGGTTTATTGAGATTATGAAGTCAAGAAAATTGTCGAATGGTAACCTACAGGCGATCAAAATGACGTCATCGTGTTGAAAGGGTTATACACAAACAAAGGAAACAAACAACAACACCACATATTTAACCCCTTCTATACCGGCGAGGTCCTTTTGACTTTATTCAGGCTACCATTAGACGATTCTGTTCAGTTAAAAAGGGCCTCCAGCTACTAACAGGCTGCGAACTGTCTCACTTAAGGGAGGGAGATTTCCACTTGAGGGATTTTTTTCTTGACTCCTTTCTCCCTCATGTTTAGCCCCATTGCTTTTGAGATTTTAAGACGTTCGCCCCATTAGTTTGCCGATTTTAAGTACTTTCGCCCCATATGTGTCACTTAAGACCTTTCGTCCCATTTAGGTGTCAATTTTGTCCTGGCGAGCGATAGCGAGCCTGTAATTTAAGAGGAACCGGCTTTCAGCCGGGAAATTTTTCTACCGAAAAATGTACAAATTTATCTTGAAAGAGGGTCAAGGGGGTGAAATTTTAAGATTGCTGGAGGAGTAGAAAACAAACTAAAAACCTCCCCTTAACCCTTTTCATTACCACAGATCCTTCTTAAGCTGCACAAAATCGTCTAAATATAAGGTAGAATCAAACAGACGTCACCGGTACAGAAAGGGTTAAGATCTATGAACAAAATATGGCAGGAAATTAACACACTTGGTTCTGGAGGTCATCTAAAAGCACACCTTTGCTCAAGAACACCATCCAAGATAAACAGGTGGACCAGTAAAGGAACCTAAATTATATTGATCAACGATTTAGATAGTCAGTCTGGCCCACTACACAATAACTCAAATACACGAATACAAAGACACTATATTGCACACTCATGAAAAGAGAGAGAGAGACACACACACACACACACACACACACACACACACACACACACACATACACACAAATACTCACATACATTGACACATACACACACACACACATACATTGACACATACACATACACACACACACACACACACACACATACTCACAGACATAGACACACACACATACACACACACACACACGTACACACACCTCAAGTAACGCTCGATGTACACAGACCCCTTGCACAATGGACAGTAATGAAGGGAAGGTAAGTGATGTAATTAGCAGGGCGAGGGTGGTGAACAGGTAGGGACGAACAGGATTATCTTGTTATTGAACAGTTACATCGAGTTACACAGACATTTTGTTTAATTAACCCCTTGAGGATTATGACGCCTTTTGACAGTTTATTCTGGCTATCATTAGACGATTGTATTCAATAGGTGACTAAATTAAAAAAGGATACTCGTATTTAACATATTGAATAATGTGTCTGTTCCTCTAATACACCAAACTACATCATTGGTAGACAAAATAGAAGACTACAAGAAAAGAGGTACAGTCGGTCAAATAAGTGATGTTGCGGCACCAAGTATATTTCGATCAATAATTTTGGTATCAGCACTATCTAAGCATTAATTCATCGTTTTAAGTGAGATATACAAACATGTTCCTATCTGTACACACCCTATTTCAACATCTGACAGACATTATTACAGCACACAGCAAGTTAAGCGTAATGACAGCGGAGACACGACTTACTTGGTCAACCGTACTTGTATTAAGGGAGGTCACCGGATTTTGTTTTTATCTTTCTCTCCTTTTCTCTCTTTCCCTGGCTTGTATCTATTTGGCCCCATTCAGCCAACTGTTTTAAGACGTGTATCCCCATACAGGTGTCGATTTCTCCCTGGCGAGCGATAGCGAGCCAGCATTGTATGGAGAAATCCGGCTTCGCCGGAGACATTTTTCTATCGAAAATGTACAAATTTAGCTTGCTGTCAAAACAAAAATATATATATGCTGGCTCGCTACCGCTCGTCAGGAAAATATTGACCCCTGGATGGGGGTAAGCGTTTTAAAACAGTAGGCTGAATGGGGCCGAATGGATAAAAGCCAAAGAGAGATGGAGAGAAAGAGAAAACAAAACGAGGTGGGCTCCCTTAAAAATATATTGAATACTGTCCTTCTTCCCGGACGCCACCCATCTCTCCCGCCTCTGAGTCCCCTGTCACATAACCTTAGCGACACAACGCCAGGGGGACAATTTTATGGTCTGGGCCGAGAAAGGGGGCGAGAAAATGAGGAGAATGTGTACCAATACCTTGAAGAGGAAATACTGGATACAGTGTCTTACATATTGGAATCGGGTTAATCTATCCCACTGTATCGTAGCTTCTCAGGTGTACCCCTGATAGTGGAAGGACTACTGCTGTTTGCTATCGATACAGTTTTGATGAGTTATATATATACCGGTATATCTATAGGGGAATGTGATGATACCATGCTTTCAGATGTCTGGTATTGTGTTGTGTGAATAACTGTAGTTTGATATGTTAGTGAGTGCTTGTATATATATATATATATATATACCGTATATGAATATACTACACCATTGGCAATAAAAGCCACACAGACTAATTCCCCCGGAGGGTAGTAAGGTAAAGTATTGTATATCATCGTGTTACGCGGCCAACACGTTCAAAAAGCGAAAATAGAGACAAATGCTCGGGAGGGGATTTTATGCGTATCTCTGTGTATGTATGTGTTTTATGCGTATCTCTGTGTATGTATGTGTTTTATGCGTATCTCTGTGTATGTATGTGTTTTATGCGTATCTATGTGTATGTATGTGTTTTATGCGTATCTCTGTGTATGTATGGATTTTATGCGCATCTCTGTGTATGTATGTGTTTTATGCGTATCTCTGTGTATGTATGGATTTTATGCGTATCTCTGTGTATATATGTGTTTTATGCGTATCTCTGTGTATGTATGTGTTTTATGCGTATCTCTGTGTATGTATGTGTTTTATGCGTATCTCTGTGTATGTATGTGTTTTATGCGTATCTCTGTGTATGTATGTGTTTTATGCGTATCTCTGTGTATGTATGTGTTTTATGCGTATCTATGTGTATGTATGTGTTTTATGCGTATATGTGTATGTATGTGTTTTATGCGTATCTCCGTGTATGTATGTGTTTTATGCGTATCTCTGTGTATGTATGTGTTTTATGCATATCTCTGTGTATGTATGTGTTTTATGCGTATCTCTGTGTATATATGTGTTTTATGCGTATCTCTGTGTATGTATGTGTTTTATGCGTATCTCTGTGTATATATATATATGTGTTTTATGCGTATCTCTGTGTATGTATGTGTTTTATGCGTATCTCTGTGTATATATGTGTTTTATGCGTATCTCTGTGTATGTATGTGTTTTATGCGTATCTCTGTCTATGTATGTGTTTTATGCGTATCTATGTGTATATATGTGTGAGTTGCTTTATGTTCTGCACTATAATAACACACATAACAAAGCCACTCCAACAGCTTCCTCTCTCTCTCTCCCACACCCCTTCTCCCCTCTCGACACTCTTCAGAAAAAATAGGAAAAGTAGAATGTAGCTACGAGGTGCCGTTGTAAAGGCTTATCCCTCAATACCTTCACCTGACCTGACCTGACTATTGTCATACCCACCAATTTATGGTTTGCTCTAGGTGCATGAAGGAGACAAAAGGCAAAGCTACCTGTGACAAGCCCCCCCCCCCCCTGAACCCCCACCCCCACCCTCACCCCAGGCTGAAATAGTGATAGGGAGCCGAAATCCAGGTATATTAAAGGTAATTTTGGTGCGTTGGAAAGAAGAGTGGTATGCTTGTTAAGGGGGTAGTACTCGCTATTTCTGGACCCCCTTCTCCCTCATGTTTAGCATATTAGGTTTGACGCTCGTTCCGTTAGTTTGGTGATTTTGAGACCTTTCGCTTCATATTTTGTATTAATATTCGTGCCCTTTAGGTGTCGATTTTCTCCAGGCGAGCGATAGCGAACCTGCAATTTTAAGAGGAACCGGCCTTCGGCCGGGAATTTTTTTCTACCGAAAAATGTACCAATATATCTTGAAGGGGGTTCTAGGGGGTGTTTTTCTAAGCTTATGGAGGTCTAGGGAGGAAACTAACCAAAATTATGAATACATGAATTAATAGAGTAAACAAACGGCCATCCTCCCCTTAAGTGTAAAAAGGCTATCAGCCTATGCCCGAGAGGGAGTAGTTGGAAAAAAAAAAAAAAAGTGTGGTGAAATGAATTGGAGGAGGAGGAGGAGGTGTTTCTATCCACATTACTTGGAGGAGGGGGAGGTGTTTCTATCCATATTACTTTTGGAGGAGGAGGAGGTGTTTCTATCCACATTACTTGGAGGAGGGGGAGGAGGTGTTTCTATCCACATTACTTGGAGGAGGGGGAGGAGGTGTTTCTATCCACATTACTTGGAGGAGGGGAGGTGTTTCTATCCATATTACTTTTGGAGGAGGAGGAGGTGTTTCTATCTATATTACTTTTGGAGGAGGAGGAGGTGTTTCTATCCACATTACTTTTGGAGGAGGAGGAGGTGTTTCTATCTATATTACTTTTGGAGGAGGAGGAGGTGTTTCTATCTATATTACTTTTGGAGGAGGAGGAGGTGTTTCTATCCACGTTACTTTTGGAGGAGGAGGAGGTGTTTCTATCCACATTACTTTTGGAGGAGGAGGTGTTTCTATCCACATTACTTTTGGAGGAGGAGGAGGTGTTTCTATCCACATTACTTTTGGAGGAGGAGGAGGTGTTTCTATCCACATTACTTTTGGAGGAGGAGGAGGTGTTTCTATCCACATTACTTTTGGAGGAGGAGGAGGTGTTTCTATCCACATTACTTTTGGAGGAGGAGGAGGTGTTTCTATCCACATTACTTTTGGAGGAGGAGGAGGTGTTTCTATCCACATTACTTTTGGAGGAGGAGGAGGTGTTTCTATCCACATTACTTTTGGAGGAGGAGGAGGTGTTTCTATCCACATTACTTTTGGAGGAGGAGGAGGTGTTTCTATCTATATTACTTTTGGAGGAGGAGGTGTTTCTATCCACATTACTTTTGGAGGAGGAGGAGGTGTTTCTATCCACATTTCTTTTGGAGGAGGAGGTGTTTCTATCCACATTACTTTTGGAGGAGGAGGTGTTTCTATCCACATTACTTTTGGAGGAGGAGGTGTTTCTATCCACATTACTTTTGGAGGAGGAGGAGGTGTTTCTATCCACATTACTTTTGGAGGAGGACGAGGTGTTTCTATCCACATTACTTTTGGAGGAGGAGGAGGTGTTTCTATCCACATTACTTTTGGAGGAGGAGGAGGTGTTTCTATCCACATTACTTTTGGAGGAGGAGGTGTTTCTATCCACATTACTTTTGGAGGAGGAGAAGGTGTTTCTATCCACATTACTTTTGGAGGAGGAGGAGGTGTTTCTATCCACATTACTTTTGGAGGAGGAGGAGGTGTTTCTATCCACATTACTTTTGGAGGAGGAGGAGGTGTTTCTATCCACATTACTTTTGGAGGAGGAGGAGGTGTTTCTATCCACATTACATTTTGATAGACACTTATTATTCCACTCTCCTCTAGCATTTCTTCCCCCCCACCCCTACTACTCACTTCCTAAACTTTTACGGCAATGCATATATTTTCCACCCAGCACCATCATTTCTGCTCCACTCTCACTGCTTCACTATCTCCTCCTGCCGCAGCCTCCAAGTCATGTATCTTATTTCCTTTATTATATTACAATCATTATTTATTTTATTATTTTTATTATTATTAATAGTAGTAGTAGTATTAGTATTATTAATATTATCATTATTATTATTTTTGTTTTCATTAATATTGTTCTTATTGTTATATTATTATTATTAACGGATCATAGTGATCCGCTGTGGCGACCCATAAGAGGAACAGCCGAAAGAAGAAGTAGTAGTTGTAGTATATATATACTCTATATATATATATATATATATATATAT
The DNA here is from genome assembly GCA_032716605.1 of Paralithodes platypus. Classification (NCBI taxonomy): domain Eukaryota; kingdom Metazoa; phylum Arthropoda; class Malacostraca; order Decapoda; family Lithodidae; genus Paralithodes; species Paralithodes platypus. Next base: position 33,115,468 of record CM064549.1, on the reverse strand, counting down.
ATGTACCGGTATATATATATATATATATATATATATATATATATATATATATATATATATATATATATATATATATATATATATATATATACACACTACAGTGTGGTCAATGAGTGGAACAAACTGCCAGAGAAAGTGGTACAATGTAAGACAATTGACACATTCAAAAGAAGTCTAGACCTCCATTTTGAGAAGGTTGGAATAATAAGGGTTTGAAAAAAAAAAAAAAAACGTTAATCATCAGTAGTATATAATATAGGTTAAGCATCAGTAGTATATAATATAGGTTAAGCATCAGTAGTATATAATATAATAGGTTAAGCATCAGTAGTATATAATATAGGTTAACAAAACATAGGTTAAGCATCAGTAGTATATAATATAGGTTAAGCATCAGTAGTATATAATATTATAGGTTAAACATCAGTAGTATATAATATAATAGGTTAAGCATCAGTAGTATATAATATTATAGGTTAAGCATCAGTAGTATATAATATAATAGGTTAAGCATCAGTAGTATATAATATAATAGGTTAAGCATCAGTAGTATATATTAAATAGGTTAAGCATCAGTAGTATATATTAAATAGGTTAAGCATCAGTAGTATATATTAAATAGGTTAAGCATCAGTAGTATACAGTAGGTTAAGCATCAGTAGTATATAATATATACAGTAGGTTAAGCATCAGTAGTATATAATATATACAGTAGGTTAAGCATCAGTAGTATATAATATATAGGTTAAGCATCAGTAGTATATATAAAATAGGTTAAGCATCAGTAGTATATATAAAATAGGTTAAGCATCAGTAGTATATATAAAATAGGTTAAGCATCAGTAGTATATATTAAATAGGTTAAGCATCAGTAGTATATATAATAGGTTAAGCATCAGTAGTATATAATATAGGTTAAGCATCAGTAGTATATAATATAATAGGTTAAGCATCAGTAGTATACTGTATAATATAAGGGTTAAGCATCAGTAGTATACTGTATAATATAAGGGTTAAGCATCAGTAGTATACTGTATAATATAAGGGTTAAGCATCAGTAGTATATACAGTAGGTTAAGCATCAGTAGTATATAATATATACAGTAGGTTAAGCATCAGTAGTATATAATATATACAGTAGGTTAAGCATCAGTAGTATATAATATAATAGGTTAAGCATCAGTAGTATATAATATAATAGGTTAAGCATCAGTAGTATATAATATAATAGGTTAAGCATCAGTAGTATATAATATAGGTTAAGCATCAGTAGTATATACTGTAATAGGTTAAGCATCAGTAGTATATAATATATACAGTAGGTTAAGCATCAGTAGTATATAATATATACAGTAGGTTAAGCATCAGTAGTATATAATATTATAGGTTAAGCATCAGTAGTATATAATATAATAGGTTAAGCATCAGTAGTATATAATATAATAGGTTAAGCATCAGTAGTATATAATATAATAGGTTAAGCATCAGTAGTATATGATATTATAGGTTAAGCATCAGTAGTATATGATATTATAGGTTAAGCATCAGTAGTATATAATATAATAGGTTAAGCATCAGTAGTATATGATATTATAGGTTAAGCATCAGTAGTATATAATATAATAGGTTAAGCATCAGTAGTATATGATATTATAGGTTAAGCATCAGTAGTATATAATAGGTTAAGCATCAGTAGTATATGATATTATAGGTTAAGCATCAGTAGTATATAATATTATAGGTTAAGCATCAGTAGTATATAATATTATAGGTTAAGCATCAGTAGTATATAATATTTCTCAACTTCGTTCTTTACTATGAATTTCCCAGTAGACATGTTTCTCATTCTGTTGGGGGACTTGTTTCTCCAACTAAACTTCATGCCGACTAATGGTCGGAGGGAGTGGTGGGCGAGGAGAGAGCCTTCTGCTTTGCTATCCTTGCCTACCACTTTGTAGCAAATTCTATTTTAGCATTAAGTCCGGACTGCCTAGTAGGGACCGCAAGGTCTGTGTAGTCTGTGTATCTACTGTATGTAACTCTATGTAACTATCTATCTCCCTCAACCCACCAATAACACGGCTGATGAACGTGACAAAATGCTCGTGAAATACCTCGGGGGAAAAATTCGCGTTCGCCTAATGCTGAAATATCGGAGAGCGGGAGCGAAGGGGCGTGTAATGGGCAAATACGAGGTGTGTGTGTGTGTGGGTGGGGGGGGGGGGGCTGGACTGGCGATGAGATTAACCCTTTCAAAAAGATCCAATACGCATTTATTTGTTTCTGTTTTCCGGGTATTATTAGACGATTTTAGTTCAGATTAGAAGGGGTATATGGAAGTCACAGGGTTAATTGGGATAGTCACAGGGTTAATTGGGATAGTCACAGGGTTAATTGGGATAGTCTACATCCTTATTATTACCACAGATCCTTCTTAAGGGGAGGTGTTTAGTTTGTTCCCTAGATTTCCATCAAGCTTAAAATTACACCCCCTAGACCCCCTTTCAAGATAAATGTGTACATTTTTCGGTAGACAAATGTCCCGGCCGAAGGCCGGATTCTCTTAAATTACAGGCTCGCTATCGCTCGCCAGGAAAAAATAGACACCTAATTGGCACGAAAAGTCTTAAAATTGACAGAAATGGGGCGAAAGTTCTTAAAATCACCAAACTAATGGGGCGAACGTCTTAAAATATCAAAAGCAATGGGGCTAACCATGAGGGAGAAAGGTGTCAAGATAAAAATCCCTCAAGTGGAAATCTCCCCTTAAGATGTATGTAATCGTCTACTGATAGGCTAGTTTTAGCCACAACCAAAGGCAAACTTTAGTTATCGTGCTGAAGGGGTTAAGAGGGGTGAACGATGCATCAGTAGGTGCCATAGATGCTTGTTAAACTGCACCGAATCGTCTAAATAGAGCTAGAATAAATTTATGAGGGAAACGTGGAAATTAAATGGTTTCTGATACGGGCACTTCCAGGTAGCGCTGTTTGTCTTCTGCAATATATATTTTAATTAGTCTCTCTCTCTCTCTATATATATATATATATATATATATATATATATATACCGGTCTTGCTCTCTCTCTCTCTTTCTCTCTATCCCCCACACACTCTCTCTCTCTCTGATTGACAACACACTGAATAACCTTTAACCCGTTCAGTACCTGTGAGGTTCTTTTCATTATATGCTGGTAACCTATTAAATTACTGTCTTCAGTTTAGGAAGGACGTCTACCAATTAAAAGGCTACAGATTATCTCTATTAATAGTTTTAGCTACAATTATATTCTATTCAACTGCTGAGCTCTGGAACTCTCTCCCAGAATCAGTCTTTCCCTCTGCCTATGACTTACATTGCTTCAAACTCCGTGCGTCCAGGCATTTTGGCTCGAACGTCCCTTGATTTTGGCCCTGTCACACTTTCAACTCTGGGGAAGGCACTCGATACAGGCAGTTCTGCCTTTTGTCTCCCTCACTCACATAGAAAAAAGTAATCCATCCTTCTTGATCTGCACAAAATCGTCTAAATATAGCTAGAATAAATTAAAAAGACGTCGCCGGTACAAAAAGGGTTAATCTGAGGCTACAATGCAGTTTCATCATTCGGATTTACACTAGCGGCCTTCACCTCTTAAGGGGAGGTATTTAGTTTGTTCCCTATACCTCCATCAAGCTTAAAATTACACTCCCTTGAGTCCCTTTCAAGATAAATTTGTACATTTTTCGGTAGAAAAATGTTCCGGCCAAAGGCCGGTTCCTCTTAAATTACAGGCTCGCTATCGCTCGCCAGGATAAAATCGACACCTGAATTGCACTAAAGGTCTTAATATGGGGTGAAAGTTCTTAAAATCGCTAAACTAATGGGACAAACGTTTTATAATATCAAAAGCAATGGGGCTAAACATGAGGGAGAAAGGGGTCAAGAAAAAAATCCCTCAAGTGGAGATCTCCCCTTAAGCCGGTGTCACACGAGCGCTTTTTCCGGCAATTTTCGATGAGCAATTTTTTTTTTCGTATCATGTTGACGCTCTTTCACATTGGCCTCGGAAACTAGACTGTAGGTAGATTATGTTAGGTGGCTCAATTCTGACATAACGGAGATTTAACCCTTTCAAGCTCCAATACGCGTTTCTGTTCTGTTTCTGGCTACTATTAGACAATTTTATTCAGATTAGTAACGGTATGTGGAAGTCAAAGGGTTGATTGAGATAGCATTTACCCTTTTAATATCCACAGATACTTCCTAAGCTGCATAAAATCGTGTAATGATAGCCAAAATAAACTGCTAAAACGCATCAGAGCTTCAAAGGGTTAATATCTGCCAGACTACAATTACTCGTAAATATTGACGGGAGAATAGGTCGTGTGGCACCGCCTTTTATGCCCTCAAGGATAGTCCCCTTTCCCCTCTTCCTTCAGCTTGGTCTCGGATTTAGGGGAGATGCTCTGGTTTTGCTGGACACCTTTCTCGCTAATGCTTGGCCCCTTTAGTTTTTAGTTTTTTTAGTTTTTTAAGACGTTCGGCCCATTATTTTGGCGATTTTAAGACCTTTCGCCCCTTTTCTTTGCCAATATTAAGACTTTTCGTGTCATTTAGGTGTCGATTTTTTCCTGGCGAGCGATAATGAATCGGCCTTTGGCCGTAAATTTTTTCTACCGAAAAATGTATAAATATATCTTGAAGGGGAATCCTGTTTTTTGTTGTTGTTAAGTTTGATGGAGGTCTAGGGAGGAAAAGAAACTAAAATGATTATTTATATATGAAACAAATCGACAAAGAAAAGGAACCACCCCTTGTTTGTTCTTGCGCATTATTCATCCAAGGTTCGAAGGGCCTATAGTGCGTCAGATACGCTTTGGTTAGGATGGTGTGTTTCATCCTTCTCGCCTATATAGCTTTTATTTAAGGGGAATGTGCTTGTTTTTTTGGTCTATTAATTCATTTATTCTTTGATTGTTTAGCTTCTTCGCTAGAACTCCATAAAACTTAGAAATACGAAGAACGAAATGAAAGCCTCTCTCTCTCTCTCAAGCGAGCCTTCTTCTTTGCTATCCTTTCCTTCCACTGTCCCTTAGTCTCGGGTTAGCTATCTCTAATAGAATTAAGTCCTGACCACCTCGCTGGGATCGTAAGGTCTGTGTGGTCAGTGTATCTATGTCAATTTATACAAATCTCTCTCTCACATACAGTATAATTATACCATTCCCTCTTCCCACTCAGCCCACCAAGAATCACCCAGCATTTCTCCCTCTCCAAATAATAGAGAGAAGGTTCGTGTTGTGGGGAAGCTGTATCAGATCAAGGCAGTGGTTGATGGTAAATAGAACCCACACAAGAGAAATACCCGGTATATATATATATATATATATATATATATATATATATATATATATATATATATATATATATATATATTATAAGCACTGAATATTTTCAAACATTTTATCGTGAAAATGTATTATAAATATTTGTATTTGCATATTTATCTTAGTATGCAAATGTGCTTGATACATTAATCACCAAAGATCGAAGTTAATTAGATTAATAGTTTATATTAAAATACACTGCAATTAGATTCTAATACAAATAATAATACTAAAATATGGAACGCCAGAAATTGCGTTGGAAGAGCGACTCGGAAAATACCTAACTGGAAAAAGACCCTGAAAAACTAATTGTGAAAAATGGAAGGTGATCACAGCGTTATCTTCTATTGTCATCACTGCGTTTGGGATTTTTTTTTTTTTTTTTTTTTTTGTTGTTGTTGTGTTTATTTGCATGCTAGGAAACAAGTGTGGAGGAAAAGCGAATAGAGTAAAATAGACTCTCTCTCCATCTATCTATCTATATATATCTATCTATTTATATATCTACATACTTATCTCTCTCTCTCTCTCTCTCTCTCTCCATCTATCTATCTATATATATATATCTATCTATTTATATATCTACCTACTTATCTCTCTCTCCATCTATCTATCTATCTATATATATATATATATATATATATATATATATATATATATATATATATATATATATATATTTATATATCTACCTACCTATCTCTCTCTCTCTCTCCATCTATCTATCTATATATATATCTATTTATATATCTGCCTATGTATCTCTCTCTCTCCATCTATCTATCTATATATCTATCTATTTATATATCTACCTACTTATCTCTCTCTCTCTCTCTCTCTCTTACCATTCTATATCTCTTCCCATTCAGAACTTGGCAGCCTCTCTCCCCTCCCTCGGTAAACACAGAGGAAAACAGCTAGTGTTGTGGGCAAACACCATTTACATGAAAACAACGGCAGAAGATAAACAGGAAACACACAATAAATATATATTATCCAGCGATGAACATTTTTAGTCCAACATATTTTCGTTTTCGTAATTATGTAAACGTATTATGAGCCAAACGTTTAATTTACTTTTTATGCTGTTTTTATGCAGATGTTTTTCTTTTATTTTCATTCGTCAAAGAATAAGAGAATTTAAAGAGCCGGTTATATATAATACATTAACCCTCTCTTTGCCGTCGACATCCTTCCTACTTAATTCTGGCCATTACTTATTGATTTTATTTAGTTTAGTAAGGATCTCCAGCAAGTATACGGCTTCCAACTATGTCCAGCAACCCTTTCAACTACCACAGATACTTCCTGAGCTGCATACAATCGTCTAAATACCTAGACTAAAATATAACAAACGTCGCTGGTACAGAAAGGGTTAATAGAAGTCAAATATACCCCCCCCAAAAAAATAAAAAATAAATAAAATAAAAAATAAAATAAAGATGACTAAAAAAAAAGGACCCTGAATGACTAATAGTGAGAAATGAAAGGTGATCACAGCGCACAGGTGAATTTTCAGACCCGCTTTTTGGGGCATTTTGTTTATTTATGCTTTGTCAATGTCAGGCAAAACAAAAGTGTAGAAGAAACACGGATTCTCTCTATCGCTCTCTCTCTCTCTCTCTCTTTCAACCTGGTGGAGAGAGACATGCAATTGAAAGGGAGAGGGGAGATCTCCACTTGAGCGGGGTTTTTTTCTTGACCCCTTTCTCCCTCATAGCCCCATTGCTTTTGATATTATAAAACGTTTGCCCCATTAGTTTAGCGATTTTAAGAACTTTCACCCCATATTAAGACCTTTCGTGCAATTTAGGTGTCGATTTTATCCTGGCGAGCGATAGCGAGCCTGTAATTTAAGAGAAACCGGCCTTCGTCCGGGAAACTTTTCTACCGAAAAATGTACAAATTTATCTTGAAAGGGACTTAAGGGGGTGTAATTTTAAGTTTGATGGAGGTCTAGGGAACAAACTAAATACCTCCCCTTAAAGTTGCTGGTATAAGCGAAAATGAACTTATTGATAAGCCCATAGAAAGGGTAACTATAATTAAAACGCTAACATTCCCAAAATTAACGATTTAATTATCAGTTAGTCACCGGGGAATTTGTAAAAGTTGGTTTTAATTGTATTATATATAATGCGTTGCCTTTAGTTTGGTTGTGCGCGGCCTGTGGGGCTTCCAAAGGATTCATGTCCACCGACCTTAATGATAATGATAATAAGTAACACCCCGTTCTTAACATTAATCATCCATTACAAACCCCAATGTACTTGAATAAACTAATGAAAGCATATGGTCCTCCCGGGATTCCAACTCGGGACACCACACCCAGAACATAGGCATCTAAACCATTACACCACCAACACAGTTACAAGGTTGATTACACGATCACGATTAATATCCATTTTCGAATTTTGGATATCAATCTAAACATGTACTCAGAACCAACTGCATTATAATGATAATAATGATAATAATTTTGATTTAGTGTGAATCGGATCAGCTCTGTAGATTTCAGTGTTCTTCTATCTATCTATCTACGCCGGACGTCATTCTCTCGCTTCCTATACGTTCCACATGGCCAAACCATCTCAAGGTGTTCCTGTTCACACTTTCCAGTACATCTACATCCACACCACACCTCTCGTAATACATGAAGTAGGCTATAAATATAAATACAAACATTCTTAGTTTAGACAATAATTACAAAAACACACAAACATAAAATAACATAAATTAATAATTCAATGGCCATTCCAAATCCATATGAATATAAACTGTGTATCTTAGTTTGGGTTCCATGTCATCTCAACCAGTAGCTGTGCAACCAGTGCCAAATTAACCCAGACCAACCAAACCAGTGCCAAATTATAGTACTAACCTAACCTAACCTAACCTAACTGTATTGGTTGATTTGGTACTGGTTGAGAGATACTGGTTGAAATGGTCTACTGGTTGAGTTGACCGATCACCCTTAGTTTTGGCATTTTATTATAAGGTAAATGTATTATCTACGTGTTGCATGTTTGTTTTGGAGAAAGTACAGCACATTATTTTAGCCCCTACAGCACGATTACATAATTTGACCTTTGATTCTGGCTAATATTAGACGATTTTATGCAGCTTAAGGGGAGACTGACCGATTGTTTGGTCTATTTATTAATTTATTCATATATGTTTTTAATTTCCTCCCTAGACCTCCATCAAACTTAGAAAAACACCCCCTAGACCCCCCTTCAAGATAAATTTGTAAATTTTTCGGTTTTGCATATTTAGTGTATGCTAGTGTGTGTGTGTGTGTGTGTGTGTGTACAGGTATGCGCCACCCGGACGAAACGTTTTTTTATTTTGTGTAATCATTGTATTGCTCCATCATCCCTCTATCTGGGGAGCTACTCGGGAAGCCAACGTGCCAATAACAATAAGGTTGAAATTCCTCCTTTCTAACACCAACTTTCCGTCTTGTGTGAAGGCTGTGTATCCTGTCTGGCTAGGGAGTCTTGAACCAGCAAACGTTGCTACCTCACGTGGCCGATGGCGTCCAATCACGCGCCGCCTAGCGATGTGTCACGGCCAATCACAGCCCCAGAAGCAAGCCAGGAGTTAGTCACGGTCTAGTCCCACTCCTCTCCACTTGTGTGTTGTGTTCTTGTGCTTTTATCACCATTAATACGCTATCATCTGCACCATGTCGGATACCACCAGTGAGGATAGTGCATCTGGCACCAGTACTGCTACAATATCGAAACGTAACCCCGATTAATGGTTGCAAAACATAGTAAGGAACCGACGAAACACTAGGAAGGAGTGCATAGTGTACGTGGAAATCACAGCCACAGGTGAACTTGTGAAGGGAAGATGGTCCACTGTGTTCTGATGCGTGTTAGGCTATAATGTGTGCCCCTATCCGCCGCCACGACACCCTAATGAAGTTGTAAGTACATAATAATGAAAGATAATGAACTCCTTGTACACAAATATAGTAAGATAGACCCTAGACCATGGGTAGTCTTCAGGGAGAACACAATGGAATGTTGAAAGCAATAGTGTCAAGACTTGTTATAATCTCACATTATGTGTTTTTCCCCTGTGGAGGCTACTTATTTCCTTGTCTATATTATCATGTTGCTGAGTTTCAAATATAAATTCTTCCTTTCTTTACCAAGATTTCTGTCTTTATTAATGATTGTTATTCATAACCACCAACTTGCTAGTTAAGGGGAGGTTTTTAGTGCGTTTCCTAGACTTCCATCAAGCTTGAAATTACACCCCCTTGACCCCCTTTCAAGATAAATTTGTACATTTTTCGGTAGAAAAATGTCCCGGCCGAAGGCCGGTTCATCTTAAATTACAGGCTCGCTATCGCTTGCCAGGAAAAAAATGACACCTAAATGGGACGACAGGTCTTAAAAGTGACATAAATGGGGTGAAAGTTCTTAAAATCGCCAAACTAATGGGGCAAACGTCTTAAAATTTCAAAAGCAATGGGGCTAAACATGAGGGAGAGAGGGGTAAAAAAAAAAATCCCTCAAGTGGAAATCTCCCCTTAAGTGTTTCTGCCATGGCCATCCGGTACAGGGGGTTTCCGAAGTATGGCAATTGTTGAAATTACTATGTGATAATAATTGGATCAGGTATGTTCTTAACCCCTTCAGTAGCGGCGAAGTCTTTGTCATTCTATTCTAGCTATATTTAGAGGATTTTGTGCAGTTTAAGAAGGATCTGTGGTAGTACAATGGGATAAATGCGATAGTTCGAAGCCTGTTAATGGGATAAATGCGATAGTTCGAAGCCTGTTAATGGGATAAATGCGATAGTTCGAAGCCTGTTAATGGGATAAATGCGATAGTTCGAAGCCTGTTAATGGGATAAATGCGATAGTTCGAAGCCTGTTAATGGGATAAGTGAGATAGTTCGAAGCCTGTTAATGGGATAAATGCGATAGTTCGAAGCCTGTTAATGGGATAAATGCGATAGTTAGAAGCCTGTTAATGGGATAAATGCGATAGTTCGAAGCCTGTTAATTCCCGGAGACCCTTTTAAAACTGAGTACAATAATTGTCTAGACGTAGCCAGAATAAAGTTGAAAGTACATCACCGGTACAGAAGGGGTTAAGACGTGTTGTGTGTAAATTGCAGAGCATCAGTAATATCATCGCTCAAATCCTCGGTCATTTCGTTACCACGGATCTGCTGATAAACAGTCGACAACTTCATTCGCTGAACTACATATTATTCTTGTAATTGAATAACAGAAGTGGTAAGATCCTCTGTAGCGGGAGGAATTATTTTTCAGAGGCCTATTTACATACTAAGAAACATTGAACACTATCTTTAACCTAACCAAAACCTAACCTAACCTAACCTAACCTAACCTAACCTAACCTAACCTAACCTAGTATATTACTGGATTATTTATGAATGTAAAATGTAAAAATATATTGTAACATTACCAAATTACCGAGATATAAATACAGGTTCTCCCGCTACACAGGATTATACCCCCAACAATGTATCTGGGGTTATTGAAGGACCGGTAGTTGACATTCTGGGGTTATTGAAGGACCGGTAGTTTACATTCTGGGGTTATTGAAGGACCGGTAGTTTACATTCTACTTCATCCAATAAGGCACAGTATGTTATTAACCCTCCGAAATATGACGCGATTTTTAGCCTATTGGGGATACTTTAAAGCCTTTGTTACCATCAGGGGTATTTAGAAACCTTTAGTTTAGTTACTTCAACCTCTGCAGTCGTCTTTGAGTTAGTTGTGGGCAGAAAACTAATTTTGGAGAGGTAATTATAAGAGTGAGAGAACTCCATTTCTTATTGCTAATCTGGCAACCTCTGCGTCATAAATGCGTGAAAGGGTTAATTTCTCAAGAACAGGTGTTTTCCAACGCATTTGTGTTTTCCGTTTCTCATATATGTGTCTGAGGATGGAGGTATGATACTCCGAAACTGTCACTGTCGCTATTACGATATATAGAAGCTTAGAGAAAAACTGTCCTATATTAGTTTTGAGATTATAAGACGTTCGGCCCATTAGTTTGACGATTTTAACACCTTTCACCCCATTTCGTTGTCAAATTTTGGACCTTTCGTGCCATTTATTTGTCGATTATTTCCTGGCGAGCGATAGCGAGCCTCTAAACATTCGCCTGATTGAATTGTGTCCGCGAATCAGAAGATGCATTAATTAAATTAACCCTTCGACCCCTACAGGTTCTTATACTAAATTGACTTCAAACACTTTATGACACTCTCAATAAAATTAATCCCAGGCATTATTATACACGAAGCGTTCATTGGCTCGACCCACTACGGTAAAGAGTGATAACAAAGCCACTCCAACAGCTTCCTTTCTCTCCAACACCACTTCTCCCCTCTCTACTACACTCTTCAGATAACAGGAAAAAGTAGAAAGTAGCTACGAGGTGCCGTTGCAAAAGCTTATCCCTCATTACCTTCACCTCCGTGTGTCCAGGCATTTTGGCTCGAACGTCCCTTGATTTTGGCCCTGTCACTCTTTCAACTATGGGGGAGGCACTCGCTATAGGCAGTTATGCCTTTTGCCTCCCTCAATCACATAGAAAAAAAAAAAAAACCTGACCTGAAGAATAAGCAACAATCATGAACGCTAGGGCAAAAAAAAAAAAAAAAAAAACACACACACACGCACACGGTACACCCACACCCACACACAAAAAAAAAGAAAACAGTTAATTGAGCAGTTGAAGGGGAGGGGGAGGCAAAGTGGTTTTTCATGTTATGGTTGATGATCATGCCCTCATTTTCTTTTAGGTGTAAGAGAAAAAGCGAGGGGACACTCCTGCAGAAGAGGGGAGAGGGGAAGGTTAATCAGGAGAAGATAAGGAGAGGGGAGAATATGTTGGTGGGAGTATATTAAGATAAGGAGAGGGGAGAATATGTTGGTGGGAGTATATTTAAGGGGGTTACCTGCTTTTTCTCGCCTTTTCTCTCTTTCTCTGGCTTGTATCCATTCGGCCCCATTCAGTCTACTGTTTTAAGACGTTTACCCCCATCCAGGTGTCAATAATTTTCCTGACGAGCGGTAGCGAGCCATCATTTATATATTTTTGTTTTGATAGCAAGCTAAATTTGTACATTTTTCGATAGAAAAATTTCTTCGGCGAAGCCGGATTTCTCCATACAATGCTGACTCGCTATCGCTATTGCCCAAAAAGCCCCATCCCCCTCTCATACACCTGATACAGATTCTTCTTGCCCTCTCCCCTATATACAGCCAATGTCTGTGCCTTACCTGCTTTAAGGGGAGGTATTTACTTTGTTCCCTAGACCTCCATCAAACTTAAAATTACACCCCCTTGAGTCCCTTTCAAGATAAATTTGTACATTTTTCGGTAGAAAAATTTCCCGGCCGAAGGCCGGTTCCTCTTAAATTACAGGCTCGCTATCGCTCGCCAGGATAAAATCGACACCTGAATGGCACGAAAGGTCTTAATATGGGGTGAAAGTTCTTAAAATCGCTAAAATAATGGGGCGAAAGTCTTATAATATCAAAAGCAATGGGGCTTAACATGAGGGAGAAGGGGGTCAAGAAAAACATCCATTAAGTGGAAATCTCCTCTTAAACTGTAATAGAACATGGCCAGACGCTCAGGAATGCCTGGTTCAGCCTATGGTAGGGGAGGAGGGGCAAATGCAAAGGGTACAGTTGAGGATAAAGGGCACAGTTGAGGACAAAGGGCACAGTTGAGGACAAAGGGCACAGTTGAGGATAAAGGGCACAGTTGAGGACAAAGGGCACAGTTGAGGACAAAGGGCACAGTTGAGGATAAAGGGCACAGTTGAGGACAAAGGGCACAGTTGAGGACAAAGGGCACAGTTGAGGACAAAGGGCACAGTTGAGGACAAAGGGCACAGTTGAGGACAAAGGGCACAGTTTAGCAAGGGCACAGTTGAGGATAAAGGGCACAGTTGAGGACAAAGGGCACAGTTGAGGATAAAGGGCACAGTTGAGGACAAAGGGCACAGTTGAGGATAAAGGGCACAGTTGAGGACAAAGGGCACAGTTGAGGATAAAGGGCACAGTTGAGGACAAAGGGCACAGTTGAGGATAAAGGGCACAGTTGAGGACAAAGGGCACAGTTGAGGACAAAGGGCACAGTTGAGGACAAAGGGCACAGTTGAGGACAAAGGGCACAGTTGAGGACAAAGGGCACAGTTGAGGACAAAGGGCACAGTTGAGGACAAAGGGCACAGTTGAGGACAAAGGGCACAGTTGAGGACAAAGGGCACAGTTGAGGACAAAGGGCACAGTTGAGGACAAAGGGTACAGTTAAGGACAAAGGGCACAGTTGAGGACAAAGGGCACAGTTGAGGACAAAGGGCACAGTTGAGGACAAAGGGCACAGTTGAGGACAAAGGGCACAGTTGAGGACAAAGGGCACAGTTGAGGACAAAGGGCACAGTTGAGGATAAAGGGCACAGTTGAGGACAAAGGGCACAGTTGAGGACAAAGGGCACAGTTGAGGACAAAGGGCACAGTTGACGACAAAGGGCACAGTTGAGGACAAAGGGCACAGTTGAGGACAAAGGGCACAGTTGAGGATAAAGGGCACAGTTAAGGACAAAGGGCAAAGTTGAGGACAAAGGGCACAGTTGAAGACACAAATATGGGTCTCATTCCTTCGACATTGATCTTAACCCCTTCAGTATCGGTGCTGTCCTTTTAACTCACTCTGGCTACTGTTAGACGATTGTATTCAGTTTACAAAGGGCCTCCAGCATTTGACAGGCTTCAAACTACCTCGCCTAACCATTGTTACCACCACAGTTCCTTCTTAAACTGCATAACTTCGTCTAAATATTGCTGGAATACAATTAAGGGGAGGTATTTAGTTTGTTCCCTAGACCTCCATCAAGCTTAAAATAACACCCCCTCGAGTCCCTTTCAAGATAAATTTGTACATTTTTCGGTAGAAAAATGTCCCGGCCGAAGGCCGGCTCCTCTTAAATTACAGGCTCGCTATCGCTCGCCAGGATAAAATTGACACCTGACTAGCACGAAAGGTCTTAATATGGGGTGAAAGTTCTTAAAGTCGCTAAACTAATGGGGCAAACGTTTTATAATATCAAAAGCAATGGGGCTAAACATGAGGGAGAAAGGGGTCAAGAAAAAAATCCCTCAAGTGGAGATCTCCCCTTAACAAGACGTCGCCGGTACAGAAGGAGTTAAGGGAGCCCACTTCGCTTGTTTTCTCTTTCTCTCCCTCTCTCTTTGGCTTGTATCCATTCGGCCCCATTCAGCCTGCTGTTTTAAGTCGTTTACCCTTATCCAGGTGTCAATATTTTTCTGGCGAGCGATAGCGAGCCAGCATATACTGTATATATATATATATATATATTGTTTTTACAACAAGTTAAATTTGTACATTTTTCGATAGAAAAATTTCTCCGGCGAAGCCGGATTTCTTCATACAATGCTGGCTCGCTTCGCTCGCCAGGAAGAAATCGACACCTGGATGGGGATGAACGAATGAATACAAGCCAAAGAGAGAGGGAGAGAAAGAGAAAACAAGGGAGGTGGGCTCCCTTAATGGCCCAGGTACAATGTTGGCGTCCGGTTCATTGAGAGAGAACCGTTCATAATTATATTTTGTGGTGTGAATACGATTGTGCCGGGAAATGTGTTTTTACCCCGGGTTGCAGTAATTGTTCTGTGGTATTATTGTGGTATTATTGTGGTATTACTGTGGTATTATTGTGGTATTATTGTGGTATTGTTGTGGTATTATTGTGGTATTGTTGTGGTATTATTGTGGTATTATTGTGGTATTGTTGTGGTATTACTGTGGTATTACTGTGGTATTTTGTTACTGTAATAATTGTTCTGTGGTGTTATTGTTGGTGTTACTGTGTATGAGTGTGTGTGTGTCATCTTGTGTGTGTGTGTATGTGTGTGTTAGTGTTACGTTGCGTTTATGTGTGTGTGATCTTGTGTGTTTATGTGCGTTCTTGTGCTTGTGAACGCAAAAACAACTGAGTGTAAATGTTTGTACTATATGGCTGGCCATTTAAATAAAAAAGGTTTAGCACTAGGGTATGTGGACAGTTTTTCACATATTAAATTTGCTCTACTTGCAGCAAACATCCCTCAAGCGTTGTGGATAGTTTTTATATAGAGCAGTTAACAAAAATAATAATTAATCAAATAGAATGACATAGAAAATAAAAATAAAAATAGAAAAATGGGGATGGGGCCTGAGCATATGGAGTATAATAGAATAGTTCAAAGAGAGAGTACCGGTATAGGCCTATAGTATTTTGCACATTCTGCAATGAGAACAATGCACAACGCAATCTCTCTCATTCCACTTATCCGGCCGAATGGACGGTAATTAGGGGCTTTGAGATACTAAATACTCTCTCTCTCTCTCTCTCTCTCTCTCTCTCTCTCTCTCTCTCTCTCTCTCTCTCTCTCTCTCTCAAAATGAAAAACAAATATATATACCTCTCAACAACTTTCTCTCTCTCTCTCAAAATTAAAACAAAAATATATACCTCTCAACAACTCTCTCTCTCTCTCTCTCTCTCTCTCTCTCTCTCTCTCTCTCTCTCTCTCTCTCTCTCTCTCAAAATGAAAACAAAATATTATACCTCTCATCAACTTTGTCTCTCTCTCTCTCTATCTTTCAAAATGAAAACAAAATATTATACCTCTCAACAACTTTCTCTCTCTCTCTCTCTCTCTCTCTCTCTCTCTCTCTCTCTCTCTCTCTCTCTCTCTCTCTCTCTCTCTCTCTCTCAAAATGAAAAAAAATATATACCCGTCTCAACAACTTTCCACCATTTCCGCTCATGTCAGTTTCATTCACAAAGTTATATATACGTATATAAAAACCGTGCAGTGGTTGCCAGTCGCTGTCATGTCACGGTGACTAACTCCGGGGTTGATTACGCATTGAAACGCATGTCAAGTTGCGAGAGGAAATAATGGTTTAATTATCTCGTCATAAAAGTTTAGAAGATATAATATTTTGCCCTTTTTTACCGACATTGACATTTATTGGTTATTTGTATTGACATTTATTGGTAATTTGTATTTTAATTACATGTATTTAGTCTTATTGTGATGCAAAGACGTAGTAGTTTCATATTTTCTCCAGTAAGGGGAGATTTCCACTTGAGGGATTTTTGTCTTTACCCCTTTCTCCCTCATGTTTAGCCCCATTGCTTTTGAGATTTTAAGACGTTCGCCCCATTAGTTTGGCGATTTTAAGAACTTTCACCCCATTTATGTCACTTTTAAGACCTTTCGTCCCATTTAGGTGTCGATTTTTTCCTGGCGAGCGATAGCGAGCCTGTAATTTAAGAGGAACCGGCCTTCGGCCGGGACATTTTTCTACCGAAAAATGTACAAATTTATCTTGAAAGGGGATCTTGGGGGTGTAATTTCAAGCTTGATGGAAGTCTAGGAAACACACTAAAAACCTCCCCTTAAGTTTCGATAAATTAGCTGCTATGGTCTGCAATTTATAGCCAGCTGCAAAGATACACGGCGTAGTTGGTTTTCCCCTATTCGCACACTTCCATAACCCAAATTTAACGTTAGTGTTTTGTTTCGCCATGGACCCCCCCCCCCCCCTCAGGTATAAGGCGATTATTTTCCCACAGGCTTACGTTAGATTAAGGGAGCCCACCCCACCTCGTTTTTTTTTTCTCTTGCTCTCCCTCTCTCTGTGGCTGGTATCCATTCGGCCCCATTCAGCCTACTGTTTTAAGACGTTTACCCCCATCCAGGTGTCAACATTTTCCTTGTAGAGCGGTAGTGAGCCAGCATATGTATATTTTTGTTTTACAGCAAGCTAAATTTGTAAATTTTTCGATAGAAAAATGTCTCCGGCGATGCCATATTTCTCCATACAATGCTGGCTCGCTTTCGCTCGCCAGGAAGAAATCGACCTGGATGGGGATAGACGTCTTAAAACAGTTGGCTGAATGGGGCCAAATGGATACAAGTCAGAGAAAGAGAGAAAAGGAGAGAAAGATAAAAAAATGAAGGTGACCCCCCTTAGAGCCGGTATCACACAAGTGCTTTTTCCCTCAACATTTATCCTCAACACTGGTCTGGCAGCTTATGAGGTCAACATTTACCGGTAATATAATTATTTCGGTTGCCTAAATTCATCTTCCATCAGACTAGTTTCCGATACCAGTGCAAAATATTCCAGAAATGTTGGCAGAAAATTGTTGATCATCGAATGTTGACTATAAAATCTCTCGTGTGATACCGGCTTTCGAGGATATTTTTGTGTTCTGTCCGTCTGCCTGTGTGCCTGTCTGTCTGTACCCTTGTTCGTATGTTTGGGTATGCTGTTGTATTTATCGCACTGTATATTTGCATGCACCTACAATGTATCTGTAATACATACCCTGTCTACGTGCATACGTCTCTCTCTCTCTCTCTCTCTCTCTCTCTCTCTCTCTCAGCTGTGTCTGTGTTCGACATAGTGGGTGAAGTGAAGAGTCGGCCATCCATCACACCATTAACCCCTTCTGTACCGGGATGTCTTTTAAACTTTACTCTGGCTACACTCAGATGATTTTATTTAGTTTTAATAGTGCCTCCAGCAATTAACAGGCTTCGAACTATCTCACTTAATCATTTGTGCTACCTCAGATCCTTCTTAAAGGTGGGGGCTCATGGGTTGAGATAAACATGGAATGATAATCGCCAAGCTGTACATAATTATCTTGCAAAATGCAATGGCACTGAAATAATTATTAACAATGGTATAAAGGATTTTGTGGATCGTCTATACCGGGCCTGTGACGTCACAAGAGTGTAACTCCACCATCCAGTCTAGTATAAGGATCCTGGTGTGACGTCACTATGACGTCACAGACCCGGTATAGACGATCCGCAATATCCTTTATACCATTGTTAATCATTATTTCAGTGACATTGCATTTTACAAGATAATTATATGCAGGTTGGCGATTATTTTTCCATGTTTACCTCAACCCATGCACCCCCACCTTTAAGCTGCACAAAATCGTCTATATATAGCTAGAATAAAATACAAAAGACATCGCCGGTACAGAAGGGGTTAAGGGGAGATTTGTATTTGTTTATCCATTTTTATTTTATTTTTTTATTTTTATGTTTTTAAATTTTCTTCCCAAGACCTCCATCAAGCTTAAACAAATACCCCCCCCCCCCCCCCCCCCCCTTCGAGATAAATGTGTACGTTCCGGCCGAAATCCGATTCCTCCTAAATTACAGGCTCGCTCTCGCTCGCCAGGATAAAAACGACACCTAAATGGCACAAAAGGTCTTAACATCGTCAAACTAATGGGGCAAACGTCCTAAAATCTCAAAGCTATAGGTGTTAAATATAAGAGAGAAGGGATCCATAAAAACCATACCTCCCTTTAAGTGGAGGTATTTAGTTTGTTCCCTAGACCTCCATCAAACTTAAAATGACACCCCCTTGAGTCCCTTTCAAGATAAATTTGTACATTTTTCGGTAGAAAAATGTCCCGGCCGAAGGCCGGTTCCTCTTAAATTACAGGCTCGCTATCACTCGCCAGGATAAAATCGACACCTGAATTGCACGAAAGGTCTTAATATGGGGTGAAAGTTCTTAAAATCGCTAAACTAATGGGGCAAACGTTTTATAATATCAAAAGCAATGGGGCTAAACATGAGGGAGAAAGGGGTCAAGAAAAAAATCCCTCAAGTGGAGATCTCCCCTTAAGTGACTTGTAGCGCTGGAGTCACCGTAGCCTAATAAAATAATTACGCCTTTCAATACGATTAACCCTCCATTGCGAACACAAAATATCGAAAAAGGGTGATGTTACTCTGAAAATATATAGGGAAGTACTGTACCCGTGTATTATGACTGTATTGTATAAAGTCTGTTGATTTGAATGTTCACTCTTCTTGTCCCCTTCATCCTTGGCCTCCTAATCTTCCTAATCTTCCTCCTCTGCATTGTTGTCTACCCTTCTCTCTCTTCCCCTCTTCGTTATCTCAATTTCCTTCCCCTTCTTAAGTCTGGCAAACTCCCCTTCCCTCTACCGGCAAACACACACAAACTAAATTAAGCGAGCAAACCTGGTGGCGTAGTTACAAATCGTTTCCCTTCCTGCTTGCATTAATTTGCATGTTTTGGCTTCCTGATGTAGCTATGGTTTGCTATCCGGGATCCCTTAATTCCTTTCCACTTTCTCTCACTCTCTCTCTCTCTCTCTCTCTCTCTCTCTCTCTCTCTCTCTCTCTCTCTCTCTCTCTCTCTCATATCTCATATCCGGGCTCTCTAAATTCCTCTCCATTCCGTGTTGTCAAGATATTTTGTCTCTGACTTACCTTGAATTTATCTCTTTATCACTCTCTCAACTTTTTATTTTATTTATTTATTTATTTATTTAAGTATCAATTATTATTATTATTATTATTATTATTATTTGTTTATATATATATATATATATATATTGTATATATTATATATATATATATTTTTTTTTTGGGGGGAGTCACTTGTTACTTGCCTTTTGTCTTCTCCACACACATGAGAATAGAAACAAAGTTATCACTCTCTAGGGGAATTATTCAGCGCTGTTTCCATTTGGCTCAAAGTGTAGTAACTCGGTAACGGCTCGAGCTGAATATTCGCACATGTGAAACCGCTGATTTGGTACCGCCCTTTTTGAGTTACAGAGGTTAGGGTTCACGATTCTGGACTACTGATTTGGAACCGACTATAGTAGTGAAGCCATTTGCCGACTTGCGAGTTTCGTTCTATAAGGAAGTTGGAGTTGTAGACATTGATATTTAGCCGAATTACCAGCTAAAATACGGTCGTAGTACATTCATAAATACATGCAACCCAATTCAACATGCCATTTATCCATCAGAAACGTACATTATTATTGCATTTCTGTTCAATATCGATGTTCACGGCTCCAACTTCCTTATAGCCTGAAACTCGCAAGTGGTCAATTAGGGAAGTGTGCCGCAGTTAGGTTGGAATATAAGATACTATGATGGGAGTCCTTGCCAAACTTTTACGAAAGTTTGGCCTGCTTTACCAAATTTATGGTGGCGAGAGTGTGTGTATGAGTGTTGTTTAGTTGTGTGAGTGTTGTTTGGTTGTGTGTGTGTGTATATGAGTGTTGTTTGGTTGTGTGTGTGTGTGTGTGTGTGTTTGTGGTTGTATTGTGTGTGTGTCTGTGTGTGTGTGTATGAGTGTTGTTTGGTTGTGTGTGTTTGTATGATTGTGTGTGTGTGTATGTGTGAGAGTGAGAGAGAGAAAGAGTGTGATGTACAACGGCAACTAATTATACAAAGCAAAGTATGTAGTTAAACACACTAACCTCTTTTGATATGATACTTTGTTTTATTATTATTATTATTATTATTATTATTATTATTATTATTATTATTATTATTATTATTTATTTATTATGCTTTTTAATAATAATTTATTTATTTAGTTATTTGTATTTTGTTTTACCGAACCAGAATATAACTGAACAATGGATTAAGGGGAGGTTTTTAGTCGATTCCCTAGACTTCCATCAAGCTTAAAATTACTCCCCCTAGACCCCCTTTCAAGATAAATTTGTACATTTTTCGGTAGAAAAATGGCCCGGCCGAAGGCCGGTTCCCCTTAAATTACAGGCTCGCTATCGCTCGCCAGGAAAAATCGACACCTAAATGTCACGAATGGTCTTAAAATTGACAGAAATGGGGCGAGGGTTCTTAAAATCGTCAAACTGTCCTTTTCTATCTTTCTCTGGCTTGTATCCATTTGGCCCCATCCAGCCTACTGTTTTAAGACGTTTATCCCCATCCAAGTGTCAATTTTTTACTGGTGAGCGGTAGCGAGCCAGCATATTTTTTATCTTTGTTTGACAGCAGGCTAAATATCTCAAAAACAATGGGGCTAAACATGAGGGAGAAAGGGGTAAAAAAAAAAAAAAAAAATCCAGGTGGAACTCTCTCCTTAATTAAGATACTGCCATCTCTTGTTAGGAGATTCGTACGTCCACGTCAATAGCGCCTTAATTCATCCAAGTACCGTAGTGTTCTCCCGTATCACTCTACTGTTCTCCCGTATCACTCTACTGTTCTCCCGTATCACTCTACCGTTCTCCCGTATCACTCTACTGTTCTCCCGTATCACTCTACTGTTCTCCCGTATCACTCTACTGTTCTCCCGTATCACTCTACTGTTCTCCCGTATCACTCTACTGTTCTCCCGTAATCACTCTACTGTTCTCCCGTATCACTCTACTGTTTTCTCCCGTATCACTCTACTCTACTGTTCTCCCGTATCACTCTACTGTTCTCCCGTATCACTCTACTGTTCTCCCGTATCACTCTACTGTTCTCCCGTGTCACTCTACCGTTTATAATTAGGAACCAGCCGTTCAGGGAAGTACTCAGGAGGAGAGCTTAACCCTTCCACGCATTTATGACGCAGAGGTTGCCAGATTAGCAATAAGAAATAGAGTTCTCTCACTCTTATAATTACCTCTCCAAAATTAGTTTTCTGCCCACAGCTAACTCAAAGACAACTGCAGAGGTTGAAGTAACTAAACTAAAGGTTTCTAAATACCCCTGATGGTAACAAAGGCTTTAAAGTATCCCCAATAGGCTCAAAATCGCGTCATATGTCGGATAGGGTTAAGGGGAGGTTTTTAAGTGTGTTTTCTAGACCTCCATCAAGCTTAACATTACACCCCCTTGAGCCCCATACAAGATAAATGTGTACATTTTTCGATAGAAAAATTTCCCGGCCGAAGGCCGGTTCCTCTTATATTACAGGCTCGCTATCGCTCGCCAGGAACAAATCGACACCTAAATTACACAAAAGGTCTTAAAATTGACATAAATGGGGCGAACGTTGATAAATTGAGTATAGTTAAGTGTAAATATCTGTGCGTGTGTATATGCGTGTGTGTATGCGTGTGTATATGCGTGTGTACAGTATGTGAGGCAATCTGTGACACGCCAGTTTCTGTCGGTTGATCATTTGCATGCTAATATCTCTCTCCCTTCAAATTGTACCCATGACTTAATTTAAGCATACGCTATTCGATCCACACACACACACACACATAATACCTGAATCACTACACATCTACACATCCACACACACACAACATACCTAAATCACTACACATCTACACATCCACACACACACATAATACCTGAATCACTACACATCTACACATCCATACACACACATAATACCTGAATCACTACACATCTACACACACACACACACATAATACCTGAATCACTACACATCTACACATCCACACACACACATAATACCTGAATCACTACACATCTACATACAAACACACAAGCACACAAAATACATGTACTTAGAGAGTGCTTAAGGGGAGGTATTTAGTTTCTTCCCTAGAACTCCATCAAGCTTAAAATTACACCCCCCTAGACCCCCTTTCAAGATAAATTTGTACATTTTTCGGTAGAAAAATTTCCCGGCCAAAAGCCGGGACATCTCAAATTATAGGCTCGCTATCGCTCGTCAGGAAAAAATCGACACCTAAATGGCACGAAAAGTCTTAAAATTGACAGAAATGGGGCGAAAGTTCATAAAATCGCCAAACTAAAGGGGGCGAGCGTGTTAAAATCTAAAAAGCAATGGGGCTAAACATGAGGGAGAAAGGGGTCCAGAAAAAAATCCCTCAAGTGGAGATCTGCCCTTAATTAACCACAACATAAGGGTTAATGGTTGTGATGGAGGGTTAATGGTTGTGATGGAGGGTTAATGGTTGTGATGGAGGGTTAATGGTTGTGATGGAGGGTTAATGGTTGTGATGGAGGGTTAATGGTTGTGATGGAGGGTTAATGGTCGTGATGGAGGGTTAATGGTCGTGATGGAGGGTTAATGGTTGTGATGGAGGGTTAATGGTTGTGATGAAGGGTTAATGGTTGTGATGGAGGGTTAATGGTTGTGATGGAGGGTTAATGGTTGTGATGGAGGGTTAATGGTTGTGATGGAGGGTTAATGGTTGTGATGGAGGGTTAATGGTTGTGATGGAGGGTTAATGGTTGTGATGTGGGGATAGTGGTTGAGATGGAGCGTTAATGGTTGTGATGGAGGTTAATGGTTGTGATGGAGGGTTAATGGTTGTGATGGAGGGTTAATGGTTGTGATGGAGGGTTAATGGTTGTGATGGAGGGTTAATGGTTGTGATGGAGGGTTAATGGTCGTGATGGAGGGTTAATGGTCGTGATGGAGGGTTAATGGCTTGTGATGGAGGGTTAATGGTTGTGATGGAGGGTTAATGGCTTGTGATGGAGGGTTAATGGTTGTGATGGAGGGTTAATGGTTGTGATGGAGGGTTAATGGTTGTGATGGAGGGTTAATGGTTGTGGAGGAGGGTTAATGGTTGTGATGGAGAGGGATGATGGAGGGTTTAATGGTTGTGATGGAGGGTTAATGGTTGTGATGGAGGGTTAATGGTTGTGATGGAGGGTTAATGGTTGTGATGGAGGGTTAATGGTTGTGATGGAGGGTTAATGGTTGTGATGGAGGGTTAATGGTTGTGATGGAGGGTTAATGGTTGTGATGGAGGGTTAATGGTCGTGATGGAGGGTTAATGGTTGTGATGGAGGGTTAATGGTTGTGATGGAGGTTAATGTTGTGATGGAGGGTTGGAGGGTTAATGGTTGTGATGGAGGGTTAATGGTTGTGATGGAGGGTTAATGGTTGTGATGGAGGGTTAATGGTTGTGATGGAGGGTTAATGGCTTGTGATGGAGGGTTAATGGTTGTGATGGAGGGTTAATGGTTGTGATGGAGGGTTAATGGCTTGTGAATAGATGAGTGAACACGGGGTCATTTGGGAGAGATGGTCGGGCGCAAGTTGGACTAGATAATAGTCCATCAGGCGCCTGGCCCGGGGAGACGGTATATACGGGGAGACGGTATATACGGTACTGTATATGAAGGGTACGCCTGGAAGTGTGGTGGGCGGGCTTGTGGTTTCGGCTCCGCTGCATGTCTGCCTGCTGAGACCGGAACCTCTCTGGGTGATCAGGGGCCGGGGAAGTTCTGGAGTGACCTTGGTGACCCTGGTCTCTGGGTCTTCTCCTGGGTTACCTAGATGTGTGTGAATTTGTATTTTGTTTTTGTGTGTTCATTGTTTTCTGTTGTGTTGTTCCTATTCAGGTTCTGTCTTGAGTCGGCCACCCCCCAGAAAAAAAGGAGAAGTGGGGATTGGGCCTGAGTACATACCTATATATATATATATATATATATATATATATATATATTATATATGTCTAAATGTGTGTGCTTGCATGCGTGTTTTTCCTCAGAGAGAGAGAGAGAGAGAGAGAGAGAGAGAGAGAAACAGAGAGAAAGAGAGAGAGAGAGAGAGAGAGAGAGAGAGAGAGACACTATCTTACCATTGTTCCGGCTCCTCCGTTCATTGTGGCCTCTGATTGGCTGCCTCGTTCACCGGGTCCTCCTGATTGGCTGTTGCCTTTGAGTTTACTTTATTTTCCTCTTGTGTCATTCGTTTCGTCATCTCTCTCTCTCTCTCTCTCTCTCTCTCTCTTCTCTCTCTCTCTCTCGCTGCTAATTTCAGTTGATACTACTTTCTATGCTCCATTATGTTCCCACAATCTTTTCTCTATCCACCAAATTGACCATTCCACATCGCTCCAGCACCACCTCTGCCACACCCACAGACCGTATTCTACCACAGATGCCTCCACACACCTCACATCCACTAAATCGACCCTTTCACATAGCTCCAGCACCACCTCTGCCACACCCACAGACCGTATTCTACCACAGATGCCTCCACACACCTCACATCCACTAAATCGACCCTTCCACATAGCTCCAGCACCACCTTTGCCACACCCACAGACCGTATTCTACCACAGATGCCTCCACACACCTCACATCCACTAAATCGACCCTTCCACATAGCTCCAGCACCACATCTGCCACACCCACAGACCATATTCCACACACCTCACATCATCCCCAAACTTCTACCAACACCATTGCACTTGCCACCACACCTAACTTATCCCA
This sequence comes from Paralithodes platypus, assembly GCA_032716605.1. Classification (NCBI taxonomy): domain Eukaryota; kingdom Metazoa; phylum Arthropoda; class Malacostraca; order Decapoda; family Lithodidae; genus Paralithodes; species Paralithodes platypus. The sequence continues at coordinate 33,090,013 of CM064549.1, read as the reverse complement.
AATTGTATAGTTTACCTGTGTATGTGTGTGTGTGCGTGTGTGTATGTGTGTGTGTGTATATGTATGTGTGTGCGTGTGTGTGTGTGTGTGTTTGCCTGTGTGTGTATGTGTGTCTCGCTGAGTGTGTGTGTGTGTTAAAGAATGGACAAGTAATACAGACACACTAACATACATAATGAATACTCGTCATACACAAGTTCATATGCTAGCTATAATACCCAATGTAGTGTAGTCCCCTCGGTAACTATATCGTCTGTTTATAGCCAGCTGTCGGTAAAATCAATCCCTTACGATACGATAACTAGGGTAAAGCTAGGAAATTAACCCCTTCTGTACCAGCGACGTCTTTTTACCTTTTCCTAGCTACTATTAGACGATTTTATTCAGTTTCCAATGGGCCTCCAGCAACTAACAGGCTTCGAACTATCTCGCCGAACCCATTTTGCTAACCACAGATTCTTCTTAAACTGACCAAAATCGTCTAAATACAGTTGAAATATAATCACAAACATCCTCGGTAGTGAAAGGGTTAATATTGTTGTTATGATGTGGAGGAATAGGGATGTTTGTATGGAAGATGTTTTGGAGGTTAAACTGGGAGGGTATTTGGGATTGGCTTAATACGGTCTATTTTGTTTCCAGCTGATCATAAATTGAATCTCTTAGTAGCTGATTTCTCGGTACTTAATGACAATACATGAAACATCATATGTCGCTACACAATTGACCTTATAGCCGAGTAACCAAGATAGAAACATGACAATTTACCGTAACTCACTGGAAAACAAAAATAGACGAAGGTAAAGTTATAAATACTAGAGATTCAGCACAAGGTATACATTGCTAACAGCTGATTTCTCGATACTTAGGGGGAGATTTCCACTTGAGGGATTTTTTTCTTGACCCCTTTATTTCTCATGTTTACCCCCATTGTTCTTTATATTTTAAGACGTTCGCCCCATTACTTTGGCGATTTTAAGAACTTTCGCCCCATTTCTGTCAATTTTAAGACTTTTCGTGCCATTTAGGTGTCGATTTTTTGCTGGCGAGCGATAGCGAGCCTGTAATTTAAGAGAAACCGGCCTTCGGCCGGTACATTTTTCTACCGAAAAATGTACAAATTTATCTTGAAAGGTGGTCTAGGGGCTGTAATGTTAAGCTTGATGGAAGTCTAGCGAACTAACTAAAAACCTCCCCTTAAAGGAAAAATATGAAACTTACTATATATCTGCATCTTAATAATGCTAGTTATTATATTTATTTAATCATGTGTTTATTTATTTATTAATGATAATTATTAACGAGCTATTTTACGACACAATCTCCGAAATAACAGAGTAATCAAGATACAGACAAGCCAATTGTCCGTCAACTTGGCATTTATTTCATATAAGAGACAGTAGTTTCACATTTGTCCACAAGTATCGAGCAGTAAAGGATTCAATTTACCGCAAAAAAAAAAAAAAAAAAAAAAAAAAAAAATATATATATATATATATATATATATATATATATATATATATATATATATATATATACTGTATATAGTTGTCCTAATGAACCATAGTCTTTGGGGTTTATAGCCAAACTTTTGCTCACAAGTTTAAATTGAACAACCAAATTAAAACTTTGAAATTCGGTACGGTAAGCGCATTAATTATGAAACAGAACAAAACAGTAGTGGGCTAATAGTATATCTAGTGTTTAACAGTAAGGAGTTAGTTGCGTGTTGTCTTCATATTGAGGCTAAACATTTTGCTATAATCCACATTGCCAAACCCAATTAGCATTTTAAATACTTCAATGAGCTGACCTCGTAGTCTGCGTGTCTCCAACGGAAAGAGATCAAGAGCTTTCAACCGGTCATCATAGCTCATTCTTCTAAGCCTATAATTTATGAGCTTTCTTCTCTACTTCAATGCACTGATTGGAAAACTTTAGGTCACTGCTAATCAGAACACCCAAATCCTTTTCCAAGTCATTCAGAGAGGGAGAGAGAGAGAGAGAGAGCGAGAGAGAGAGAGAGAGAGAGTGTGAGTGAGAGCGAGAACGAGAGAGATTGAGCTTGATAACTTTATATTAGATTTACTACTTAATTCCCAGTCAATTTTAAGTTTATTCTGATGAGTTATGTTTTCTCCCTGTTTATCCATTCCCTTCCGTTTTTCTCCTTATCCCTCTACCTATCTCCAGTCCCTCCTTATCCCTCTACCTATCTCCAGTTCCTCCTTATCCCCCAAACTATCTCCCAGTCCCTCTATAGCACAGCAGTAGGGAGTAGGTTGACTTCCCCTTTAAGACTAAAATATTGACTTGTTATTAGCTTCCTCCTTCTCCGCCTCCTCTCTCTCTCTCTCTCCTTTTGTGCCTGTTCCTTCCTATCCGCTTGTGTTCCTCATCTACCTCTCTCTCTCTCTTCTGTTCTGCCTATTCCTTCCTATCCGCTTGTGTTCCTCATCTACCTTCTCTCTCTCTCTCTCTCTCTCTCTCCTGTTCTGCCTATTCCTTCCTGTCTGCTTGTGTTCCTCATCTGCCTTCTCTCTCTATCTTTCTCTCTCTCTCTCTCTCTCTCTCTCTCTCTCTCTCTCTCTCTCTCTCTCTCTCTCTCTCTCGCTCTCTGGTTCCCCTCTTTCCTTCCCTGTCTTATCTCCCCTCCTTCGTTCCCTCACCCTCAGTTATCTTCTCTCTCTCAAATGTCGTCTTCCTCTTCCCTCTTGCTTCCTCTATCCTCGGCTCTCTTTCCTGTGCCAACTCTTCTTTCTTCTTGTATTCTGTTTTCATATTAATATTGTTTTTGTTTGTATTAATATTATTATTATTATTATTATTATTATTATTATTAATATTTTGTATTGAGATACTGTCCCAGAATAACTTCTGGATATATATATATATATATATATATATATATATATATATATATATATATATATATATATATATATATATATATATATATATATATATATATATATATATATATATATATATATATATATATATATATATATATATATATATATATATATACATAATTATATACAGTATATATATATATATATATATATATATATATATATATATATAAAAACAATTCCGGGGCTAAATAATTCTCGAGGAAACGGAACAGGACAAAATGGTGAGAGGAGGGGGAGATGGTAGAACATGGAACGGCGAAATAGGGAGAGTGAAGGGGAGACTATAAAATCGTTGAGAGAGAGAGAGAGAGAGAGAGAGAGAGAGAGAGAGAGAGAGAGAGAGAGAGAATATTTGAAAGAGAACTGGAGACAAGACAGAGCCCTGAGGAACACCTGAGTTGATAGGTTGAGGAAGTGAGCAGCTATGGAACGGCCAGAAATAAATTTGAGGCATAGGAACAGATAGAGGGATAGAAACATAAGGAGGGTAGTTTAGAAATTAGACATTTGTGCCAGACTCTATCGATGGCTTTCGATATGCTTAAAACATATTGAATTAAGAATAATTTTGAAAACTTTAGATATGCAAGACATTAGAGCAATTGGATGATAATGGGAGGGTTGAGAGCAGTCACCCTTCTTTGGGACAGGTTGAATGAGAGCAAACTTCCAGCAAGAAGGGAAGACGTTAGAGGAAAGACAGAGACGGAAGAATCTGCCTAGGGAGGGAGTCAACAAAGAAGAACATATTTTGAGTACAACAGGATGAACACCATCTGGTTTTAGTATTATGCCCAGAGAGAGCAGAAAAGGACATCCTTAGAAGAGATTAGGTAATTAGACATTAGGTGGAGAGGGAGGAATAGCACCGGAATCATCCAAGGTAGAGTTTTTTTTTTCTCGAAAATTTGAGTGAAGAGCTTAGCTTTATCAGAGGTACAAGTGATGGTGGTGCCGTCAGAGTGGAAAAGAGTAGGGAAAGACGAAAAAGCAAAAAAGAGGTTTTTGCTAGATGCTAAAATGGTGCCAGGATGAGCTACAGTTGGAAAGTTGAAAGTTGGCACACATTTGTGTTCGTAACTAAAGTACTTTAACCTAATTTACTGTTAAGCAAACTTGATGAACTTAGAATCACTCTAAACCTAAGCTAATATATCCCAGCATGAGATATAATAACCTATCCTAGCTTACCCTACCTAAGCTAACTTAAGCTAATATATCCCAGCATGAGATAAAATAACCTATCCTAGCTTACCCTACCTAAGCTAACTTAAGCTAATATAACCCAACATGAGATACAATAACCTATCCTAGCTTACCCTACCTAAGCTAACTTAAGCTAATATATCCCAGCATGAGATAAAATAACCTATCCTAGCTTACCCTACCTAAGCTAACTTAAGCTAATATATCCCAGCATGAGATAAAATAACCTATCCTAGCTTACCCTACCTAAGCTAACTTAAGCTAATATAACCCAACATGAGATAAAATAACCTATCCTAGCTTACCCTACCTAAGCTAACTTAAGCTAATATAACCCAACATGAGATAAAATAACCTATCCTAGCTTACCCTAACTTGGTGTGGTATAAATATACCTAATAACGACTCTCCTCCTCACTGCCCTATATTCGGCCATCGATTGTCCCACTTACGACTATGCCTTACCTGCTGGTCACCGTAATTGAACATGACCAGGTGCTCACACATGTTCTCAGAGGTGCCGGGTT
>CM064549.1:33002862-33082862 GCA_032716605.1 Paralithodes platypus | reverse complement strand
TACCTTCTTGATTGATGGATACCTTCTTGATTGATGGATCCCTTCTTGATTGATGGATACCTTCTTGATTGATGGATCCCTTCTTGATTGATGGATACCTTCTTGATTGATGGATACCTTCTTGATTGATGGATACCTTCTTGATTGATGGATCCCTTCTTGATTGATGGATACCTTCTTGATTGATGGATACCTTCTTGATTGATGGATACCTTCTTGATTGATGGATCCCTTCTTGATTGCCTCCCGTATTAAATATAAAAAATATACAGTATATGTAGAGTAATCAACTTATTTGTATTTAGTAATTATATATTTCTTCACGATAAATTATAACCTTACAATATTCATACTGTGAATAATTATGCTTCCTTATCTTCTATATTCAAGTATTTTATTTCTTATTACAGTTTTGTTATATTTGATGATACTATTTATTTTGTTTATGCGCTGGTTACCTCTCCCCTAATTCTACTGACTATCCAAGATTATGTATTCAACTATCTAGCTTCTAAATTGGAACACATTCTATCCATCTCTCCTCTTGCAGAGATCTCCATCTTGGGTGATTTCAATGTTCACCACCATCAATGGCTCTCCTCTCATTCACTGACCAACCTGGTGAACAAGCCTACATAATTTCTATCCTTTGACCTAGAACAGTTAGTCCAGCAACCCACTCGTATCTCGGATTATCATGGAGATCGGCCCAACATCCTTAACTTACTTCTGACTTCTAATCCTTTTGTTTATACTGTAAACTCCGTTGGGCTTCTCCGACCACAACCTTATCTCTGTTACCTGTGCTATGTTTCTGTTACCTGTGCTATCTCTCTGTTACCTGTGCTATCTCTGTGTTACCTGTCCTATCTCTCTGTTACCTGTGCTATCTCTCTGTTACCTGTGCTATCTCTCTGTTACCTGTCCTATCTCTATGTTACCTGTCTTATCTCTCTGTTACCTGTCTTATCTCTGTTACCTGTCCTATCTCTCCAGTACAGGCATCTGATTCTCTCAGCCGGCGGCTCTTGTGGTATTATGGCGCGCGCCGCCGACTGGAAGGCTCTACGGCAGGACTTCTTTGACTTTCCCTGGAATGATCTTTGTTTCCATGGCTGAGGACCCTCAGAGACTGCCAAGCACATTACTGAGGTGGCCTTTTCAGGCATTGAGAAATACATTCCTTTTTATCTCTCTCAGAATAACGAACATAAATCTTTGTTTACTCTTAACGGTTCTATATAATAATAATAATAATAATAATAATAATAATAATAATAAAACTCGGGAACCTAAAGCCCTTTATTTTTCTGCCCGGAATCGTGCCATATCTCTTCTTCGACTAACCAAAAATTCTTCCTTCAATATTCAGTGTAAGGAACTTTCAAATGTTTGCTCTGCCCAAGCTTTCTTGGACCTAACCAAAAATATCTCTCTCTCCCTCTCGCTCTCTCTATCTCTCACTCACTCACTTACTCACTCTCTCTCTCTCACTCTCACTCTCATTGGAAAGCTTTCACGAAAATTGTACCCTGCACTAAATTAACCCTCTTCGGCTCGCCACACCGCCACCTCATACAATTTTCGCAACAATTCGAGAGGTGGCGAGAAAATCAGTGAAGCTAAAAATGGTTTGGCCACTCTAGTTTATTGGGAATATTATATTATTTGTACTCTCTCTCTCTCTCTCTCTCTCTGAAATATATACATATATATATATATATATATATACATATATATATATATTATATATATATACACACTACCAGAAAGTTGCACCAGAGATATTTTGAGACCTGCTGGTGATGATATGAGAGGACGGGAAACTTGTCTCCACTTTAGGGCCTGTGTTGTTTCTTGTTAACTCTAATTGCGCTCGTCGGAACGAGGCTGATGGGCTAAATTGTCTCAGTCAGGTTCACCCCTTCTGTACCGGCGTCGTCTTTGTTAATTTGATTCTAGTTATAGTTTTACGATTGTGTGTCGTTTAAGAATGATATAGGGCATTAATAAGGGTTGGGGTGAGATAGGTCGAAGCCTGTTAGTGTATAGAGGCCCTTTTCAAACCAAATAAAATCGTCTAATAGTAGCAAGAAAAAACATGAAGAGACGACGCCGGTACAGAAGGGGTTAAGAGGGAAGGAACTATGTGTGACCTATCGGCTTACCTTAATATATATATATATATAATTAAAGTGTAAGCCCATTGAGATACAATTAGTTCCTGTTATTCCCTGTAACTCTCTCTGTTGTGTTGACTTTGTGAGAGAAAGGTCAAACGTCCCTCGGGATTCGTTGTCAATTAGAGACTGTGATTGGGGATAGATAGAGACTGAGATTGGTGCTAGATAGAGAGACTGAGATTGGTGCTAGATAGAGAGACTGAGATTGGTGCTAGATAGAGAGACTGAGATTGGTGCTAGATAGAGAGACTGAGATTGGTGCTAGATAGAGAGACTGAGATTGGTGCTAGATAGAGAGACTGAGATTGGTGCTAGATAGAATGTCTTAAAACCTCAAAAACTAATATGCTAAACATGAGGGAGAAGGGGGTCCAGAAAAACCAACTGCCTCCCCTTAACCTGGTACCCTGGATCGAGAAGGGCATAGACTACACCACCACACCAGAAACCAGGAGTACCTTTTTGCCCCGACCACTAGACCGGCAAGAAGAAGAAAGATATGTTGGTGGTGTAATGGTTTAGATGCTTATGTTCTGGGTGTGGTGTCCCGAGTTCGAATCCCGGGAGGACCATATGCTTTCATTAGTTTATTCAAGTACATAATTGGGGTTTGTAATGGATGATTAATGTTAAGAACGGGGTGTTCCTTATTTTCAGAATTATTCACATTTCTATTGTCTTAATACTACAATTTTCTGTGACATTCCGGCTTGAGGAACAACTCATACTATATAATAATCTTAACCCTTTCAAGCTCCTATACCCGTTTCTGTTCTGTTTCTGGCTACTACTAGACGATTTTATTCAGAATAGTAACGGTCTATGGAAGTCAAAGGGTTGATTGAGATAGTATTTACCCTTTTAATACCCACAGATCCTTCCTAAGCTGCATACAATCGTCTAATGATAACCAAAATAAACTGCTAAAACGCGTCAGAGCTTCAAAGGGTTAAGAAGATGTTTGATTCAGTATTTCGTGAATCACCATGATAATAAGTAAAATATAGGATAGTGTTTAGATAGTTAGACAATTATATATAAGTAAAATATTGGATAGTGTTTAGATAGTTAGACAATTATATATAACATAATAAATATGTACGTTGATAGCTAAAGAGCGATACGTGAGAATAGATAGATAGATAGACCGATAGCGAAAGTGGGTGTAATACAAAGATAGATAAAGCAAGCAAAACAGAATGATAGATAGATAGATAGACTGATAGCGAAAGTGGGTGTAATACAAAGATAGATAAAGCAAGCAAAACAGAATGATAGATAGATAGATAGACTGATAGCGAAAGTGGGTGTAATACAGAAAGAGATAGATAAACAGAACAAGACAGAAGGATAGATAGATAGATAGATAGATAGCGAAAGTGGGTATAATACAGACAGAGATAGATAAAGAAAGCAAGATAGATAGATAGATAGATAGATAGATAGCGAAAGTGGGTATAATACAGAAAAAGATAGATAAAGAAAGCAAGATAGATAGATAAATAGATAGATAGATAGACCGCTAGCGAAAGTGGGTGTAATACAGAAAGAGATAGATAAACAGAGCAAAAGCAGAAGGATAGATAGATAGATAGATAGATAGATAGTGAGAGTGAGTGTATTACATAAACCCGCCAACAGAAATATATACAATTTCCCTCTCCAGTGGTGGCTAGGCTATTTCCTTTCAACTCACATCGCTCTCTCTCTCTCTCTCTCTCTCTCTCTCTCTCGTTCGTTAGTTATCCTATTTCCTTTCAACTCCTCTCTCTCTCTGTCTCTCTCTCTCTCTCTCTCTCTCCCTCTCTCTCTCTCTCTCTCTCTCTCTCTCTCTCGCTCTCTCTCTCTCTCTCTCTCTCTCTCTCTCTCTCTCTCTCTCTCTCTCTCTCTCTCTCTCTCTCTCTCTCTCTCTCTCTCTCTCTCCTTTATATCTTTCATGAACGTTAACCTTGATGTCTCAACTTTGACCATGGGGTTGTTGTGAGGCTTTGGTTTAGGAGGCACTCTGTTTAAATTGGCAAGCGAGGAGTTATATTACACAATTACATGCTTACGAACAAACAAACAAACACAAACTTACACACACACACATACACACACACACACACATACAGTATATATATATATATAAAATAAATAGTATAATATATATATGACGGGCTTAACAGGAGAGGGTTTACTTATTGGTGGGTATATGCATATATTGAATATTCTTTCAGTTTCCTCCGTAGACCTCCATCAAGCTAAACAAAAAATAAATACAAAATATCCAATACTAGATAGGCCTAAATGTGTACGTTGTTCGGTAGACAAATTTCCCGGCGGTTCCTCCTAATTTAAATGCTCGGTATCGCTCACCAGGAAGAAATCGACACCTAAATGGTACGAAAGGTCTTAATATTGACAAAATTAAATGCGGTGAAAGGTCATAAAATCGCTACACTAATGGGCCGAACGTCTTAAAATATGATAACTAATGGGACTAAGCAAGAGGGAGAAGGGGGACCAGAAAAAACCAAATAATAACCATCTCCCCTTACGTGAGAATGGGAAGTGTTCTAGGAAAGAATTAAGATATATATGGAAATATTAAGTATTATAAAGTAGGATAAACACTCTGCCAGATAATCGATATGTGATGACTATAGATAATGCAGCATGTATATATATATGTACACTATACATGTATATGTATGTACACTATACATGTATATATATGTACACTATACATGTATATATATGTACACTATACATGTATATATATGTACACTATACATGTATATATAATTATGTACACTATACATGTATATATATGTACACTATACATGTATATATATGTACACTATACATGTATATATAATTATGTACACTATACATGTATATATATGTACACTATACATGTATATATATATGTACACTATACATGTATATATATATGTACACTATACATGTATATATATGTACACTATACATGTATATATATGTACACTATACATGTATATATATGTACACTATACATGTATATATATGTACACTATACATGTATATATATGTACACTATACATGTATATGTATATGTACACTATACATGTATATATAATTATGTACACTATACATGTATATATATGTACACTATACATGTATATATATGTACACTATACATGTATATATATGTACACTATACATGTATATATAATTATGTACACTATACATGTATATATATGTACACTATACATGTATATATAATTATGTACACTATACATGTATATATATGTACACTATACATGTATATATGTACACTATACATGTATATATATGTACACTATACATGTATATATATGTACACTATACATGTATATATAATTATGTACACTATACATGTATATATATGTACACTATACATGTATATATATGTACACTATACATGTATATATATGTACACTATACATGTATATATATGTACACTATACATGTATATTTAATTATGTACACTATACATGTATATATATGTACACTATACATGTATATATATGTACACTATACATGTATATATATGTACACTATACATGTATATATATGTACACTATACATGTATATATAATTATGTACACTATACATGTATATGTATGTACACTATACATGTATAAATTGGATTTACTCCCCTTCGTTTTACTATTATCATCCAGACTATCCTCAACTCTCCCTATAGCCAGACTATCCTAAACTCTCCCTATAGCCAGACTATCCTAAACTCTCCCTATATCCAGACTATCCTTAACTCTCCATATATCCAGACTATCCTAAACTCTCCCTATATCCAGACTATCCTCAACTCTCCCTATATCCAGACTATCCTCAACTCCCTATATCCAGACTATCCTAAACTCTCCCTATATCCAGACTATCCTTAACTCTCCCTATATCCAGACTATCCTAAACTCTCCCTATATCCAGACTATCCTTAACTCTCCCTATATCCAGACTATCCTCAACTCTCTCTATATCCAGACTATTCTAAACTCTCTCTATATCCAGACTATCCTAAACTCTCTCTATATTCAGGCTATCCTTAACTCTCCCTATATCCAGACTATCCTCAACTCTCCCTATATCCAGACTATCCTAAACTCTCCCTATATCCCGGGACCATAAAGTTGTGATCTTTGAAAGCAAGCAAATCCCTCAGTGCCGCTCCTTCCGACTCCTGAATATTATAACCTTTTTGCAAACTGTTTCCAGTTATCTACTATCAATAATAACCTAAGTATTTGCAGGCCTATAGGTACTCATCCTGTAATAATTAACACCCCGTTCTTAACATTAATCATCAATCACAAACCCCAATGCACTTGAATAAACTAAGGAAAGCATATGGGCCTCCCGGGATTCGAACTCGGGACACCACACCCAGAAAATAAGCATCGACACCATTACACCACCAACACAGTTAAAGGTTGAGTACACGATCACGGTGTTGTTTGGTGTTGTGGTGAAATTAATAAAATTGATGGATTAATATTCATTTTCGAATTCTGGATATCAATCTAATCATGTACTCCTAGATACACTTTCAAATAACAAGGTGATATCATATTACATAATGCTATATTGTTTTATATGTAGAAATATACCACTTAAGGGCTCCGGTTTGACACCCTCATTATACCGGTGGATGCAATATTCTCCCCATAGACGTCATCATGCAGGTTGTAATCCTCTCCTGGCTACCCATGAACGCGGTGCCTGGGGCTGATTATAGTCCACCCGGTCCAAAGGGGAAGTTGGCACGGTGGAAGAGGTGGGAAATGGATGATTGAGAGGAAGAGCGAAAGGATTGGGAAAGAGATGGGTGGAGGCTGGTTAAGGAGGGTGACCTGCTTTGTTTCTCTCCTTTTCTCTCTTTCTCTGGGTTGTATCCATTTGGCCCCATTCAACCTACTGTTTTAAGACATTTTTCCCCATCCAGGTGTCGATTTCTTCCTGGAGAGCGATAGCGAGCCAGCATTGTATAGAGAAATCCGGCTTCGCCGGAGAATTTTTTCTATCGAAAAATTTACAAATTTAGCTTGCTGTCAATTTTTGTTTTTAAATATGCTGGCTCGCTATCGCTCGCCAGGAAAAAATCGACACCTGGATGGGGATAAACGTCTTAAAACAGTAGGCTGAATGGAGCCGACTGGATACAACCCAGAGAGAGAGAGAGAAAAAAAAACGAGGTGGGCTCCCTTAAGTGGAGGAGTTGTATAGGTGGCTGAGCATGATAGGAAGGAGCATGACATAGTGGAAGGGTTGGTGAGCATGATAGGAAGGAGCATGACATAGTGGAAGGGTTGGTGAGCATGATAGGAAGGAGCATGACAGGAAGGAGCATGACATAGTGGAAGGGTTGGTGAGCATGCGGTTACTTGGGCATGGAGTATGTATGAAGCTGCGAAGGTGCTACATCTCTCTCTCTCTCTCTCTCTCTCTCTCTCTCTCTCTCTCTCTCTCTCTCTCTCTCTCTCTCTCTCTCCTCGAGTTTCCCCTGCTCCCCTTTTCAGCCTGTCACTTAGAGTAACGGCTGCCCAAAGGACTGATTAGATTCGTTAACTGTCACGTTAAAGAATGGGAGAGAGAGAGAGAGAGAGAGAGATAGTTAGTTAGTTAGTTAGTTAGTTAGACTCAATATTTATTTCGTAAAAGCTACATAAACTTTGTACATAGTAAAATAATTGTGAAGCACATTTATCTCCTAGTTGGTTCACGGCTTTGAATAAAAGTAATTCTAGATTTTACTGCGTCAATGTCATTTTCCATTAAACATTCGATATTATAAATATTCAATCAAATATTCTTTACTTCCTTCATCAAATATAAGCTATCATCATTGTTAAGTAAACATGTTCTTAAAAAGATACAAGGCTTCATCATACATCTGTGAGAAAACCGTATAGATAGATAGATAGATAGATAGAGAGAAACTATTTGCATCATCGAAATATAAGTAAGGAACGTCACCAAATTATTCAACAAATGAGGTGTATTAAGTTAGTGACCTTTTAAATATGTGATTTATATTTTAGCATGATATACTGTTATTGAATTATTCTTATGCATTGATACGATGAAGATAAAGGTTATTTTTTGAAAGGGATAGCTGAGTGGCAATAACCAATATATATCTTGCTAATGAAGGCACATAACCAAAATTCTTAAATGTGGTTACCTCCATAAGTCGTTGTTCAGCAGGTCAATGTTAACCCTTTCACTGCGGGTAGGAAACGAAATAACAATTAATAGAATACAAAGACAAATCCAGATAATGCAAGTTAAGGGGAGGAAGACCGTTTTTTTGGACCTCCTTCTGCCTAATATTTAGCCCCACTAGTATTGAGATTATAAGATGTTTGGCCCATTAGTTTGGCAATTTTAACACCTTTCGCCCCATTTCGTTGTCATTTTTAAGACCTTTCGTGCCATTTAGATGTCGATTATTTCCTGGCGAGCGATAGCGAGCCTGCAATTTTAAGAGGAACAGGGGGTCTAGGGGGTGTTTTTCTAAGCTTGATGGAGGTCTAGGGAGGAAACTAAAAAATATATGAATAAATCAATTAATAGACCAAACAAACGGTCAGTCTCCCCTTAAACAGGAGGAAAGTAGAATCATAGAACAGAAGCACATAATAAATATGAAAGGCGGACACACTCAAAGGCGGACACACTCAAAGGCGGACACACTCAAAGGCGGACACACTCAAAGGCGGACACACACAAAGGCGGACACACTCAAAGGCGGACACACTCAAAGGCGGACACACTCAAAGGCGGACACACTCAAAGGCGGACACACTCAAAGGCGGACACACACAAAGGCGGACACACACAAAGGCGGACACGCTCAAAGGCGGACACGCTCAAAGGCGGACACGCTCAAAGGCGGACACACTCAAAGGCGGACACACTCAAAGGCGGACACACTCAAAGGCGGACACACTCAAAGACGGACACACTCAAAGGCGGACACACTCAAAGGCGGACACACACAAAGGCGGACACACTCAAAGGCGGACACACTCAAAGGCGGACACACTCAAAGGCGGACACACTCAAAGGCGGACACACTCAAAGGAAAGAACGATGGCAACGAACATAGAACAGCAATAGACGCAAAAACCTATTGCGGAAAACGAGGAAAATCTTAACCCTTTGACGCATTTTGACAGTGTGTTTTGGGTGAGGGCTGGTCCAATCCAGAGTGAGGTTTGGCATCCTCTACCCAACCTTAGCCGTTTCTGTCTGTCTTTTTTACTGTCCTACTTTTCCTTCTGAGGGCAGGGGGCTAGGAATCCTCCTCCCCTTGTAAAATTCACCTACTAGATGAGACAGAGTAAGAGGCGAGGGAACGCGAAAGTGGTCCCGGACCCTAAGTATTGGAATTTTAAATGTTGTTTCTGTTCGGGCTCTGTCTTGAGTCGGCCACCCCCAGCTATGGGGTATGTGCCTATTTGGCTATCATTGGAAGATTTTATACAATTTAGGAAGGATCTGTAGGAATCATAACGCCGTCTCAATTAACCCTCTAACTTCCCAAACACCCTTCCTAATCTGAATAAAATCATCTAATAATGACAACCAGAAAACAGAAGAGTAATACGTATCGGATCTTCTAAGGAGGTATAATAATTGTAATGATAAGAGGAATGGAAGGAGGTATAATAAAGAGAGCCAGAGGTGAAGGGTGACCACTCTCCGGGCTACAATTAACGGAGCCCACCTCGCTTGTTTTGTTTTATCTTTCTCTCCTTTTCTCTCTTTCCCTGGCTTGTATCCATTCGGCCCCATTCAGCCTACTGTTTTAAGACGCTTACCCCCATCCTGGTGTCAATATTTTCCTGGCGAGCGCTAGGGAGCCAGCATATATATATTTTTGTTTTGACAGCAAGCTAAATTTGTACATTTTTCGATAGAAAAATGTCTCCGGCGAAGCCGGATTTCTCCATACAATGCTGGTCGCTATCGCTCGCCAGGAAAAAGTCGACACCTGGATAGGGATAAACGTCTTAAAACAGTTGGCTGAATGAGGCCGAATGGATACAAACCAGGGAAAGAGAGAAAAGGAGAGAAAGATGAAAAAAAGCCGGTGACCCCCCTTAACGAGGTGCAAAGAACACTGAGTCAGCGGAAAATACCATTATAGGAAATCATTGGCCCGCCTTCCCAACATACGAGGGTCAAGGACGGCACATTTGAAGTTTTTATCTTAGTGGAAATCTTGTGAGCTTTCCTGGATTATAAAGTGTAATTTGTGTATACGTTCGTGGGTTGGTTTCCGGTCATGGTGAGAAGCTATCTATCTATCTATCTATCTATCTATAAAGCTATCTATCTAGCTATCTATCTATCAAGCTATCCATCTACATGTCTATCAAACTATATATATATCTATCTATCTACCAAGCTATCTATCAATCTATCTATCAAGCTATCTATCTATCTATAAATCTCTCTCTCTCTCTCTATATATATATATATATATACACACACATCAAATAGCGTAAAAGCCAAAGTAGTTTACATTCCCCACAACACGACCCTCCAAGGTCTCTATTACATAACCTTAGATTGGCTCAGGGAGTGGCAGGACCCCTGAGCAACCAGACGGTGGTTTATGATCCAAGTATAACACCGGTATCAGAGAGAGAGAGAGAGAGAGAGAGAGAGAGAGAGAGAGAGAGAGAGAGAGAAATAGTGAGAAATAGTCAAGAGTCAGAGAGAGACAGACAGACAGACAGACAGAGCAAGAGTTGCACTGAATGGATGGATTATATTATTACAGGGTATACTAATAACGTTTGATCCTGCTATCATTAGACTCGGAATAACGTGGCTGCGTATATATAGCAAGGGAAGATTATAATCCTATTAAAGGGGAGATATCGACTTGAGGGATTTTTTTTTCTGGACCCCTTTCTCCCTCATATTTAGTCCCATAGCTTTTGAGATTTTAAGACAGTCGCCCCATTAGTTTGGCGATTTTAAGAACTTTCGCCCCATTTCCGTCAATTTTAAGACCTTTCGTGCAATTTAGGTGTCGATTTTATCCTGGCGAGCGATAGCGAGCCTGTAATTTAAGAGGAACCGGCTTTCAGCCGGGAAATTTTTCTACCGAAAAATGTACAAATTTATCTTGAAAGGGGCTCAAGGGGGTGTAATCTTAAGCTTGATGGATATCTAGAGACCAAACTAAAAACCTCCCCTTAAGCCAGGAAGCGGTGAGAGAAACAGAGATACGTAATGATGAGGTAGGTATGGTGTGTGATTCTATTAAAGCCGGTATCACACGAGAGCTTTTAATAGTCAACATTCGATAATCAACATTTTTGGGGCAACATTTCGGAACTATTTGGCACTGGTATCGGAACTACCTAGATTGTTGGTAGATGAATTTAGGTCACCGAAATATTGTATATGTTGTATACCTCGTAAGCTGCCAGACCAGTGTTGAGGACAAATGTTGAGTGAAAAAGCGCTCGTGTGATACCGGCTTAACCTCTTCAGCGATTGTATGCAGTTTAGAAAGGACCTGTGTTGTTAAGGGGAGATTTCCACTTGAGGGATTTTTTTCTTGACTCCTTTCTCCCTCATGTTTAGCCCCATTGCTTTTCTAATTTTAAGACGTTCGCCCCATTATTTTGACGATTTTAAGAACTTTCGACCCATTTCTGTCAATTTTAAGACCTTTCGTGCCATTTAGGTGTCGATTTTATCCTGGCGAGCGATAGCGAGCCTGTAATATAAGAGGAACCGGCTTTCAGCCGGAAATTTTTTCAACCGAAAAATGTACAAATTTATCTTGAAAGAGGGTCAAGGGGGTGAAATTTTAAGATTGCTTGAGGAGTAGGAAACAAACTAAAAACCTCCCCTTAAGAGGGTTTATTGAATTCATATTAACCCCTTTGAGTCCTAGAGGTAGGTTAGATATTAAAGAAAATCGTCTACTGATCACCAGAATAGGATGAAAGTTACGTAATGGTGGTGAAGGGGTTAAGGCGGGTCACCGGCTTTTGTTTTATCTTTCTCTCCTTTTCTCTCTTTCCCTGGCTTGTATCCATTCGGGCCCATTCAACTAACTGGTTTAAGACGTTTATCCCCATCCAGGTGTCGATATGTTGCTGGCGAGCGATAGCGAGCCAGCATTGTATGGAGAAATCCGGCTTCGCCGGAGAAATTTTTCTATCGAAAAATGTACAAATTTAGCTTGCTGTCAAAACAAAAATATGTATATATGCTGGCTCGCTACCGCTCGCCAGGAAAATATTGACACCTGGATGGGGGTAAACGTCTTCAAACAGTAGGCTGAATGGGGCCGAATGGATACAAGCCAGAGGGAGAGAAAGAGAAAAAAAGCGAGGTGGGCTCCCTTAACCCATTCAGTACCGGTGACGTCCTTTTAACTTACTTCTGGCTAATATTAGACGCTTTTATTAGTTGATAAAGCGCCTCCAGCAATTAACAGGCTTCAAACTATCTCACTTAACCCTTTTTACTACCACAGATCCTTCTTAAACTGCATAAAATCCGTCTAAATATAGCTAGAATAAAATTAAAAAGACGTCGTTGGTACAGAAGGGGTTAAAATACTTCATATGTTGCATCCTCTCTCTCTCTCTCTCTCTCTCTCTCTCTCTCTCTCTCTCTCTCTCTCTCTCTCTCTCTCTCTCTCTCTCTCTCTCTCTGCCAGCTCAAGGTACAATAGCTCATCCATTTTTCATGTTCGAGGCGCAAAGGATATTGAGGAGAGTGATAGTGCTTTCGTGAGAGAGAGAGAGAGAGAGAGAGAGAGAGAGAGAGAGAGAGAGAGAGAGAGAGAGAGAGAGAGAGATTACTTATCAGCCTACAGAGACTTAATAGAAGTTGGAGAAGAAGGATAATTAATTTGGATTCACACTATGGCGTTCCTTGACCCGCAAGGCTTGATTGGCAATTATATTATGGCAATATTTCGGATTATTATTATTATATATTTTCTTCAGTTGCTTTTTGCTGCTAAATTGAAAGAAGCTTAGTTATTCTGGCAATAATTCTGTTTATTATTATTATTATTATTATTATTATTTTTTCAATTTCTTTTTGCTGCTAAATTGAAAGAAACTTAGGTATTCTGGCAATATTTCGGATTATTATTATTATTATTATTATATTTTTTCAATTGCTTTTGGCTGCTAAATTGAAAGAAGCTTAGTTAGTCTGGCAATATTTCGGATTATTTTTTATTTTTTTCAATTGCTTTTGGCTGCTAAATTGAAAGAAGCTTAGGTTAGGTAATGAATGAACTCCTTGAGGATCTATGACGCTTTTCTTTCATATTTTCTGGCTAGTGTTAGACGATTTTAATCAGATTAGGAAGGGTATGTGGAAGTCAGGTGTTGGATTAGGAAGGGTATGTGGAAGTCAGGTGTTGGATTAGGAAGGGTATGTGGAAGTCAGGTGTTGGATTAGGAAGGGTATGTGGAAGTCAGGTGTTGGATTAGGAAGGGTATGTGGAAGTCAGGTGTTGGATTAGGAAGGGTATGTGGAAGTCAGGTGTTGGATTAGGAAGGGTATGTAGAAGTCAGGTGTTGGATTAGGAAGGGTATGTGGAAGTCAGGTGTTGGATTAGGAAGGGTATGTGGAAGTCAGGTGTTGGATTAGGAAGGGTATGTTTAAGTCAGGTGTTGGATTAGGAAGGGTATGTGGAAGTCAGGTGTTGGATTAGGAAGGGTATGTGGAAGTCAGGTGTTGGATTGAGATCGTCTTTCCCTTGTTAACTCCCACAGATCCTTGCTAAGCTGAATTGAATTTTTGTTTTAACCCCTTCAGTACCGGTGACGTCCTTTTAACTTTCTTCTGACTATTGGTATACGCTTTTATTAGTTTAAAAAAGGATCTCCAGCAATAATATTAACCCGTTCAGTACCGAGCTGTCCTTTTAAATTTGGTGTGGCTACTATTAGACGACTTTATTCAGCTTAAAAAGGGCCTCCAACAATCAACAGGCTTCGAACTATCTCACTTAACCCTTTTTACTACCACAGATCCTTCTTAAACTGCACAAAATCGTCTAAATATAGCTAAAATAGAAAAAAAGAGGTCGCGGTATAGAAGGGGTTAACAGACTTCAAACTATCTCGTTTGGATTGTGCAGTGAGTGCAGTGAGGCAATAAATAGATAGATAGATAGATAGATAGATAGATAGATAGATAGATAAATAGATAGATACATAGGTGGGATATCCGGATCGAAATATTGGGCCGATGTTTTTCCATTGATCAATAAAACCGTCCTGGCCAAAGATAAACACTTTTTGTAATGAGACCTAGCATCCTAAGTGAATGTAGCCCTGCACCCGGTATGTATTTTGTCTATTACAACGTGCATGGGAGATTATGTAAGTATGTACGCAACTACAGCATGTATTAACCCTTTCAAGCTCCAATACGCGTTTCTTTTCTGTTTTCTGGTAATTATTAGACGATTTTATTCAGATTAGGAAGGGTATATGGAAGTCAGAGGGTTGATTGAGATAGTATTCACCCTTTTAATACCCACAGATCCTTCCTAAGCTGCATAAAATCGTCTAATGACAGCCAAAATAAACTGCTAAAACGCGTCAGAGCTTCAAAGGGTTAAGTTAAATATAAGAAGTCGGTCAAATTCATGAGCATCTGTCCTCTACTTGGCCGCTTACCCGAACATCGCCGCACCATATGACAATACGCATTACTTCAGCGATACACTTTAAAATAGTAAGTCGGTCTCTTAAGGGGGTCCACTTCGTTTTTATGTTCTCTCTCTCTGGGTTGCATCCATTCGGCCCCATTCAGCCTACTGTTTTAAGACGTTTATCCCCATTCAGGTGTTGATAAAAAGCGACTAGCTACCCCTTAAAATGTATATATGTGGAATGTATATATGTGGAATGTATATATGTGGAA
Source organism: Paralithodes platypus (assembly GCA_032716605.1). Lineage (NCBI taxonomy): Eukaryota > Metazoa > Arthropoda > Malacostraca > Decapoda > Lithodidae > Paralithodes > Paralithodes platypus. Next base: position 33,067,725 of record CM064549.1, on the reverse strand, counting down.
TGTATATATGTGGAATGTATATATGTGGAATGTATATATGTGGAATGTATATATGTGGAATGCATATATGTGGAATGTATATATGTGGAATGCATATATGTGGAATGTATATATGTGGAATGTATATATGTGGAATGTATATATGTGGAATGTATATATGTGGAATGTATATATGTGGAATGTATAGATATATGTGGAATGTATATGTGGAATGCATATATGTGGAATGTATATATGTGGAATGTATATATGTGGAATGTATATATGTGGAATGTATATATGTGGAATGCATATATGTGGAATGTATATATGTGGAATGTATATATGTGGAATGTATATATGTGGAATGTATATATGTGGAATGTATATATGTGGAATGGTTAACTTATGACAATGGTAAAAATCCCACTGAAAATACAAGACAATGATTCTACCAAAAAGTGTACAAGCTTATCTAGAAGGGGGTTCTTGGGGATTTTTGTTAAGCTTGATAGAGGTCTAGGGAAACAAAATAATAAAAACAAAAAAATAAATGCATCGACCAATAGAAAAACCCTTTCCCCTTTAAGGGGAGGTTTTTAGTTGATTCCCTAGACTTCCATCAAGCTTAAAATTACACTCCCTAGACCCTCTTTCAAGATAAATTTGTACATTTTTCGGTAGAAAAATGTCCCGGCTGAAAGCCGGTTCCTCTTAAATTACAGGCTCGCTATCGCTCGCCAGGATAAAATCGACACCTAAATGGCACGAAAGGTCTAAAAATTGACAGAAATGGGTCGAAGGTTCTTAAAATCGTCAAAATAATGGGGCGAAAGTCTTAAAATTAGAAAAGCAATGGGGCTAAACATGAGGGAGAAAGGAGTCAAGAAAAAAATCCCTCAAGTGGTGACCTCCCCTTAAGTGGATTGACAGGTTAGACTTCCCAAAATATGCGTTAGCTCTCTACAGACTTGTCAGAACGTCACACTGATTTTAGACATTTATTTGACTGCCCATAGCTGCCAGATATTGTTGTTTTCAGTTTTAGACTGCAGTTTCCCTGTAATTCAACACACACTGAAAACAAAATCTCCATGTCAGCTTATATCATATAGGACCCAGTTTACCGGTGCCCTCATCACACGAATATACAGTATATATATATATATATTTATATATACTGTATATATATATAGAGAGAGAGAGAGAGCGAGAGTGTGAGTTACGTCTTTTGCTTTTGTTTTCTTCTTTTTTCATATGTCTTCCTCTTTATCTTAGTCTCCCCATTTATTCCCTCTATTTTCTCCTCTCTCCTTCTCCTCTCCTTCTCCTCTTAGACTATGGTATTGTCAAATGGATGGTATCCAAACTTTAACCATCAACTTGTGAAACTGTCAGAGTCGAGAATATAGTGTTTGGATACGGCATATGCGTAACCCCATCTCTCTCTCTCTCTCTCTCTTTTATTTGCTATCCTTTCCTTCCACTTTCCCTTACTCACGGGTTAGCTATCTCTACTAGAATTAAGTCCTGACCACCTCGCTGGGATCGTAAGGTTCGTGTAGTCAGTGTATCTATGTAAATCTCTCTCTCTCACACACACTCTCTCCCCACCTCTCTCTCTCTCTCTACCACACAGAAGAGTAGGGGGTAGTGCTTGTTTTTTTGGTCTTTATATTTATTTATTAATTTATCTATTAATTTACTTTTGAGTTTCCTCGCTAGACCTCCAACAAACTTGAACCAAACAAAAACCCACTCCCTAGACCCCCTTTCAAGATAAAATTCATAATTCATGCTGAAGTGAAGAACACAGGAAGGATACAGCGCAAGGTGTAGTCACGAAGGCGTTCTAATTTCAGATTGGCCATTAATGATTACATACACACCGTATACTGTAACACTTTGGACTGAACCCCGTGTTATCGAGCGGCCCAGTGTCTCTGCGGCAGGATTCATTTCAACCCTCACCACCACCACCACTATACCGAGCTGGAGATAAGGGAGAAATATCGCTGCGCAGAGACTATTATCTCACTAGCTTTTGGGGGTCTGAGGGTGGGTGGGGGGGAGGGGGGGGGATACTTAAGGGGAGATTTCCACCTGAAGGATTTTTTTCTGGACACCTTTCTCCCTCATGTTTAGTCCCATTGCTTTTGAGATTTTAAGACGTTCGCCCCAATAGTTTGGAGATTTTAAGAACTATCGCCCCATTTCTGTCAATTTTAAGACCTTTCGTGCCATTTAGGTGTCGATTTTTTTCCTGACGAGCGATAGCGAGCCTGTAATTTAAGAGGAACCGGCCTTCGGCCGGGAAATTTTTCTACCAAAAAATGTACAAATTTATCTTGAAAGGGGGTCTAGGGGGAGTAATTTTAAGCTTGATGGAAGTCTAGGGAACCAACTAAAAACCTCCCCTTAACCCTTTCAAGAACCAATACGCATGTTTTTTTTCTTCGTGGCTATTATTTGGTGATTTACAGTACAGTATTATGTGTGTTTGACCAGCAAGGGGGGGGGGGGGGGGGGGGGGCGTTTATTTACGGTTGTGGGAGTGTGTGACCTTGTATGAATGTGTTTGATCAGGCGGTGTCACACGGGCGGGTTTTTCCGTCAATTTCCGACGAGCAATTTTTTTTTTTTTTTTCGTGCAACCTTGTGATATGTTCGCAAGGGAATTGACAACTATAGACGGAATTGGGATAATTTTTTAAGAGACTGAAATATTATACTGCCTATAACTTGAATTATTATACTGTATATAACTTGAATTATTATACTGTATATAACTTGAATTATTATACTGTATATAACTTGAATTATTATACTGTATATAACTTGAATTCAGAAGATGCTGGACGACAATAATTGCCTGAAAAAGTTGCCGGAAAAGGTGTTCGTGTGACACCGGATTTATGCAGCGTTAATGGGGGACGGGTCGGTTTTTCTGGCTACCCTTCTCCCTCGTGGTTAGCCCTATTATGTTTTAGATTTTAAGACATTCGGCCCATTAGTTTGGCGATTTTAAGACTTTACGCCCCATTTCTTTGTCAATATTAAGACCTCCACCCACCCTTCTCTCTCTCTCTCTCTCTCTCCTCCTCCGTTTAGGAAGATTAGTGCGTCAAAGATTCCGGAAGCGAAAAAAAAAAAATAACCCAATCAACTCACTTCAACACAGCCCTCTTTTTAGCGGGAATATTATTATTATTATTATTATTATTATTATTATTATTATTATTATTATTATTATTATTATTATTATTATTATTATTATTATTAATAATAATAATAATAATAATAATATTATTAATATTATTATTATTGTAATTAGTTTGCAATACCGAAAATATTTTGTATTCAATGATAAAAGTCAGGCGTTCCATATCCATTTCAGAGAACACACATCGTTTACCAACCAAACTTTTAATTACACCAGTCACATTGAAAGGCAAAAATCCTTTGAAATTCAATATTTTTGTGGTGGCTATAAAAGTGCGCGCACATAAAATCCCTCATTGTTGTGTAATTAAGGGGAGGTATTTAGTTTATTCCCTAGACCTCCATCAAGCTTAAAAGTAAACCTCCTTGACCCCCTTTCAAGATAAATTTGTAAATTTTTCGGTAGAAAAATTTCCCGGCCGAAGGCCGGTTCCTCTTAAATTACAGGCTCGCTATCGCTCGCCAGGAAAAAATCGACACCTAAGTGGTACGAAAGGTCTTAAAATTGACAGAAATGGGGCGAAAGTTCTTAAAATCGCCAAACTAATGGGGCGAACATCTTAAAAACTCAAAAGCAATGAGGCTAAACATGAGGGAGAAAGAGGTCAAGAAAAAAATCCCTCAAGTGGAAATCTCCCCTTAATACGGGCCATATTTAGAGCATTTTTGTCTATGTGTATGAAGGAGAGAAAAAGCCTGCAACAAGTGCCACCCCCCCCCCCTCTCTCTCTCTCTGTCTCTCCCCCCCCCCCAACCACCCAAACTTGAAAGACCGATAGAGTAAAATTAAAGGTACAATACAGTCAAAATGTCCATACACACGGAGCTTAACGCATTTTAAGCCATAGGATGAGGGAAAGACAGATTGTGGGAGAGAGTTCCAGATCTAACCTAGTTGATTATAAGACTAGGAACATAGGTTCACTCTTGGGTTAGAGAGTTGGACAGAATAGGGGTGGGAATGTGTTGATAGACGGGTGCCTATGGCATCCGAGTGTACCTTATTGAAGTCATGCTATTGTCCTTGCATCAAAAAATCAAGAAACCGATTTTCAATATAATTGACTGCATTATCCCGCATCATTCATAACTATCACTATGAAGGTCGATTGTAGAGACTAGGTTCCTGCATCAAATATTATGTTCTATACATGTGTGGTACCGGTATAGTGTTCACAGTCCTTTGAATGTTCGTTGGCGGCTCTATCTATGATTGTATCTCTCTCCCTTCCCTCATCCCTAGTTGATGATGGTTAGGGCCGGTAATTAAGATGATGGTGGACGAGATATAAGTGAGAGAGAGAGAGAGAGAGAGAGAGAGAGAGAGAGAGAGAGAGAGAGAGAGAGAGAGAGAGAGAGAGAGAGAGAGAGGAAGAGAGAGAGAGTGAGAATATGGGGTTAGAAGGGAGAGAGAGAGAGAACGAGAGCGAGAGAGGAAGAGAGAGGGGGGAAAGGGAGAGAGAGAGAGTGAGAATATGGGGTTAGAAGGGAGAGAGAGAGAGAACGAGAGCGAGAGAGAGAGCGTCACACGGAGTTACACGAAATAGTTAGTATCTGAAAGACCTTGCAGTCCATTCAAGGGAGATGCTCGAAGTGGAAATAGATATATTGCGAGGAGCACTACATAGTACAGATCCACCCATTGCAGAGCGAGTATCATCCTCTCTACTCTCCTTTTGAACTGTCCTACTCACAAATTCCTTTTCATCTTAGGGCTACACATTTCTCACCAACGCCTACCCTTTGATTAGTCTCTCTATTCATCAATTGGTGTCGCTTGTGTATTCAAAGACAATAATTGCGTTATTGTTTATGACTGTGCTGTGGCCCATTTGTCTGACTGTCAGCTTGTTAGTCGTCGAATCATTCAATCGATTCCTGTACGCACCAACTAATCATTAGTCTGTGGAAAAGTGTATATTAACTTCATGGGCTTCTAACCTAGCTGAAACGCATCACAAGACCTTACGGACCATTACAAAAAAAAAAAACTAAAAATTATCACAGGCTGCACAGCTACTACACCTACACATCACCTACATTAAGAAACCAAAGTCCTCGAAGTCAAAGACCACCTGGACATGAGAGGTACTCAATTCCTGGCTGCAGCCTCCACAAACCAACACCATCCACTACACTACATGGCAACACACCCACCAGCACACGATATCACACACATATTGTCATCTCTCCCTCCCTGCCCACCCCAAGCCAGGTTCCAGAAGCACATCCATACTCATATCACTCGCAGTTCCATCCAGTCACTCAAAGGAAACACGCAGCTGCAGGTACGACCACCCGAAATCCATCTTTCTGAATCCTCCCTTCCTCGCGAGGACAGAGTCCACCTGGCCAGACTGAGATGTGGGCACCATCCAGCTCTTCTGACTTATCAGAAGAGACTGGATAACTCCGTCATCGACGCCTGTCCAGGATACAACACGGCACCCCATACTATTAAACACATCATAAAAGACTGCATTCCACACACTCACTTACGCCAATAACATAATCTACACTCCTTGAGAACCCTGTGGGAAAGCCCGATCTCGGCCATGGTCTTCCTCTGGGACTCGGGGCTGTTCGGCCAGGCAGCCTAGGGAACAACAACAACAACAACAACAACAACAACTGATAAACACCATAATCTCTTGCAGGGTAGCGTTGACAAATCTATGTTTGCAAAACAACATATACCGTAGAATGAATAAATAACATAACGGTGCAATACGCCGTGGATTCTGCAGTGCTCTGGATTATTGGCTGGAACCTTCTGGCTCTAATATCACAAAGCCTCGATGGAGTCTTGTTATCGCTCAGGGCTCGTGTGGGTTCTGGTGTAGCAAGGCGTACTCTGCTCTAATTGACTGCGGAACGAGGGTGTTAGTAGTTACAGCTTAATGTTTAAAGTCTGCACATACACACGCACACACACACACACACCACAAACACACACACACACACACACACACACAGCACACACACACACACACATACCCACACACACACACACATACCCACACACACACACACACACACACACATACCCACACACACACACACACATACCCACACACACACACACACACACACACACACACACACACATACCCACACACACACACACACACACACAATAACGTTTGATAAATATTTTAAATTGTGAAACATACTTTATAGCTATATATATATATATATATATATATATATATATATATATATATATATATATATATATATATATATATATATATATATATATATATATTAATATATATATATATATAAAACAGGTCGGTCCCCTTAATTGGGTTTGTTGGTTTAGAGTTCCTGAGGGTATGGAAGGGTTGTGGTGTTGGTAGTGTTGCTGATTGTAATGGTGATATTAGTGGTGTTGTTGACTTTGTTGTTGCTCTTGGTGATGCCGATGGTTTGTTCCCGTAGATGTTGGTGGTGTAATGATTTAGATGCTTATGTTCTGGGTGTGGTGTCCCGAGTTCGAAACCCGGGAGGATCATATGCTTTCATTACTTTATTAAAGTGCATTGGGGTTTGTAATGGAGGATTAATGTTAAGAAAGGGTGTTTCTAAATGTTATGGGTACGATGGTAGGTTTGTGCATATATGTGACTAAATGTGTATGTGCGTCTATATGTAAAATCAGGTGTTAAGGGGGAGAGGGCCCTGTTTTCCTGGACACTTTTCTTCGTCATGTTTAGCCCCTTTAGTTTTCAGATGATAAGACGTTTGGCCCATTAGTTTGGCGATTTTAAGACCTTTAGCCCTTTTTTTTTGTCAATATTAAGACTTTTCGTGTCATTTAGGTGTCGATTTTTTCCTGGCGAGCGATAGCGAGCCTTTAATTTGGGAGGAACCGGCCTTTGGCCTGGATATTTTTTTCAATAAACAAATGTACAACTATATCATGAAGATGGATCCTGCGGTTGTTATTTTATAGTTTGATGAAGGTCTAGGGAGGAAACTAGAAAAATAATAAATACATGAACAAATCTACCAAAAAATTAACCATCTCCCCTTAATAAATAATGATTGTCACACACACACACACACACACACACACACACACACACACACACACACACACACACACACACACACACACACACACACACACACACACACAGACTGACTTTCTCACCATTGTTGTGAGGTCTCTATGCAACTAGCCCCCTGATTGGCTGCCTCATTGACAAGGTCGGAAGTGGCTGTTGGCTTCCATTTTATGATTATTTCACCTTTCTTATATATATATATATATATATATATATATATATATATATATCCTGCTCCTTTTGTGTCTATATACCTATGTCTTTGTTCTGATTATATTCTTTTTCAATTTCTCGCCTTCTTTTCTTATTGTGTTCTTTTCCGTCTGTCTAAATTTTCTCTCATTCTTGGTTTTTAATTTTGCTTATAACATTTTTTAGTTTCCAATTCATCTTATCTTACTCGTACGTTTTAACCCATTCCGTTCCGGTGCCGTCCTGGTGTTTTCCATTTTATGATCATTTCGCCTTTCTTACATATGTGTCCTTCTTCCTTTGTGTGTGTATATACCCATGTCTTTTGTGTGTATATACCTATGTCTTTTGTGTGTATATACCTATGTCTTTTGTGTGTATATACCTATGTCTTTTGTGTGTATATACCTATGTCTTTTGTGTGTATATACCTATGTCTTTTGTGTATATACCCATGTCTTTTGTGTGTATATACCTATGTCTTTTGTGTGTATATACCTATGTCTTTTGTGTGTATATACCCATGTCTTTTGTGTGTATATACCCATGTCTTTTGTGTGTATATACCCATGTCTTTTGTGTGTATATACCTATGTCTTATGTGTGTATATACCCATGTCTTTTGTGTGTATATACCTATGTCTTATGTGTGTATATACCTATGTCTTTTGTGTGTATATACCTATGTCTTATGTGTGTATATACCCATGTCTTTTGTGTGTATATACCTATGTCTTATGTGTGTATATACCTATGTCTTTTGTGTGTATATACCTATGTCTTTTGTGTGTATATACCTATGTCTTTTGTGTGTATATACCTATGTCTTTTGTGTGTATATACCTATGTCTTTCATGTGTGTATATACCTATGTCTTTTGTGTGTATATACCTATGTCTTTCATGTGTGTATATACCTATGTCTTTCATGTGTGTATATACCTATGTCTTTTGTGTGTATATACCTATGTCTTTTGTGTGTATATACCTATGTCTTTTGTGTGTATATACCTATGTCTTTTGTGTGTATATACCCATGTCTTTTGTGTGTATATACCTATGTCTTTTGTGTGTATATACCTATGTCTTTCATGTGTGTATATACCTATGTGTTTTGTGTGTAAATACCTATGTCTTTTGTGTGTATATACCTATGTCTTTTGTGTGTATATACCTATGTCTTTCATGTGTGTATATACCTATGTCTTTCATGTGTGTATATACCTATGTCTTTCATGTGTGTATATACCTATGTCTTTCATGTGTGTATATACCTATGTCTTTCATGTGTGTATATACCTATGTCTTTTGTGTGTATATACCTATGTCTTTCATGTGTGTATATACCTATGTCTTTCATGTGTGTATATACCTATGTCTTTCATGTGTGTATATACCTATGTCTTTCATGTGTGTATATACCTATGTCTTTTGTGTGTATATACCTATGTCTTTTGTGTGTATATACCCATGTCTTTTATGTGTATATACCCATGTCTTTTGTGTGTATATACCTATGTCTTGTGTGTGTATATACCTATGTCTTTTGTGTGTATATACCCATGTCTTTTGTGTGTATATACCTATGTCTTTTGTGTGTATATACCTATGTCTTTTGTGTGTATATACCCATGTCTTTTGTGTGTATATACCCATGTCTTGTGTGTGTATATACCTATGTCTTTTGTGTGTATATACCTATGTCTTGTGTGTGTATATACCTATGTCTTTTGTGTGTATATACCTATGTCTTTCATGTGTGTATATACCTATGTGTTTTGTGTGTATATACCCATGTCTTTTGTGTGTATATACCTATATCTTTTGTGTGTATATACCCATGTCTTTTGTGTGTATATACCTATGTCTTTTGTGTGTATATACCCATGTCTTGTGTGTGTATATACCTATGTCTTGTGTGTGTATATACCTATGTCTTGTGTGTGTATATACCTATGTCTTTTGTGTGTATATACCTATGTCTTTTGTGTGTATATACCCATGTCTTTTGTGTGTATATACCTATATCTTTTGTGTGTATATACCCATGTCTTTTGTGTGTATATACCTATGTCTTTTGTGTGTATATACCCATGTCTTGTGTGTGTATATACCTATGTCTTGTGTGTGTATATACCTATGTCTTGTGTGTGTATATACCTATGTCTTTTGTGTGTATATACCTATGTCTTTTGTGTGTATATACCTATGTCTTTTGTGTGTATATACCTATGTCTTTCATCCTGCTTTCATATTTCTATTGTCATATTTGTTTTCAATCTGTTATCTTCCCTTCTTCTTGACGATGTGTTTATATTTCTGAAAGAGGCTGGCCTCTTTCAGTTTTTATGATTGCATTGTTTTTACATTGATGTCTAATTTTACTCATGGTGTTTTAAGATTTTAGTTTTCCGCATATATGTTATGGTCTATCGGCTGTAAGTAGGCGAGAAATCATGACCTCTATCCTCTGTAACTCAAAAAGGGCTAGAGCAAATTGGCTGTACGTTTCTACATCTATTCCTTGACTGACTCTTCCCAAATGGTAGAAATATTAGCTCGATTACTATAGTCGTTTTTGAGGTACAGAGGTTAGAGGTCATGATTTCTCGTCTACTTACAGCGAATAAACTATAGCTTGTACGGCGCCATATGACCTTGTTGTAGCGGTGCCAAGTTTTCAATCAATCAATCAATCAATCAATCAATCAACCAATCAATCAATCAATCAATCCCTTCTTCTTGCTGTGTTCTTTTCCGTCTGTAGATATTTGCTCACTCATTCCTTGTTCAGCATTATATTTCCTTCACTTTACGTTTTCTATTTATCAATCTAACCTTTACGTTTTTTTATATAACAGGTTTTCGTTTTCTTCCATCTTCTGTTTTAGTATTCGTTCACTCTTATCTTTAGCGTCTACTATCATCCATTATTCATTATGTCACTTTTTTTAGATTGTCCTTTTTATATTCTGAAGAGATGGAATTAGCAGTTGTAGAAACAAAAAAGTAGTGAAGAGAGTAGTGAGGGAAAGTAAGAGAAGAGTTGACCTAGCTGACTAATTTGGATGGAGTTTTGAGACTAATTTGGATGGAGTTTTGAGACTAATTTGGATGGATTTTTTAGACTAATTTGGATGGAGTTTTGAGTGTAAAATGGAGGAAGTGTAAGAAATTGTTCTGGAAAGAGGTCAAGGAAGTTAGGGACATATAATTGAAGCCTGTAGTTTCAAACACTCAACACTGAAGCCATGAAGTCTTGTCTTAGACTGTGAGGGAGACATCGAGACAGTCGAGTAGTTTCAACTGGCTCGTGTGTGGTCTTGTCTTAGTTGGTCTAGGACGCCTGGTTGACTCCTCGTGGCCCGGTGCAAGCTCCCGACTCGAAGCTGCATCACCATGGTCCCGCTGTCCCATCACGGTCTCAAACCCCACCTATTGAACTGTTGAGTCACTTAGGTGCCCCCATAGCGTATTTTTAATATGGGATCAATATTCATATATTTTTATTTTTTTGGAAACGGTGAGGGTATTATTAATGGCATGTCAGTGGGCTTTGTAGTGATGCACTGAAACTAAGTGCATCACAAACTAGATCACTGTTCTCATTGACACATCGGGATTCAAACCCGGGACCTTTATGTCATCAGTCCGGCAGCAAGACCACTCCACCTCACCTTATATATATATATACAGTATATATATATATATATATATATAATCACGACCAGATTATTTATTTCTCTTAACTTTTTCGTTCAGTGTCCCCAAGAGCAGAAAACTTTGCTTCCCTCGCGCTAAACTTTATTTTAACTTCCTCCTGGTGAAATACCTGAACGTTGATTTGCACTTTAATTTTGGCACCAGGATCGTCCTTACTGTTTTTCTTACTTATAGTATATTAAAACCTTTCTCCCTTTCTCCATCGTGTTAAGCCCCATTTATTTTCAGATTATAAGACTTTCGGTCCATTAGTTTGGCGATTTTAACACCTTTCGCCCCATTTCGTTGTCAATTTCAAGACCTTTCGTGCCATTTAGGTGTCAATTTGTTCCTTGCGAGTGATAGCGAGCCTGCACTTTTAAGAGAAACTAGCCTTCGGCCCGGACATTTTTCTACCGAAAAATTTACAAATTAATCTTGACGGGGGTTCTAGAGTCTTTAGAAGTTTGATGGAGGTCTAGCGAGGAAACTAAAATATAAATAAATAAATGATTTAATATACCCCAAAAAACAGCCACTATCCCCATAAGTGCTGGGGGTGGCCGACTCGAGACAGAGCCCAAACAGAAACCTGTAAAGTTCCAATGTTTAGGGTGCGGGACCACTTCCACGTTTTTCCATGAATTATCGAGGAATTAGCTGCTAAGAGATTCAATTGATCGTCAGCTGGAAAGCAACGTCATGGTTAGTGTATGATGAGGCATGTTATAGAAAAGTCATATAGAAACCAGAATTTTTCATGTAGGGTAATTTTTCATCTTGCCAAGGCTATTATTATATATTATTTAATTATTTTTGCTAAACAGACCTACACAGCGAATTCGGGATTACCCCCTTGATTTACACAGCCAATCCAAAGATAGTTTCCTTTGAACACTGAATTAGGCACAATTTCAATATAACCATAATTATTGATTCAATTTCAGTGGATGAATTTCTCGAATTTCACAAAGTTAAGTCTACGCGCAACAAACCCCAGTTACGGTCACGCTTTCAAACGCTTTAGGTTTCCAATCATTTCTACCATACCGGTTATTTCTACCATACCGGTTATTTCTACCATACCGGTTATTTCTACTATACCGGTTATTTCTACCATACCGGTTATTTCTACCATACCGGTTATTTCTATCATACCGGTTATTTCTACTATACCGGTTATTTCTACTATACCGGTTATTTCTACCATACCGGTTATTTCTACCATACCGGTTATTTCTACCATACCGGTTATTTCTACCATACCGGTTATTTCTACCATACCGGTTATTTCTACCATACCGGTTATTTCTACCATACCGGTTATTTCTACCATACCTGTTATTTCTACCATACCTGTTATTTCTACCATACCTGTTATTTCTACCATACCGGTTATTTCTACCATACCTGTTATTTCTACCATACCGGTTATTTCTACCATACCGGTTATTTCTACCATACCTGTTATTTCTACCATACCGGTTATTTCTACCATACCGGTTAATTTATATTCTTTAAATAATTACACTGGTTTCCGTCGTGAGGTTTAGTTACACGGGAATCCAACCACTGCAACATAATAATGGCTAGATGTGAATACTATATCTCTTACATGGGATTATACAGGTACTCCCTCATCGATAGTATTAACCCTTTCACGCATTTATGACGCAGAGGTTGCCAGATTAGCAATAATAAATAGAGTCCTCTCACTCTTATAATTACCTCTCCAAAATTAGTTTTCTGCCCACAGCTAACTCAAAGACAACTGCAGAGGTTGAAGTAACTAAACTAAAGGTTTCTAAATACCCCTGATGGTAACAAAGGCTTTAAAGTATCCCCAATAGGCTCAAAATCGCGTCATTTGTCGGAGAGGGTTAAGGGGGGTAGCGGCTGGTTTTTGAGGCTATTTATCAAGTTATTCATAAATGTTTAGTTTCCTCCCAAGACTTCCATCAGGCTTAAACAATACCCCCGAGACCCCTCCTTCAAGATAAATTTGTACATTGTTCGGTAAAAAAAAATCCCTGCCGAAAGCCGATTCCTCTTAAAATTACAGGCTCGCTATCGCTCGTCTTAAAACCTCAAAAGTAATGTGACTAAACACGAGGGAGAATGTGGTCCAGAAAACCGGCCCATCTCCAATTAATCTAGAATAATATGTTCAGTAACTTGCGTTCATATAACCGACACAATTATACATAAATCTGTTTCAACTGGTATCTTTATTTTAGATATATATATGCAACCTTTGAGTTAGTTCTCTCTCTCTCTCTCTCTCTCTCTCTCTCTCTCTCTCTCTCTCTCTCTCTCTCTCTCTCTCTCTCTCTCTCTCTCTCTCTCTCTCTCTCTTTCACTCCCTCTCACCTTGGTTCACCCATATAACTTAATATAGTGGATACCTTTATTGACAGTATCGAGAGCACCATATCTCAGTGTATTTGTACCACTGAGGGATGTTCAATATCAAGCCACGGGGTTGATATATATATATATATATATATATATATATATATATTCAGCCTCGTTAATATAGTGTAGTTATTAAATATATATCACAAAGCTTTTTATTATCACTGATACTCTGTGGATGGCGCAGAGGATAACGTAAACACATTACAATTATTGCACCTTCGCTCAGGAGCTTAATGTCTAATCCTCACTATTATATTGGAAACTTTAAAAGCGAGCAAACCTTACATCTTATCTCTCTCTCTCTCTCTCTCTCTCTCTCTCTCTCTCTCTCTCTCTCTCTCTCTCTCTCTCTCTCTCTCTCTCTCTCTCTCTCTCTGGTGTATAGAAATTCAATCGTTTTATCTCCCCCCTCCCCCCCCCCTCCCCCCTCCCCCCCCCCTCCCCCTCCTATCTTTTCATATGTATAATTATGCTTCTATTTATCTGTCTATTAATCTCTCAATATAATATATATATATATATATCTATATATATAATATATTATATATATATATATATATATATATATATATATCTATATATCATTTCATACTTGTAGTCCCTCTGCCTCAGGGTAAAACTTCCTGATCAGTCGCTTCACAAGGAACTGCTGCCTCATCAATTTGATTTGCGAGTTTGATATAGGTTTCAGACCAGCGATGTTTTGCAGCAATTTTGGTCGGCAGTCCTGGTCTGCCAGCTTCTATTTTTAGGGGGGGATGGGCGTATTTATTTGATCATTTATGTATATTTTTATTATTTTTCTAGTTTCCTCCCTAGGACCTCCATCAAACTTAAAAACATCCATATATTAGATCCCCCTTCTAGATGTATTTGTAAATTTTTCTGTGGAAAAATTTTCCGGTTCTTCCAAAATTACAGGCTCACTATCGTTCGCCAGCAAAAAATAGACACCTAAATAGCACGAAAGGTCTTAAGCTTGATGGAGGTCTATGGAGGAAACTAAAAAAAAAAAAATATTAATAATATATTAGCAAATAAATAGCCCCCCTCCCCCCCCCCCCCTAAAGCGGAAGTAGGTAGAAACTAACTTAATTTGAGATGGTTAGGCAGTTGGCGGGAAACAGGGAGGTTCCTAAGTTAATTTACCCGCTCCACAAACAACACACGGCCCCGGCTAATGTGCAGGAAATTGGGGTTCTGGGGCCCAATAATAATAATGATTGTGAAGAAACCTGACGTTGGTGTGGGGTAGGAGGAGAAGAGGTGGTGAGGAACTGAATATGATGACACCATATCCAATCCAACATAAAACACAAAGACAAATCATATGCAAATTGAAAGATCGATAGGAAATGAATTATATTGTGATGAAACATGTGATAATTGGGTGTGAATATATATGGTATTTTTGAGGAATTATAAAGTGATTGTGAATTTTTAAAGATGCACTTGAAAGAAAAAGGAAACTTGCGGAACACACACACACAAACACACACACACACACACACACACATACAATTCGTGAGATCACAATAATTGCGCGTATGTGTGCGTAGGTGAATGCGCGAGTCTGTATTAAGTGTGGGGGAATTGTAGGAGTCGCCTTAAATATTTAGGTTTCTAAAAAAAAAAATCACAATAGTTAAGTTTGAGAAATACCATATGTAGAATCGCTCTTTCCCTGACACAAATATAGAGAGTGAGTGAGTGAGTGAGTGAGTGAGTGAGTTTTTCTCCTTCAACGATCATATATTTGTGTCTTCGCTTCTCTTTATAGGACCTTGTCTATGTTTCTCGTGTTTTCTTGACAACGCTGCTCAAAATAATAAAAGTTTAATTGGGATAGTTTGGTGACCTGCTCTGAGATCCGTGGAGATTTTTGTTTACATATCTATATGGAGTGAGCATGAAGTGTATTAACCCTTTGAGTACCAGCGACGTTTTTTAAATTATATGTTAGCTATATTTAGACGATATTGTGTAGCTTAGGAAGGATCAATGGTAGTTAAAAGGGTTGGTTGAGATAGTTTGAAGCCTTATTATTGCTAGAGGTCCTTCATAAGCTGCATAAAATCGTCTAAGAGTTGCCAGAATATGATGAAAAGGACGTCCCTGGTACTGAATGGGTTGAGTGAAAACGGTGCTCAGTCATTGGGAAGTTCCCTTGGCGGGGGTTGAAGCATGGCCGATGGTCTCGCTTCTTTGGGTAGCTGCCCTGCCCTTTTAGGATTCGGGTACCGTATCATCGGCTTCGTGGACCAAGTACTTCCCCTTCATCACTGGTAAGAGTGGGGTCTTCCAGTGATGTCATACTTCTCTGCCCTGTTCTCCTGTTGCTGGCTTGGCTTCTTTTGGAGTTCTGCAATGGCTATTTGGTTTTGTTGGAGGGGGATTGTGGGTGGCTAGTACTCATTTCCGTAAAACTAGGTTCACATCTGTGGCCCCTTTACGCCAAGCCGGGGGGCTAGGTGTTGTGCCGAACTCCTCGGAGGGAGGTACCTTCCTGACTCCTTTCTTCCTTGGCATAATTATGCTCTGGCTGGAACCTTGGGGCAGTTTTGCTTGTCCCCTAATTGTGGCTGGTACCCCTGGAGACTGTATGTTTAAATTATTGAAAGCGACTGGCCTCTTTCACTGTGTATGATTGCATTACTTATATTATGTTGGTGTCTAGTATCAGTAATAATTATTTTAGGTTTTAGTTTGTCTGCATGTGTGTTAGCTTGGTTGGCTCCATATGACTTTGTTGTTGTGGTGCCAAGTTGTCTATCAATTGATCAATCCTATAATTATAATATACATATACTTATACTATGTCTATAATTGTGAGCTGTGGCTATGGAAATGCATATCTATCCTTGTTTTCATCCTTGATATATAATCTATGTGTTTGGTATGTGTTATTTAAGTGTGAGTGTGTTCGAATGTAGGCTTGTGTGTGTGTAGATAGATAGACACAGGCAGGTCATAAATAGATAGCCAGCGATAGATACAGGGTCGCTTGTGTCCTAAATAGACTCAGGTAGATACTAAATAGATAGCCAGCGATAGATACAGGGTCGCTTGTGTCCTAAAAAGACTCAGGTAGATACTAAATAGATAGCCAGCGATAGATACAGGGTCGCTTGTGTCCTAAATAGACTCAGGTAGATACTAAATAGATAGCCAGCGATAGATACAGGGTCGCTGGTATCCTAAATAGACTCAGGTAGATACTAAATAGATAGCCAGCGATAGATACAGGGTCGCTTGTGTCCTAAAAAGACTCAGGTAGATAATGAATAGATAGCCAGCGATAGATACAGGGTGGCTTGTGTCCTAATCTAATATTCTGATAATGGAAGCAGCCTGGCCGGAAGGAAGAATATACCCAGGGAGATTTAGGGAACCCACCTCGCTTGTTTTTTATCTTTATCTCCCTCTCTCTTTGGCTTGTATCCATTCAGCCTACTTTTTTAAGACGTTTACCCCCATCCAGGTGTCAATATTTTCCTGGCGAGAGGTAGCGAGCCAGCATATATATATTTTTGTTTTGACAGCAAGCTAAATTTGTACATTTTTCGATAGAAAACATTTCTCCGGCGAAGCCGGATTTCTCCATACAATGCAAGCTTGCTATCGCTCGCCAGGAAAAATTCGTCACCTGGATGGGGATACACTTCTTAAAACAGTTGGCTGAATGGGGCCGAATAGATACAAGCCAGAGAAAGAGAGAAAAGTAGAGAAAGATAAAACAAAAACCGGTGACCCCCCTTAAATGAAAGAAGTGGAGGTCGGTGGAGGACGAAAGGAGGAGGTATAAAGAAAATAGAAGAATAGAAAGAGAGGGAAGAGGAAGAGTATTGAGCGAAGGAAGGGTTGAAGAATAGAAAGAAGGAAGAGGAAGAGTATTGAGCGAAGGAAGGATTGAAGAATAGAAAGAAGGAAGAGGAAGTGTATTGAGCGAAGGAAGGGTTGAAGAATAGAAAGAAGGAAGAGGAAGTGTATTGAGCGAAGGAAGGATTGAAGAATAGACAGAAGGAAGAGGAAGTGTATTGAGCGAAGGAAGGATTGAAGAATAGAAAGAAGGAAGAGGAAGTGTATCGAGCGAAGGAAGGATTGAAGAATAGACAGAAGGAAGAGGAAGTGTATTGAGAAAGTGAATAGAAGAAGAATAGAAAGAGAGGGAAGAGGAAGAGTATTGAGCGAAGGAAGAAGTAAAGGAGAACAAAATGAGTAGGTGTCGAGCGAAGAGTGCAGGGGGAGCAGGAGAAAGACAAATAAGGGGGAATTAATCGAGAACAAAATAGAGGATTTCAAGAAAAAGACCTTAAAAAAAAATTGTTATGCAACCCAGAGAAAGTAAAAAGAAAACAAAAACAGGTTACCTCCCATAAACTTCCTATAAACTGTATAAAATAGTCTAATGATAGCCAGAATGCGTTCTATACCCTTACAATGTCCACAGATCCTTCTTAACCCATTGTCTGCGGGAGACGTTCCCAAACGCCATGGCAATTTACAGGCTTTTACAGCCTCTTAAAGCCTTAAGAATCGAGTGCGAGGGAGCGGGAGAGCGACAGGCCACACTTCCTTCCTCCAGCAAGCCTGCCACGGCACTGAGGAATCTGAGTCATGCTCTCACGAGATATTCAGCGCTGCCTAATGCAAAATAATGTAGCGCGACTTTAGCGATAATTGTTTATTTTAGTGAATGTCTATGGTAGCACTGCGGGTGAAGGCCGCGATCTACAAAGCTCACTTTGCTGTCATTTTGAAGCTATTTTATTCTAGTTTTTGGCTGATTACATTTAATTTAATTCAGACACTTGCCTAATCAATCAGGAGTGCCTGAATGAGCCCTATTATGGCGGAAATAGGTGGAAATATGCCCGCAGCCAAAGTGTTAACCTGTATAATATAGCCTAATGATAGCCAGAAAAAACTGTCGAAATGCGTCATAATCTTCAAAGGGTTAAAACCAGCAACCCAGTATGCAGTATATAATATAATTGTGTCTCCTTCCCCCCACCCCCCCCCACCCCTGTAATCCACTATGTAAGCTGGGATTAGTGGAAGGAGTAAAACGCCCTCAGGGGGATCAAGTGGAGGTATATATGATATCCTATTACAACACCGGCATCATGAATTGTGAGGGCTAGTTAAGTCTCTCTCTCTCTCTCTCTCTCTCTCTTTTTCTCTTTTTTGTCCTTGTTTTCCTTTTTTTCCTCTCACTCACTCTCACTCTCACTCTCTTTCTCTCTCTCTCCCTCTTTCTCTCTCTCTCTCTCTCTCTCTCTCTCTCTCTCTCTCTCTCTCTCTCTCTCTCTCTCTCTCTCTCTCTCTCTCTCTCTCTCTCTCTCTAATAAAGCACTTAAGAACTGTCTCTCCATATTTGGTGTTCTTTTTATCCTAAGCCGTTGACTTTACTATACCCTAAAACGCAGTCGAGAGAGAGAGAGAGAGAGAGAGAGAGAGAGAGAGAGAGAGAGAGAGAGAGAGATGAGAGTTGAAAGGAAATGCCTACTTGCAGAGGGAGATGAAACCATATTAAATTCACGGATGGTGGTGAAGAAACCTTAACTTGACTGGCAGAGTGAGTGGTGAGTGGGAGGTGAGAGTGAGTGGTGAGTGGGTAACTGTTGTGAATGTTGAGTAATGCCGGTATCACACGAGGGCTTTTATAGTCAACATTCGATGATCAACAGTTTTCTGGCAACATTTCTGAAATATTTTGCACCGGTATCGGAAACTAGACTGATGGTAGATGAATTTAGGTGACCGAAATATTATATACGTTGACCTCATAAGCTGCCAGACCAGTGTTAAGAATAAATGTTGAGGGAAAAAGCGCTCGTGTAATATCGGCTTAAGGGGAGGTTTTTAGTTGTTTCCTACTCCTCCAGCAATCTTAAAATGTCACCCCCTTGACCCCCTTTAAAGATAAATTTGTAAATTTTTCGGTAGAAAAATTTCCCGGCCGAAGGCCGGTAACTCTTAAATTATAGGCTCGCTATCGCTCGCCAGGATAAAATCGACACCTATATGGCATGAAAGGTCTTAAAATTGACATAATGGGGGCGGAAATTCTTAAAATCACCAAACTAAGTGGGTAAACGTCTTAAAATCTCAAAAGCAATGGGGCTAGACATGAGGGAGAAAGGGGACAAGAAAAAAGTCCCTCAAGTGGAAATCTCTCCTTAAGTGAGAGACTTTCAATATGTTACCATTAAATTGATTGTCACCAGCGTAATATGTATAACCAAATAATCTAATCTATCGCCACCAGTTTACGGTGTTAACAAAATAGTGTTATGGTTCATTAAATGCTAGTATAGTTATCACACATTAATATTGTTGTTTGTATGCATCTAAGTTTTCTTACATAACGCTTTTCAGACAATGACAGATATAATTGTAATAGCCAGAATATAATTTAGAAATGGCCACGTCGTCGTGTATTTGTCAGTTACTTATTCCATGGATTAATGTTATCCAAATATATTACTTATTTGTGATATTTATAAAACACTCAATTATACTTTCATTACATTGGGTTATTTAACAAATAGGAACATTCGGAGAACCCCAAATAAAGATAAAACAGTTTTGAAATATACAGAGTGTTCCAGTAATGCTTTTCATAAATTATATGGTGGACTCATCAGACAAACATAAGAATAAATTACTCTATGAACATGAGGTTGAGTATTTATAATAACGGAGTTTTTACACGATTTAAGTTAACGATAGATACAATGCCATTCAGTCCAAGGGGTAATGTTGCCATTTTAGTGGATTATATCCATTTGGCCTTCGCTATCGCTTGCTAGCCTCAAGATAGTGACCAGTAGCGATCTGACTTTTCGGTAGAAAAATATGTCCGGCTTCGCCGGATTTGATTATCCTACCGAAAACATCAGCTCGCTACCGCTCGCTAGCCTGAAGAGAGAACGCCGATTGGATACTGCTCACTATCTTGAGGCTAGCAAGCGATAGCGAAGGCCAAATGGATATAATCCACTAAAATGGCAACATTACCCCTTGGACTGAATGGCATTGTATCTATCAAAGGAGTACAAAGGAGTACAACTTAACTTAACTTAACTTAACGTTAACTTAAATCGTGTAATAACTCCGTTAATATAAATACTCAACCTCATGTTCATAGCGTAATGTATTCTTATGTTTGTCTGATGAGTCCACCATATAATTTATGAAAAACATTACTGGAACAGCCTGTACAGTATATATATAGTTATGAATATAATGAAAATAATATTTGGAAATATGACTCCATAGTGTTTAAAAAGCCAAATATTTTCAGTGGTATTGTATTCGTGCCTCCATTGTATAGCCAAAAATAACTACCAATTAAATTTGTCCTCGCTAACAAGGTCACCCTGAACACCGCTGGTCATCAACAGGTCAGTTTTCATAGGTGGTACGGTTGTCCAAATAAGTCGTGCCGCTGCTGTCATTACGTTTTACTCCTTGTGTGCTGTATTAATGTCTGTCGGATGTTGAATAGGGTGTGTCAAAATAGCAACTTGTTTATATATCTCACTGGAAACGATGAATTAATGCTTAGATAGTGCTGATACCAATTATTGATCGAAATATACTTGGTGCCGCGACTCCACTTATTTGACCGACTGTACCATTGTAATATTGATAGTATACTGTGGAACGCTAACAATTTAACCCTCTGAGGATCATGATGCAATTTCAAAGTTTAATCTGGTTATCATTAGACGATTTTATACAATTTAGGAAGGTTGTGTGGGATTTATAAGGGTAAAGACCCTCTCGATTAAGGGGAGGTATTTAGTTTGTTCCCTATACCTCCATCAAGCTTAAAATTACACCCCCTTGAGTCCCTTTCAAGATCAATTTGTACATTTTTCGGTAGAAAAATGTCCCGGCCAAAGGCCGGTTCCTCTTAAATTACAGGCTCGCTATCGCTCGCCAGCATAAAATCGACACCTGAATTGCACTAAAGGTCTTAATATGGGGTGAAAGTTCTTAAAATCGCTAAACTAATGGGACAAACGTTTTATAATATCAAAAGCAATGGGGCTAAACATGAGGAAGAAAGGGGTCAAGAAAAAAATCCCTCAAGTGGAAATCTCCCCTTAACATGAAAGCAGAGCCCATAATACATTTAACCAGATACAAAATAGCTCAAAGGCAAGCACGTAAAACCATATTTTGGATCTAAATTCATAGCTATTGCACAAATTAAAAAAAAAAAACAAAAAAAAAAAAAATTATCTGACGTTCGCATTCACCCAACTCATGTTCGTGTGAAATTTGGTGAAAATCCGTCCAACGGTCTAGGAGGAGTTCCGGGACCGATGGACGACGACGACGACAGACATTTTTTTTCCGGTGGTACCCATTATACGGGCGGGCGGGGGGGGGGGGGGGGGGATACCAAACTCTGCGTAATAATGTTATTGTATATATTAAACATCGTGTTTCCTCCTGCACTTGACCTTTCTCAGCTCCCCCACATAAGCACCTCGTCTAAACTTTATAGCAGCTGGCGCGGGGCTGTCGAGAAAACCTGTGAGACCAAAACTTGTTGGACCACTCTCGTCGCCTGAAACCTGTCCAAACTTGAATGGGGTCATTCTCGTGCACTAGTTTTACTAAGAGTGTGTTGCCTCAATGGTTGGGGGGGGAGGCTAACACACACACACATATACACTCATAATCGCAACGCATGTCCACTTCACTTATGTGCACCCCCCCCCCCCCACACACACACACAACACAACCAAGTGTTTCTTCTTACAGCATATATTTGTTGAGTAAGGTATCCGTATTAAAGGCTCTGAAAATATATTTACGGATGAAATGTCACACACCTCCACACACCACACAAGGGACTGGAGTTTTCGCAGAGAGGCTCCAGTCCTGACGTCTTCTAGACTTACAGTGTGCTGGCTTAATAATCCACTAGGGTTGATAGCCTCTGAAGTCCTAATTTAACTAACTCATCCTTAGACAGTTAGTTCGTTACAGTACAATAATGTAAAATATTGCGAGTTATTAGTTATTATTCCCAATTTTTTTTTTTAGCTCGGTGAGTGATCGACTAGGTATACAAATAATTGTCAAATTCTACAGCCAAGAGCATACATCGTGAATCAGTATCGAACCCAAACGAGACAATACAATGCTTTATTATAGCCCAGATGCTTCACAACTTGGGTTTAAGGGGCTGGTGGCTGTTTTTGTTGGTCTATTAATTAATTTATACATTTATTTTTTAGTTTCCTCGCTAGACATTCCTCAAACTTAAAACAAAAAACACCCCCTAGACCCCACCCTCAAGATATATTTGTACATTTTTCTATAGAAATTGTTTCCGGCCGTAGGCCACAGGCTCACTATCGCTCGCCAGGAAAAAATAGACACCTAAATGGCACGATAGGTCTTAAAATTGACAACGAAATGGACCTAAAAGTTTTAAAATCGTCAAACTAATGGGTCGAACTTCTTACAATATCAACACTAATATGCTAAACATGAGGGAGAAGGGGGTCCAGAAAAATATAGCACCTCTCTCTCTCTTAAAGGTTCAAATAGTCAAACTAGTGAAACCGTATACCTTTGAATGATCTCTCCTTTGCACAGTTGTTATGATTGCATAGCTTTTACAGTGATGTCTAATTTGACTCCTGTTTTAAAATTTTAGTTTTCTGCATATTATGATATAGTCTATTCACTGTAAAGAGGCGAAAAAATCATGACCTCTAACCTCTGTAACTTAAAAACGGCTAAAGTAATCGGGCTAATATTTCTACCATTTGGGAAGAGTCAGTCAAGGAATAGATGTGGCAATTTACAACCAATTTGCTCCAGCCCTTTTTGAGTTACAGAGGATAGAGTTCATGATTGCTCGCCTACATATAGCTTGTCCGCCGCCATATATGACCTTGTTGTAGCGGTGCCAAGTTTTCTATCAAATCAAATCAATCATTCCTTTGCACATCGTTCAGGCCGAATTTCCTATGATAATACTCAGTGCATGAACCACCAACTATTCAGATATTCTTCCAATTAGATCTTTGAAAATTCTGCCCACTTCTCGTTGGCGCTTTTCCCGTAAAGAGCCATTTCTCATTTACATGCAAATATCGCCAATCAGCGGGCAGGATGGTGAGGGAAGAGACTTTTTTACTTGAATATTGAGAGATTTGACCTTGTTAACCCCTTTAAGGGGAGATCTCCACTTGAGGGATTTTTTTCTGGACCCCTTTCTCCCTCATGTTTAGCTCCATTGCTTTTGATATTATAAAATGTTTGCCCCATTAGTTTAGCGATTTTAAGAACTTTCACCCCATATTAAGACCTTTCGTGCAATTCAGGTGTAGATTTTATCCTGGCGAGCGATAGCGAGCTGTAATTTAAGAGGAACCGGCCTTCGGCCGGGACATTTTTCTACCGAAAAATGTACAAATTTATCTTGAAAGGGACTCAAGGGGGTGTAATTTTAAGCTTGATGGAGGTCTAGGGAACAAACTAAATACCTCCCCTTAACCCCTTTAGCACCATGACCGCTATTCACCTTTGATTCTGGCTAAAATTAAATTATTATATGCAGTCAAAGGGGGATGGTTCACTTTTTGGTCGATTTTTTCATTTAAAATATTTCTAGTTTCCTCCCTAGACCTCCACTGAACTTTAAAACAAAAACGTCTATTAGATCCCCCTTCTAGATTAATTTGTACATTTTTCGGTAGAAAAATGTTCCGGCCGAAAGCCGGTTCTTCCAAAATGACAGGCTCACTATCGTTCGCCAGGGAAAAAATCGACACCTAAATAGCACGAAATGTCTTAATATTGACAAGGAAATGGAGCGGAAGGTCTTAAAATCTGAAAACTAATGGGGCTAAACATGAGGGAGAAGGGGAACTAGAAAAGCGACCCATCTCTCCTTAAGAAAGTTTTTCGAGATTGTATTTACCCATTTGAGTCCTAGAGGTAGATTATAAACTAAAGAAAATCGTCTAATGGTGACTAGATTACGATAGAAATTACGTAATGGTGGTGAAAGGGTTAAGAACAAATTATACTTATACAGTATATATATATATATATATATATATATATATATATATATATATATATATATATTATTATTATTTTTTTTTTTTTTTTTTTTTTTTTAACTTGTATCCGAGGACTGTGTGAAACTAACGAAAGAAATGTTCCATTGTATTTCTACAGGTATTTTGTATTGTAATCACACTATTGTTTAGGAGGCATGTTAATGAAGTTAATAGATAAATCACATCGAAAGGTTGCACATAGACCCTGATATGTAGTGCATTATCGTTGTATTTACTTTTATATTTACTTGTACCATAGGGAAGGCCATTTGGTCGTCTCATATAAAGGGGAGACTGACCTATTTTTTTTTATTTTTTTTTGGGGGGGGAGGGTCTATCAATTTGGGGGGGGGAGGGTCTATCCATTTTGGGGGGGAGGGTCTATCAATTTTTTTGGGGGGGAGGGTCTATCAATTTGGGGGGGGGAGGGTCTATCAATTTGGGGGGGGGAGGGTCTATCAATTTTTTTGGGGGGGAGGGTCTATCAATTTTTTTTGGGAGGAGGGTCTATCAATTTGGGGGGGGGGAGGGTCTATCAATTTGGGGGGGGGGGAGGGTCTATCAATTTGGGGGGGGGGAGGGTCTATCAATTTGGGGGGGGGAGGGTTCTATCAATTTGGGGGGGGGGAGGGTCTATCAATTTTTTTGGGGGGGGAGGGTCTATCAATTTGGGGGGGGGGGGAGGGTCTATCAATTTTTTTTGGGGGGAGGGTCTATCAATTTGGGGGGGGGGGGGGGGGGGTGTCTATCAATTTGGGGGGGGGGGGGAGGGTCTATCAATTTTTTGGGGGGGGGTCTATCAATTTTTTTGGGGGGAGGGTCTATCAATTTGGGGGGGGGGAGGGTCTATACAATTTGGGGGGGGGGGGGGGAGGGTCTATCAATTTGGGGGGGGGGGGGAGGGTCTATCAATTTGGGGGGGGGGGGGAGGGTCTATCAATTTGGGGGGGGGGGGGAGGGTCTATCAATTTTGGGGGGGGGGGGAGGGTCTATCAATTTGGGGGGGGGAGGGTCTATCAATTTGGGGGGGGGGGGGGAGGGTCTATAAAAAAAAAAATTTGGGGAGGGTCTATCAATTTGTTTGGGGGGAGGGTCTATCAATTTGGGGGGGGGGGGGAGGGTCTATCAATTGGGGGGGGGGGGGGGAGGGTCTATCAATTTTTTGGGGGGGAGGGTCTATCAATTTTTTGGGGGGGGGAGGGGTCTATCAATTGGGGGGGGGGGGGGGAGGGTCTATCAATTTGGGGGGGGGGGGAGGGGGGGGGAGGGTCTATCAATTGGGGGGGGGGGAGGGTCTATCAATTTGGGGGGGGGGGGAGGGGGGGGAGGGTCTATCAATTTGGGGGGGGGGGGGGGAGGGTCTATCAATTTGGGGGGGGGGGGGGGAGGGTCTATCAATTTGGGGGGGGGGGGGGAGGGTCTATAAAAAAAAAAATTTGGGGAGGGTCTATCAATTTTTTTGGGGGGAGGGTCTATCAATTTGGGGGGGGGGGGGAGGGTCTATCAATTTGGGGGGGGGGGGGTCTATCAATTAATGTATTCCTATATTTCTTAGTTACCTCGCTAGATCTCCATCAATCTTAGAAACACCCCCTGGACCCCCCTTCAAGATAAATTTGTACATTTTTCGGTAAAAAAATGTCTTGGCCGAAGGCCGCTTCCTCTTAAAATTTCAGCCTCGCTATCACTCGCCAGGAAAAAATTGACACCTAAATGGCACGAAAGGCCTTAAAATTGACAACGAAATGGGGTGAAAGGTATTCCAATCGCCAAACTAATGGGCCGAACGTCATACAAGCTGAAAACCCATGGGGGGGGGCTAAACACGAGGAAGAAGGGGGGGGAGGGGGGGGGGGGGGGGGGGGGACCAGAAAAACGGTCCGTCTCCTCCTATTACATTAATACTCCTGGTCTCTCTCTCTCTCTCTCTCTCTCTCTCTCTCTCTCTCTCTCTCTCTCTCTCTCTCTCCATTGTGGTCTCCCTTCCTCGGTTCCCCTCTTGGGGTTTATTAGTATTAATTAATTATCTATCTTCCTTCTCTCTCTTAATTGCCGCATTTATTTGCTTGTTTATTTCTCTTTCTATATTTGTGTTGGGTTTTTGTTTCCTCCCTAGATTTCCAGCAAGCTATAAAAAAAAACCCTAGACCCTCCTTTAAGACAAATCTGTACATTTGTCGATATAATTTTTTTCGGCTGGTTCCTCTTAAAATGACAGGCTTGCTATCGCTCGCCAGGAAAAATCGACACCTAAATGGCAAGAAAGGTCTTGATATATATATATAAAGATATGCGACGAAAGATCTTAAAATCAACAAACTAATGGGGCGAAGGTCTTAAAATCTCAAAACTAATGGGGCCAAAAAAAGCAAACCCTCTCCCCTTAAAGCCTCGATCCCCACCACTCGATCTCTGCCGTACACAGGACAGACTAATTTATTTATTTGACAGGGAAACCGCGGGCCGTGTATCTGAAAACTGTCGCTCCTCCTGATGGCCGCTAGTAATTAACAGATTTTGGCTGCCTTGCATTTAGTGGTTTTAATGGTTACAAATCCAATACATAATCTTATATATTTGTTTGAACAGTGTACATTGGCAGAAAAAAAAAAATAAATAAAAAAATAAATAAAGCAAAAAAAAAAAAAAAAAAAAATGGGGATTGGGCCTGAGCGTATATAGATAGATACATTGGCGGATTCTTCACAATCTTGGGTAATGGCGTTTGTATGAGTAAGTAATTCGTACGTCTAAAGAACGCAAATGAGTAATGCAGTAATTATAATTGTAAGTTATACAAGAATACGTTTAAGCTAACTTTACAAGACTGGTGAAACAAAATACGTTTAAGCTAACTTTACAAGACTGGTGAAACAAAATACGTTTAAGCTAACTTTACAAGACTGGTGAAACAAAATAACGTTGTTTTTACTATTCCATTACTCGTAAGTCATCTTTCCGACTACCTTATACCTTATACCTACATCTTATACCTTTAAGGGGAGGTTTTTAGTTTGGTCTCAAGATATCCTTCAAGCTTAAGATTACACCCCGTTGAGCCCCTTTCAAGATAAATTTGTACATTTTTCGGTAGAAAAATTTCCCGGTTCAAAGCCGGGACATCTTAAATTAGAGGCTCGCTTTCGCTCGCCAGGATAAAATCGACACCTAAATGGCACGAAAGGTCTTAACATTGATAGAAATGGATTAAAAGTTCTTAAAATCGTCAAAATAATGGGGCGAACGTCTTAAAATTAGTAAAACAATGGGGCTAAACATGAGGGAGAAAGGAGTCAAGAAAAAAATCCCTCAAGAGGAAATTTCCTCTTAATTAAATTCGATTTATATATATATATATATATATATATATATATATATATATATATACACAGGAAAGAGCTGTGATTCTTGGCTCTCTGATGTTTCGGGCTCTGGGCGATATATTAGTACAAAAGGAGTAGAAAAGGAAATCAAGCAACAACAGATCTAGTGACCCTTCTAGGCTGCTTGTCCTCCAAAACACTGAAAATATTGATGGAGAGAGAGTTTCAAATTCCACTTGTTGTTGTTGTTGGTGTTGTTGTTGTGGTTGTTGTTGTTGTTGTTGTGGTTGTTGTTTGGGTTGTTGTTGTTGTTGTTGTTGTTGGTGTTGTTGTTGTTGTGGTTATTGTTGTTCTTGTTGTTGGTGTTGGTGTTGTTGTGGTTGTTGTTGGTGTTGTTGTTGTTGTGGTTGTTGTTGGTGTTGTTGTTGTTGTTGTTTGTGTTGGTGTGTTGTGGTGTGTGTGTTGTTGTTGTTGTTGTTGGTGTTGTTGTTGTTGTGTGTGTTGTTGTTGTTGTGGTATTGTTGTTCTTGGTGTTGGTGTTGTGGTGTTGTTGTGTTGTGGGTATGTTGTGTTGTTGTTGGTGTGGGTTGTTGTTGTGGTTGTTGTTGGTGTGTTGTGTTGTTGTTGTTGTGGTTGTTGGTGTTGTTGGTGTTGTTGTTGTGGTGTTGTTGTGTGTTGTGTTGTTCTTGTTGTTGTGTGTTGTTGGTGTTGTTGTGTTGTGTTGTTGTGTGTTGGTGTTGTTGGTGTGTTGTGGTTGTTGTTGTTGTGGTGTTGTTGTGGTTGTTGTGTGTTGTTTTTGTTGCTGTGGTTGTTGTTGTTGGGTGTTGTGGTGGTTGTTGGGTGTTGTGGTTGTGGTTGTTGTGTGGTTGGGTTGGTGTTGTTGTTGTTGTTGTTGGTGTTGTTGTTGTTGTTGTTGTTGTTGGTGTTGTTGTTGGTGTTGTTGTTGTTGTTGTTGTGGTTGTTGTTGTTGTTGTTGTTGTTGATGTGGTTGTTGTTGATGCTGTTGATGTTGATGAGTTGGTGTTGTTGTGGTTGTTGTTCTTGTGGCTGTTGTTGTGGTTGTGGTTGCTGTTGTTGTTGTTGTTGTTGTTGTTGTTGTTTGTTGACCATAATTGTTCCAAGCCAACTCACTATAATCATAATTTGTCAACATATCTGAAAACTACTTAACCCTTTCAGTACCGATTCCTGTGTTCATGATATTCTGGCAATTATTAGACGATTTTCTTCAGCTTTGGACGGACGTGTAGTAATTGAAGAGGCTAAAAACTATCTGAATCGACTCTTTTTAAGGGGACATTTCCACTTGAGGGACTTTTTTCTTGACCCCTTTCTCCCTCATGTCTAGCCCCATTGCTTTTGAGATTTTAAGACGTTTGCCCCATTAGTTTGGTGATTTTTAAGAATTTCCGACCCATTCTATCAATTTTAAGACCTTTCGTGCCATTTAGGTGTCGATTTTATCCTGGCGAGCGATAGCGAGCCTGTAATTTAAGAGTAATCGGCCTTCGGCCGGGACATTTTTCTACCGAAAAATGTACAAATTTATCTTGAAAGGGGGTCAAGGTGGTGACATTTTAAGATTGCTGGAGGAGTAGGAAACAAACTAGAAACCTCCCCTTAACGACCACAGATACTTCTTAACCTGCATAAGATCGTCTCTATATATAGCTGAAACAAAACAAGATACATATCCGGTTAAAGGGTTAATGATGGCTTGTACCGGATACTCAATTATAGATTCACATGATTAATTGAGTGCAAAATCTAGGTCTGATCAACATAATGGATAATAAGCAAGTCAATTGACGGAAAATTGCCTTAATGCTCTCCTAAATCACGTCATCCGGGAAAGTAGTTAATAATGAAGTCACTGATGAGATGAGGGTGGACAGTGGGAGGGAGGAGGAAGGAGGAAGGGAGGAGGGAGGAAGGGAGGAGGGTGGGAGGGAGGAAGGAAGGAAGGGAGGAAGGAGGAAGAAGGAGGGAGGAAGGAGGAAGGGAGGAAGGAGAGTGGAAGGAAGGTGTTTAAGGGGAGGTTATTATATTATTGTTATATATTATTTTCGTTTTGTTTATATTGTCTTATTATATATATATTGTCTTATTATATATATATGTCCTTCTAGTTTGCTCCCTAGACCTCCATCAAGCTTCAAAAAACATCCCTAAAGCCGGTATCACACGAGAGCTTTTATAGTCAACATTCGATGATCAACATTTTTCTGGCAACATTTCTGGAATATTTTGCCGTGGCATCGGAAACTAGACTGATGATAGATGAATTTAGGCAACCGAAATATTGTATATGTTGACCTCATAAGCTGCCAGACCAGTGTTGAGGATAAATGTTGAGTGAAAAAGTCCTCGTGTGATACCGGCCTTAGAGATAAATTTGTACATGTTCGCGGTAGGAAAAATGTCCTACAATTACAGGCTTTCCACACCATCCAAATTATCTCTAGCACTTCCATCGTTGATCATTGGCTTCCCAAATTAATGGAACATATTCGACACGTTGCCACTAACTAATTAAGGGGGTAGTACTCGCTTTTTATGGACCCCCTTCTCCCTCATGTTTAGGATATTAGTTTTGAGGTTTTAAGACGTTCGTTCCGTTAGCTTGGCCATTTTTAGACCTTTCACCTCATTTTCACCTCATTTTTAGACCTTTCACCTCATTTTCACCTCATTTTTAGACATTTCATCTCATTTTCACCTCATTTTCACCTCATTTTTAGACCTTTCACCTCATTTTCTTTTCAATATTAAGACCTTTCGTGCCCTTTAGGTCTCGACTTTTTCCTGGCGATCGGTAGCGATCCTCTAGTTTTAGAAGGAATCGGCCTTCGGCCGGGAAATTTATCTACCGAAAAATGTAAAACATTATCTTGAAAGGGGGTCTAGGGGATGTTCTTCTAAGCTTGATGGAGGTCTAGGAGGAAAGTCAAAAGTAAATTAATAAATAAATATATATGCCAAAAACCAAGCACTACCCCCTTAACTCGCATGACGCCTAGATATCTCATTACTTTAGGGTACTGTCATTCACTGCAGATGTATTTGTAATCTACTATTGGAAACCGCAGGGGATATCTTTCATTAACCCTTTCAGCACCAGGCCGCCTTTTTACCTTTGATTCTGGCTAAAATTAGATGATGTTATGCAGTTTAAGAAGGACCTATGTTATTAAGAGGGTTTATTGAGATCGTATTGACCCATTTGTGTCGTAGAGGTAGATTACAAACTACAGAAAATCGTCTATTGGTAACCAGGATATGATGAAAATTACGTAATGGTGGTGAAAGGGTTAATGCATACTTCTTTTCCCGATAATACATTGGTAATTCAACCCAGGAACTTGTGGCTACTATCTATACTCTCTTTCTTCTCGGCGGACGATAAATTGAATCCCTTAGCAGAGAAAGTCTTAAGAAAATCGGTTCACTCTTGGGTTAGCGAGTTTGATAGAATAGGGCTGGGAATGCATTGAAAGGCGGGTGCCACCTACTCTCTGTAAGGGAAGAGGGTTACGCTGAGAAAGTTCTGAATAACACTGATCATTGTAATGGCAGTAGAAGAGAAAGATATGCAACATTGCAGTGTGTAGAGAGAGAGATAGAGAGAGATTACAGAGAATATGTAAGCGAGTGCTGAGTTGATGAGACGAAATGTTATAATTCCTCCCAACAAATGCGAAAGTACTCGATATATGGGTGCTAAGTACTCCTGTACAGAACCAACAACGAAAATGATAAATAATGTTAGAAACTAAGCTTGTAAGTCGACCAACTATGTTTGAAAATTTAATATCGGTAAATACTAACACACACACACACACACACACACACACACACACACACACAGCCCACACCCACAACCCATACAAATACACACACAGCCCACACACACACACACAGCCCACACACACACACACAGCCCACACACACACACACACACAGCCCACACACACACACACACACAGCCCACACACACACACACACAGCCCACACACACACACACACACACACAGCCCACACACACATATATCCCAAAGCTTTATTGATTTAGTTGCAGGAAAGAAAGAAGTTCCCCAACTTTGTCACCAAAAAAATACTAGGTAAAGTTGAGCAAAGACCAACAACGGACTGTTGTTATTGAGGAGGAAAGAAAAAAGAAGAGCGAGAGAGAAGGAGAGAGAGGGGGGGGGGGGGGGGGGGGGCTGGAGACTCTGGAAGCGACCGACTTGGAAAATAATGTGGATCTTTTCGACAGCATTGACTTAAAGTTTCCAAGGAGTCCAGTGAAATACGAAATCTCAGAAAGTATTGTGCCATAATACGAGGCAATCTAGAGCGACTAGAAAAAGTACAAGCTACAGCTACAAAGCTTATTCCATCGCTTACAAGAATGAGCTATGAAGACCGGTTGAGAGCTCTTGATCTCTTTCCGTTGGAGACACGCAGACTACGAGGTCAGCTCATTGAAGTAGTTAAAATACTTAATGGGTTTGACAATGTGGATTATAGCAAAATGTTTAGCCTCAATATGAATACAACACGCAACCATGGCTGGAAATTAGAATTGAAAAGGTTCAGCACTAATATTTGTGGAAACTGTTTCACATATAACATCTGTTCTACCTGGAACAAACTTTCCTCCGAAGTTGTAAACAATTCTGCAGTAGAGCAGTTCAAGAAGAGAGTAGATAGTATTTTGCACACTCTGTAAAGAGTGTAGTGCACTAAACAGTCTCTCTCCTTCCACTTCGAGTATCTCCTCGGAATGAACCGCAAGGTCTCTGAGATACTAACTATTCCTTGTAACTCTCTCTCTCTCTCTCTCTCTCTCTCTCATCATTGACAAGAGAACCTGGCAGAAATGAACACTGTTTTCACTTGAAGAGAGCAGAATAACAATGGTGTGCAGGACATTTCCTTTCCATTTATAACTATACTATAAATTCCTTCAGGCGATTTCCAAGGCCTGTAAGGTTATTCACTTCTAACTGTTTTCATGTACGGCAAATTGCCGGAGGGAGCGGAGAGAGCCTTCATCTTTGCTATCCTTTCCTTCTACTTTCTCTTAGGGTTGGTATCTCTACTAGGATTAAGTCCTGGCCACCTCGCAGGGACCGTAAGATCTGTGTGGCCAGTGTATCTATGTAAATCTCTCTCCTCCTCCCCCTCTCTCTCTCTCTCTCTCTCTCTCTCTCTCTCTCTCTCTCTCTCTCTCTCTCTCTCTCTCTCTCTCTCTCTCTCCGAAACTCTAAATTAGATACTCCTTTCAGTTCGCAGAAGCCTATAATTATACAGAACTATAGCTCCTATTTAGAATATCTCGGCACGTTAATACAAAAACAGAAAATATTTGGGCTAGTAGCATATACGAAAATTAACCCCTTCTGTACCGGCGACGTCTCTTTAATTTTAGTCTAGCTCTATTTAGACGGTTTTGCTCAACTTAAGAAGGATCTGTGGTAGGTGAGATTGGTCGAAGCGTGTTAATTGCTGGAGGCTCTTTTTAAACTGAATAAAATAGTCTTACCAGTCGCCAGAATAAAGTTAAAAGGACGATACCGGTACTGAAAGGGTTAATAACAGGTGTGGATTTATATCAATTTATTCCTTCGATTATGATTCAAATTGTTTATATTTTTCAGTTCGATGTATTTAGTTCAATTACGGTTAGGTCCAATTAGTTCGGTCCAAATCAGTTCACTTACAATAAGCTTGGCCTTATAAGCTTAGTTCGATTAAGTTAATTGAACATTTTATTAGTTATTTTCAGATTATTTCAGTTCACACAAGTTTAGCTGAATTTAACTCGCCTTTGTTAAATTCACTTTAGATAAGGTAGGCATGTGGGAAAATGAACTTGATTGAAAGGATGAATGTGTTCCACTCTCTCATAGCACCATCATAACGTTCTATAGGCCACAACGTATTCAATGTGTTCCACTCTCTCATAGCACCATCATAACGTTCTATAGGCCACAACGTATTCATGTATTTAACTTAATCTTCAGAATTTCTCCTGGGTTATAGGATGAAGCGTTTGTAATTAGACACAATATTCCAACAGATATTTCCACCTTCACTTTTTGGGCGATTTCTGCATGTATTCATTATTTTTCTAGTTTCCTACCTACAGTAGACCTCCATCATATTAAAAAAAAAACATCCATTAGATAACCCTTCTAGATTAATTTGTACATTTTTCGGTAGAAAAATTTCCCGGCCGAAGGCCGGTTCTTCCAACATTACAGGCTCACTATCGTTCGCCTGGGAAAAAATCGACACCTAAATAGCACGAAAGGTCTAAATATTGACGAATAAATGGGGCGAAAGGTCTTGAAGTCGACTAACTAATGGGGCAAACATCTTAACATCTGAAAACTAATGGGGCTTAACATGGGGGAGAAAGTGGTCCAAAAAACCGGCCCATGTCCCCATAAAATATTCTAGCTATGACGGTGTACCACCATCAAACAATTATTCTTCTGCAAGGGGGGCAATTATTCTTCTGCAAGGGGGGCAATTATTCTTCTGCAAGGGGGGCAATTATTCTTCTGCAAGGGAGGCAATTATTCTTCTGCAAGGGGGGGCAATTATTCTTCTGCCAAGGGGGGGGGGGGGGGGGGGCAATTATTCTTCTGCAAGGGGGGGCAATTATTCTTCTGCAAGGGGGGCAATTATTCTTCTGCAAGGGGGGGCAATTATTCTTCTGCAAGGGGGGCAATTATTATTCTGCAAGGGGGGGGGGCAATTCTTCTTCTTTGCCTGTTCGCTTCAATTCACCTTCGCACCGTGTCTCTCAATAACAATAATAATGGTACCAGGAACGCTCAACACAGACTCTGATATTCGGTGTTTCCAGGCATATATATGTTGTTAGAGAGAGAGAGAGAGAGCGGTGATTATTTCCGACGACTGCTGCCACAGGTACAGTTACGTACACCTTAAGGGGAGGTTTGTAGTGTGTTTCCTAGACTTCCATCAAGCTTGAAATTACACCCCCTTGACCCCCTTTCAAGATAAATTTGTACATTTTTCGGTAGACAAATGTCCCGGCCGAAGGCCGATTCCTCTTAAATTACAGGCTCGCTATCGCTCGCCAGGAAAACATCGACACCTAAATGGCACGAAAGGTTTTAAACGTGACATAAATGGGGTGAAAGTTCTTAAAATCGCCAAACTAATGGGGCGAACGTCTTAAAATCTCAAAAACAATGGGGCTAAACATGCGGGAGAAAGGGGTAAAGGAAATAATCCCTCAAGTGGAAATCTCCTCTTTAACCTGGTACACTGGGATGCCGTATACGTATCTAGCCCACTCTATGCGATAGGTCGTCTTAAAATCGCCAAAGTAATGGGGTCAAACGTCATGACATCTGAAAACGAATGGGGCTTTAACATAGAGGGGAAGAAGGTGGTCTAGAAAAACGACCCATACATTACACTTCTTACATTGATCGTCAGTTAAGGGGAGATTTCCACTTGCGGGATTTTTTTTCTTTACCCCTTTCTCCCTCATGTTTAGCCCTATTGCTTTGGAGATTTTAAGACGTTCGCCCCATCAGCTTGGCGATTTTAAGAACTTTCACCCCATTTATGTCACTTTTAAGACCTTTAGTGCCATTTAGGTGTCGATTTTTTCCTGGCGAGCGATAGCGAGCCTGTAATTTAAGAGGAATCGGCCTTCGGCCGGGACATTTTTCTACCGAAAAATGTACAAATTTATCTTGAAAGGGGGTCAAGGGGGTGTAATTTCAAGCTTGATGGAAGTCTAGGAAACAAACTAAAAACCTCCCCTTAAGGTGTACGGTTGACGTAATAATACAGTGGGTGAATATACAGTAGTTGTGTACTGTATTCTGTATACTGTATTCTGTATACTGTATTCTGTATACTGTATTCTGTATACTGTATACTGTATTCTGTATACTGTATACTGATCTGTAGACGTATCTGTGTATACTGTATTCTGTATACTGTATTCTGTATACTGTAACTGTATCTGTATTCGATATGTATTAATTCGGTATACTGTATTACTGTATTCTGTATTCGTCTATCCTGTATACTGTATACTGTATTCTGTCTACTGTATTCTGCGGTACTGTATTCTGTATACTGTATTCGCTATTCTGTATACTTTTCTGTAGACTGTATTCTGTATACTTTACTGATTCTGTATACTGTAATTATACTGTATTCTTTATTGTATACTGTATACTGTATTCTGTATACTGATACTGTATATTCTCTGTATTCTGGATTTTTCTGATACTGTATACTGTATTCTGTATACTGCCAGTGTATACTGTATTTGTATACTGTATTCTGTATACTGTATACTGTATTCTGTATTCTGTATACTGTATACTGTATTCTGTATACTGTATTCTGTATACTGTATTCTGTATTCTGTATACTGTATTCTGTATTCTGTATTCTGTATACTGTATACTGTATTCTGTATACTGTATACTGTATTCTGTATTCTGTAGTGATGTAGCTTTATAGTTAGTGGATAGTTGCAAATGTTAAACTCTCTCTCTCTCTCTCTGTCTTCTCTCTCTTCTCTCTTCTCGCTCTCGCTCTCTCTCTCTCTGTCTCTCTCTC
The DNA here is from genome assembly GCA_032716605.1 of Paralithodes platypus. Lineage (NCBI taxonomy): Eukaryota > Metazoa > Arthropoda > Malacostraca > Decapoda > Lithodidae > Paralithodes > Paralithodes platypus. The sequence continues at coordinate 33,031,084 of CM064549.1, read as the reverse complement.
TCTCTCTGTCTTCTCTCTCTCTCGCTCTCGCTCTCTCTCTCTCTCTCTCTCTATCTCTCTCTCACACGCACACCACCTGCCGATAAGCGAGATCCGATAGCGATGAAAATATTCTTGAATATTAAACTTTCATTTAGCGAGATCCAGAAATAAGATTATCGCGGCCAAGTTATGCTAATGAGCAAAATTAATGACGTCCTTAATTATACATTCAAATTTCGCAAAGTAGAATGGGAAGAGCGCTTACGTGATTAACTAGTAAATTTAGGAGATTTCTTAAGGGGAGATGGGTGGTTTTTTCGGGTCCCTTTTCTCCCTTGTGTTGTGCACCAATTGTTTTGAGATTATAAGACGTTTGTTCCATTAGTTTGGCGATTTTAACACCTTTTGCGCCATTTCGTTGTCAATGTTAAGACCTTTCGTGCCATTTAGGTGTCTACTTTTTTCCTGGCGAGCGATAGCGAGCGTGACATTTTAAGATGAATCGGCCTTCGGCCGGGAAATTTTTCTACCGAAAAATGTACAAATTTATCTAGAAAGGGGTCTAGGGGGTGTTTTTTTACGCTTGATGGAGGTCTAGCGAGGAAACTAAGAAATAAAGAAATACATTAATAGATAAAAAAAACAAAAAACGGACCATCTCTCTTTAATACGGTGGAGTTACGCAAACCACCTAGCAGCACCTTCTTTAATACGGTGGAGTTAAGCAAACCACCTAGCAGCACCTTCTTTAATACGGGTGGAGTTACACAAACCACCTAGCAGCACCTTCTTTAATACGGTGGAGTTACGCAAACCACCTAGCAGCACCTTCTTTAATACGGGTGGAGCTACACAAACCACCTAGCAGCACCTTCTTTAATACGGGTGGAGTTACGCAAACCACCTAGCAGCACCTTCTTTAATACGGTGGAATTACACAAACCACCTAGCAGCACCTTCTTTAATACGGGTGGAGTTACACAAACCACCTAGCAGCACCTTCTTTAATACGGGTGGAGTTACGCAAACCACCTAGCAGCACCTTCTTTAATACGGTGGAATTACACAAACCACCTAGCAGCACCTTCTTTAATACGGGTGGAGTTACACAAACCACCTAGCAGCACCTTCTTTAATACGGGTGGAATTACACAAACCACCTAGCAGCACCTTCTTTAATACGGTGGAGTTACACAAACCACCTAGCAGCACCTTCTTTAATACGGTGGAGTTACGCAAACCACCTAGCAGCACCTTCTTTAATACGGGTGGAGTTACGCAAACCACCTAGCAGCACCTTCTTTAATACGGGTGGAGTTACGCAAACCACCTAGCAGCACCTTCTCCCTTGCCTTGTTGGCCTTTACGCATTTCTTGTTTGTTTTCCGGTTACCATTAGACGATTTTATTCACATTGGGAAGGGTCTATGGAAGTCAGGGTTAATTGAGATTGTCTGTACCCGTATAATTGCCTCTGATCCTTCTTAAGCTGGAGAAAATGGTCTAATGATAGCCAGAAAAACTGTCAAAATGCGTCACGATCTGCAAATAGTTGAGAGAGAGAGAGAGAGAGAGAGAGTGAGTGTGTGTGTGTTTACACATTGTAGCCATACTCATGCAAATATTGTACAGTATTTTTCAATTTGGTAAAGCATGAATATATCATACTCAAAATTTGTGTAATTATATAGTTTAAAACTGTTTGAGAAAATCCTTGCCTGTGTTATACTGAATATCTTCACTTATGATAGATCCTTGGCGTTTATAAGGGGAGATTTTTAGTTGATTCCCTAGACTTCCATCAAACTTAAAATTACTCCCCCTAGACCCCCTTTCAAGATAAATTTGTACATTTTTCGGTAGAAAAATGTCCCGGCCGAAGGCCGATTCCCCTTAAATTACAGGCTCGCTATCGCTCGCCAGGAAAAAATCGACACCTAAATGGCACGAATGATCTTAAAATTGACAGAAATGGGGCGAGGCTTCTTAAAATCGCCAAACTAATGGGGCGAACGGCTTAAAATCTCAAAAGCAATGGGCCTAACATGAGGGAGAAAGAGGTCCAGAAAAAAATCCTCCAGGTGGAAATCTCCCCTTAAACCAATCTTATTTTTCGAAAGGATGAAATGTATAACTTCAGGTTACTTAATTAATTACTAAAAATAGAACGAAACTTTACGAAGCCTCGAGATCACTTCTAATTGGTTCAGTATCCTCCAAGACAACGCAAAAAGAAATTCTGAAAAGGATCCCTCGCCCCACGAAATCCTGAACGATTTTGACCTGAAAGTTATGGTCAATAACTTCAGACGTACATTTTTCCGCTTGGGTTCAACAATTGTTTTTCCCCTCACTCTTTGTGTTGAAAAGTGCTTCAGCTTTGTTGGAGTTAAAGAGAGGTGTGTGTGTGTGTGTGTGTGTATTATTATTATAATAACAATAAAACAAAAAGTGTTATTGATAAAATGGCAGCCGGGTTGGGTCAAATATATATTGTACATCTAACATACTAAATAATTATAATGGAGATAAGGTGATGTTATACAGTATATACACAATATTTCATATATATATATATAATTATATACAGTATACTGTATATATATATATATATATACAGCATTCCAAAAAGCTTAATGTAATGAAAACGCCATATTTCCGCTAAATATAGTTCACGATCCTGCAGCCCTGACATTCAATTTAATGGTCAGTAAAATTAACTTACATATTTTCTTCTAGTTTCCTACAACTTCCACTCAATTTCCTTGGCCGCGCTATCTATGATTGTCCCTCTCTCTCTCTCTCTCTCTCTCTCTCTCTCTCTCTCTCTCTCTCTCTCTCTGGTTCTTTTTATTTATCTCTATTTCTTTTGTTCTTTCTTTCTTTCTTTCTCTTTCTCTCTCTCTCTCTCTCTCTCTCTCTCTCTCTCTCTCTCTCTCTCTCTCTCTCTCTCTCTCTCTCTCTCTCCCTTCCCTCCTCCCTAGTTAATGATAGTTAGACCCAGTAATTAAGTTGTTTTGGACGAGATAACAACAGAGAGAGAGAGAAGGAGAGTGAGGAGAAGGAGAGAGAGAGAGAGTGAGAGAAGGAGAAAGAGAGAGTGAGAGAAGGAGAGGGAGAGAGAGAGAGAGAGAGAGTGAGAGTGAGAGAGGACATTAACTGAGGGTACCTGTACATGGCTACTAATTAAGTTGTATACACGATTTGTTTGAACAAAATTCCATGTAATTTCGCGTTAAGGGGGGGGGGGGGAGATCGTTGCTTTTTCTGGACCTCCTTCTCCCTCATGCTTAACCCCATTAGTTTTGAGATTATAAGACTTTTGCCCCATCCGTAAGTCGATTTAAGAGCTTTCGTCCCATATCTTTATCAATATCTAGACCTTTCGACACCTAAATTGCACGAAACTTCTTAAAATCGCCAAACTAGTGATGCTAAACATGAGGAAGAAGGGTGTCTAGAAAAACCAAACCTCCCATTAAGGGTAATGAATATACAGTATATATATACAGTATATGGTAGACGATCATGTATAACGAGTTTTAGTGAAATAAGTATTTTTTCTCTCTCTCTCTCTCTCTCTCTCTCTCTCTCTCTCTCTCTCTCTCTCTCTCTCTCTCTCTCTCTCTCTCTCTCTCTCTCTCTCTCTCTCTCTCTCTCTCTCTCTCTCTCTCTCTCTCTCTCTGTGTGTTGTCCTGACTGAGGGAGGTAATGGTCAAAGTTTCAGCCAAACCCATTGTCAGCCAGATTGACGATGGTGGTGCTGGGAAGTTGTGTGTGTGTGTGTGTGTGTGTGTGTGTGTGTGTGTGTGTGTGTGTGTGTGTGTGTGTGTGTGTGTGTGTGAGAGAGAGAGAGAGAGAGAGGGTGACTGTGAATGAAAGAGTGAATGAGAGAGAGAGAGAGAGTGTTGCAGGTTTGCACCGTGTATCAGATCATTCAAATTATTATTCAGATTAAACATATAAGTTGCAATATTTATACATTCAGTTTATATATCAAAACATTTATTAAGTGATCCAATGTTCATTGATGATCGTACACCATTAAGGTTTGTACTTTTTCTCCATTGCGGTATATACAAAATATTATATATATATATATATATATATATATATACTGTATACCAGTATATATATATATTTGCCCAGCGCAGCCATTTTGACAAAGTCAAAGAGACAAATTATCTATTAAACTTGGGTTCATAACATGCTGTCTGTCTCTGCCTATAGTGTATATGTTCCACTGGGTATATAGGATCTTCATCATCAGGTCAGGTCAGGTGGAGGTAGTGAGGGAAAAGCCTATACAACGGGTCCTTGTATCTACTTTCTGAAGGGTGTTGAAAGGGGAGAATTGGTGTTGGAAAGAGAGAGTAAGCTGTTGGAGTGGCTTTGTTATATGTGAGATAAAGAGTGCAGAGAGGGTAACAAGGTGGACACAGAGGGTCGGATGAAGGGTGGAGGGTGAAGAATGACACAAGAGGAAGGAAGGATGCAAACATTACCAATAAGGACAACGATATAGTAATAGGATTTTGACTACACCCAGAGAAAACCTGCTATCATTATATATATATATATATATTGTGTATAATTACATTATTAAGTGTTACTATTTCTTTCTATTTCTCATATCCTTAGCTGTCGTTGCATTCTGTATACTCAATATATTTATCTCTCCTTCAAATCTTGTGTTCTCTCTCACTTCCCAAACTATCTTGACTATCACATTTCTCCTATTTACCTGTATATACTCTCATACTTCCCTTATATTGTTGTCTCTCATACTTCCATTACTTTATTTTCTCTCACTACTCATACTTTCTTTACTCACTCACTTCTCATACTTGCTCTACTCTCTCACTACTCATACTTGCTCTACTCTCTCACTACTCATACTTTCTTCACTGTCTCACTACTCATACTTGCTCTACTCTCTCACTACTCATACTTGCTCTACTCACTCACTACTCATACTTGCTCTACTCTCTCACTACTCATACTTGCTCTACTCACTCACTACTCATACTTGTTCTACTCTCTCACTACTCATACTTGCTCTACTCACTCACTACTCATACTTGCTCTACTCACTCACTACTCATACTTGCTCTACTCTCTCACTACTCATACTTTCTTTACTGTCTCACTACTCATACTTGCTCTACTCACTCACTACTCATACTTGCTCTACTCACTCACTACTCATACTTTCTTTACTGTCTCACTACTCATACTTGCTCTACTCACTCACTACTCATACTTGCTCTACTCTCTCACTACTCATACTTGCTCTACTCTCACACTACTCATACTTGCTCTACTCTCTCACTACTCATACTTGCTCTACTCTCTCACTACTCATACTTTCTTTACTGTCTCACTACTCATACTTGCTCTACTCACTCACTACTCATACTTGCTCTACTCACTCACTACTCATACTTTCTTTAAACATGAGGAAGAAGGGTGTCTAGAAAAACCAAACCTCCCATTAAGGGTAATGAATATACAGTATATATATACAGTATATGGTAGACGATCATGTATAACGAGTTTTAGTGAAATAAGTATTTTTTCTCTCTCACTTCTCATACTTGCTTTACTGTCTCACTTCTCATACTTGCTCTACTTACTCACTTCTCATACTTTCTTTACTCTCTCACTACTCATACTTGCTCTACTCATTCACTTCTCATACTTTCTTTACTGTCTCACTTCTCATACTTTCTTTACTGTCTCACTACTCATACTTGCTCTACTCTCTCACTACTCATACTTGCTCTACTCACTCACTTCTCATACTTGCTCTACTTACTCACTTCTCATACTTTCTTTACTGTCTCACTTCTCATACTTTCTTTACTGTCTCACTTCTCATACTTGCTTTACTGTCTCACTTCTCATACTTGCTCTACTTACTCACTTCTCATACTTTCTTTACTCTCTCACTACTCATACTTGCTCTACTCATTCACTTCTCATACTTTCTTTACTGTCTCACTTCTCATACTTTCTATACTTTCTCACTTCTCATACTTGCTCTACTCTCTCACTTCTCATACTTGCTCTACTCTCTCACTTCTCATACTTGCTCTATTGTCTCACTTATCATACTTGCTCTACTCTCTCACTACTCATACTTGCTCTACTCTCTCACTACTCATACTTGCTCTACTCTCTCACTTCTCATACTTTCTTTACTGTCTCACTTCTCATACTTTCTATACTTTCCAGGCCGCTTCTAAGACGTCCCTTACTCCTAAACTTCCCATAAAATTCTCTACTATCTCGTATCCATACGATGTTTAGTATCACACTTCCTGCACCTCCTATGATATTAGCTATAGGATTCAACTTCTCATGCGTTGTTTACGATCTCACGCCCCATGTGTTCTTAACCCCTTTAGCCCCATGTCTTCTTAACCCCTTCAGCACCATGACGCCTTTTTACTATTGGTTCTGGCTACTATTAGACGATTTTATTCGGTTCAAAAAGGGCCTCCAGCAATTAACAGGGTTCAAACTATCTCACTCCACCCATTTGTCTAACATAGATCCTTCTTAAACTGCACAAAAGCGTCTAAATATAGCTAGAATTCAAGTACAAAGACGTCACCGGTATAGAAGGGGTTAAGAGTTCCACTTTAGTTTCACTACGTGTGCTGGCCTTTGATTGTAGGTGTATGTTAGTGTAAGTGTTTCTATTTAAATGATATTATATTATATACCTGTATAATCTATGCCTGTTTCGTAAGTGTGTGTGTGTGTGGGTGTGGGTGGGGGGGGGGGGGGGGGGGGGGGGGTGGGGGGGGGGGTGGGGGGTGGGGGGGGGGTGTTTGTATTGGCTGGAATTAGTTTTCAATACAATCGAAGAAGTCGAAGAACAAGACGGAATAACAAATAACCTATTGTAAGACGATTGAGGATATTGGACACCGAACTAAACCTCGAGAAGTCTGAGTGGGATATATTTTTTTTTTTTTTTTTTTTTTTTTCCTTCCTATTTCACTCTCCGCAATTCTCGGGTATTGGCTTTTCCTTACACAATTCCAATTCCTTTTCCAGATTGTCTGGAGGAAATTTTACCTCGATCTCCTTTTACTGACCTGACTTTCCGGCTTCTCTCGGTTATTTCCAGTATTGGGAGAGAGGTAGCCTGACCAGGATTCGAACCCACTCGACTTTCCTACTTCTCTCGGTTATTTACAGTATTGGGAGAGAGGTAGCTTGACCAGGATTCGAACCCACTCACTCCAAGTATTTTTGGAAGAGTTGTTCTCCGTATCCGCTCGACCATGAGCTCCGGGGAAATTAATACAGTTTCATTGTTAAGGGGACACCCTTCGCTTTCATGTTTGGCCCCATTATTGTTTAGATTTGAAGGTGTTCGACCCATTAGTGTGTTGAATTTAAGGCTTTTCGACCCATTTATTTACCAATACTGTATATAGACCTATCGTGCCATTTAGGTGTTGTATTTTCCCAGGCAAGCGATAGCGAGCCTGTCATTTTAGGAGGAATCGGCCTTCGACCGGGAAATTTCTCTGACGAAAAATATACACATTTAATCTTGAAAGGGGGTCTAGGGGGGGGGGGGGGGGTGATTTTCTAAGCTCGATGGCGGTCTAGGGAGGAATCTTTAAAAAAAAAAAAAAAAAAAAAAAAAAAAAGTAGACCCTCAAAAATAATCACTAGCCCCTTACTAGTTCTATGGATCACTACACATACTGGCAGAGAGATAAAAGAGAGATAAAAGAGATAAAAGAGAGATAAAAGAGATAAAAGAGAGATAAAAGAGAGATAAAAGAGATAAAAGAGATAACAGAGATAAAAGAGATATAAAAGAGATAAAAGAGATATAAAAGAGAGATAAGAGAGAGATAAGAGAGATAAAAGAGAGATAAAAGAGAGATAAGAGAGATAAAAGATATAAAAGAGAAATAAAAGAGCTAAAATAGAGATAAAAGAGAGATAAAAGAGATACAAGAGAGATAAAGAGATAAGAGAGATACACGAGATAAAAGAGATAAAAGAGAGATAAAAGAGATAAAAGAGAGATAAAAGAGAGATAAGAGAGATAAAAGAGAGATAAAAGAGAGATAAAAGAGAGATAAAAGAGATAAAAGAGAGATCAAAGAGAGATCAAAGAGAGATAAAGCAACAACAGACAGAAGGATAGACCGAGAGATAAAGAAAGGCGGTGTATTACATAAACCCGCCCGGCCATCTCCGGGGAAATTAATGCCGTCGCATTTTTATAGGGTGGTATGTCGTTTTTCGACACCCTTCGCCCTCATGTTTAGCCCCAGTAATTTTGAGATTTTAAGACGTTCGCCCCATTAATTTGCCGGTTTTACGACTCTTCGCCTCATTATTTTGTCAATATTTAAAACTTTTGTGCCATTATGGTCACCATTTTTTCCTGGCGAGCAATAGCAAGCCTTTAATTTTATGAGGAACCGGCCTTCGGCCGGCACATTTTTCTGTCGAAATTGTACAAATTTATCTTGAAATGTGGCTTAGGGGGTGTTTTTCGAATCTTGGTGGAGGTTTTGCGAGGAAACTAAAAAATATATTGATTAATAAATAAATAGACCAAAAACTACCCAAAGTAAGAGATAGAAGGATAGACGAAGAGAGACCTAAAGAACGGCGGTGTATCATAATTATAAACCCCCCTGGCCTCCTGCGGGGAAATACATACAGTCTCATTTTTAACTACGGGGGGGGGGATCGTATTTCCCTTCAACTCACATCTCTCACTTTATTTGTTTTATTTATATATATTTATTATTATTATCATTATTATTATTATTATATTATTTTATTATATATTTTTTTTTCAAGCATTACAATACATTCTGAGAGTGAGGGTCCGAGTCTAGGTGGTGAGACAGTGAAGCACTGGAGCGAAGCAGCTTTAGAGATGTGGCTGCTTCGAGCCGTGGGTGGGCTGGTTGTATCCCAAAGTGCTTCACATGTCTCACTCCCTACGCCGTTCAATGTACGGTTGAATGTACAGGCTCTCAGCCTATGCCCGAGAGGGAGTAGTTGGAATACATTAAAAAATTGCTCGACAAGGTGAAAATATACCTTTACACGAACACCATGTTGAGGTCAACGGATAGTTATTTCATATTACAATAAGATATACAGTTACATAATTGTATGTATGTTTGTATGTATGTATATACTCAGGCACATACTCCATAGTTGGGGGTGGCAGACTCAAGACAGAGACCGAAGAGAAACATATTTTTTTAGTTCCAGTTCTTAAAGTCTGGGGCCACTTTTGCGTTTCCTTGCCCCTTTCTCTGTCTCGTCTAGTAGGTGAACGATTTATATATATATAATATACATATATATATATATATATATATATATATATATATATATATATATATATATATATATATATATATATATACCGGTATGTTCCTTTAACGTGTATACATTGTTAGCTTGAAGAATATTTAAATTACAGTTTAAGCTTGTCCATGTAAATCAATTGAGTCTGAAATGTCAATGCGAGCGAGAGAGAGAGAGAGAGAGAGAGAGAGAGAGAGAGAGAGAGAGAGAGAGAGAGAGAGAGAGAGAAAGAGAGACAGATAGATAGAGACAGACAGGGAGAGAGATATAGAGACAGGCAGATAGAGAGAAAAAAGGAGAGAGAGAGAGACATAGAGCTAGAGTCAGACAGAGAGATAGAGATAGACAGGGAGATATATATAGAGACAGAGAGAGAGAGAGTGAGAGTGAGCGAGAGAGAAGCGAGAGTGAGTGAGTTGTGTTTCTGTCAAAATAATGATCTTGACTTGTTTCGCTATCATTGTCACCTTATTGTTTCGCTATCATTGTCACCTTATTGTTTCGCTATCATTGTCACCTTATTGTTTCGCTATCATTGTCACCTTATTCATTACTCCATCATTGGTAATCTAGTCGTAGGTTTAACAGCTGTTCAATATTGACCAATGATTCTTTTATTTCCATCATACGGGGCTTACTCTAAATACTCCTTTGCCGGATCCCATAAACACTTAGGTATTTCCACATTGACAAATATCCTTCTAATGTGGCAGATGGTTCATGTCATGCATATATTGATATGTATTACATTATGAAAATTCTTCATATATTAACCCTTTGAAGCTCTGACGCGTTTTAGCAATGTATTTTGGCTGTCATTAGACGACTTTATGCAGCTTAGGAAGTATCTGTGGGTATTAAAAGGGTAAATACTATCTCAATCAACCCTTTGACTTCCATATGCCGTTACTAATATGAATAAAATCGTCTAATAGTAGCCAGAAACATAACAGAAACGCGTATTGGAGCTTGAAAGGCTTATTAAGGTAGTGGCAGTAGTTAGAGTTCATTACACATAACACTGTTTCTGAATCTAGCATTTTTCTTGAGACTGCTATATTCCGTATATTATATTCAGTCTAGGTACAAATAAAATAATGTATCTTTGCTGTATTGATTGTACTTTATACATTATCTTTTACATACTGTATATTATAAAAAAAAAAAAAAAATATATATATATATATATATATATATATATATATATATATATATATATATATATATATCATTTTATAATTAACAATATTATTTTCTTTGCACAAGGTGAACCCCTATGCCAATATATAGTGTATGCAGATTCCTCCTGCAGCCTAATTTGTTTTAAGACTCCGCATCAGTTCTCATGTCTATTGCCGTTAAGGGGAGATAATCCACTTGACGGATTTTTTTTTCTTGACTCCTTTCTCCCTCATGTTTAGCCCCATTGTGTTCCTTATGTTAAGACGTTCGCCCCATTATTTTGACGATTTTAAGAACTTTCAACACATTTCTGTCAATTTTAAGACCTTTCGTGCCATTTAGGTGTCGATTTTATCCTGGCGAGCGATAGCGAGCCTGTAATTTAAGAGAAACCGGCTTTCAGCCGGGACATTTTTCTACCGAAAAATGTACAAATTTATCTTGAAAGGGGCTCAAGGGGGTGTAATCTTAAGCTTGAAGGATATCTACGGACCAAACTAAAAACCTCCTCTTAAACTGAAACCCAATATTTTCTTATAGTTTGCTACAGTTTTCACTTTCCTGTCCATTTCCTTGGCCCTGTTATCTACGAGTTATCTACGAGTTATCTACGAGTTATCTACGAGTTATCTATGAGTTATCTATGAGTTATCTATGAGTTATCTACGAGTTATCTACGAGTTATCTACGAGTTATCTATGAGTTATCTACGAGTTATCTATGAGTTATCTACGAGTTATCTACGAGTTATCTACGAGTTATCTACAAGTTATCTACGAGTTATCTACGAGTTATCTACGAGTTATCTACGAGTTATCTACGAGTTATCTACGAGTTATCTACGAGTTATCTACAAGTTATCTACGAGTTATCTACGAGTTATCTATGAGTTATCTACGAGTTATCTACGAGTTATCTACGAGTTATCTATGAGTTATCTACAAGTTATCTACGAGTTATCTAAGAGTTATCTATGAGTTATCTACGAGTTATCTACGAGTTATCTACGAGTTATCTACGAGTTATCTACGAGTTATCTACGAGTTATCTACGAGTTATCTATGAGTTATCTATGAGTCTACCTATCGCTCCCCTCCTCCCAGGTTGATAATGGTTGGAACCAGTCATTTGGACGAGATAACAACCGCGTCACGTAGAGTTACATAGAAATACACACCACCACACAGACCACTTGCTCCAAACGAGTTGATCCGGCCTTACAAATTGAACTGGTCATTCCTTTATACTTTTAACCCTTTCTATACCAGCGACGTCTATTGTTAATTTTAGTCTAGATGCATTTTTAGAATATTTGGTGCACCTTTGGAAGGATCTGTGGTAGCTAGGATTAATAAGGGGAGGTCTTCACTTGAGGGATTTTTTTCTTGACCCCTTTCTCCCTCATGTTGAGCCCCATTGCTTTTGATATTATAAAACGTTTGCCCCATTAGTTTAGCGATTTTAAGAACTTTCACCCCATATTAAGACCTTTCGTGCAATTCAGGTCGATTTTATCCTGGCGAGCGATAGCGAGCCTGTAATTTAAGAGGAACCGGCCTTTGGCCGGGAAATTTTTCTACCGAAAAATGTACAAATTTATCTTGAAAGGGACTCGAGGGGGTGTAATTTTAAGGTTGATGGTGGTCTAGGGAACAAACTAAATACCTCCCCTTAACCGAGATATTTCGTAGCCTTTTCATGGTTAGAGGTCCTTCCTATACTTAATAAAATGCACATTACACAAATACTAGCCTATACGTATATAACTTGAACATGTTTGCTATATAACTTGAACATATATATATAACTTGAACATGTTTGCTATATAACTTGAACATATATATATAACTTGAACATGTTTGCTATATGCGAGATGATCAGGTCAGTAGCGCAGCAGTTTTACTATTACCCCAGATAATTCAGGGAGGTATTTTTAGTTACTGCAAATATACAGTAAAATAGGCTCCATTAAGGGGACCAACCTGCTTTTTTGTTCTCTCTCCTTTTCTCTCTTTCTCTGGCTTGTATCCATTCGGCCCCATTCAGCCTACTGTTTTATGACGTTTCTCCCCATCCAGGTATCGATTTTTTCCTGGCGAGCGAGAGCGAGCCATCATTGTAGGGAGAAATCTGAAAAATGTACAAATTAACTTAGCTGTCTAACACATAATCCAATATATGCTGGCTCGCTATCGCTCGCCAGGTGTAAATCGACACCTGGATGGGGATAAACGTCTTAAAACAGTAGGCTGAATGGGGTCGAATGGCTACTACCCAGAAAGACAAACAAGCGGGTCGGTCCCCGTAACAATGGCTAATGTGACAAGACTTAGATAAAGGGAACATGAAAACCCGTAAAGTTTCCCTGCAGCGTGACTCTATTGACCGACCGAGTTATGAGGGCCGTTGGTCTAGGTGATGCAGGTAGGCAGGTATACACACACATAAACACGCTTACACACACACACACACATACCCCCCCCCCCCCCCCCCCCCACACACACACACACCGGGGTTCAAATCTCACTTAGGTTGATAAACGTGTTCTGAGACATAGCCGGTGGTTACCATCTCCCTTGAGCAAGGAGATGGGTAATTGTCATTGATAATAATGTCTAGGAAGCGGGACAATACGAGCCCAAAACCCAGTTCCTGTCAAACTACAATTATAAATACAATTATGAATACACACACACACACCCACACCCACACACACATATATACACCCACACCCACACACCCACACCCACTCACACATATATACACCCACACACCCACACACATATATACACCCACACCCACCCACACACACCCACACCCACACACACAAACCCAACAACCAAGTCTCCACCTGTATTTATCACCTCATTATAACCGAGAACCACAATTACCTGGCTCGTGACTCACTATAAGATACGATGAGGTGTTCATATATTTGGCAGGGGTAACTTAGCGGGTTTAGTACAGTAGAGGGGATGAAATTAACTCGATTGTTATTTTGCATTGTATTATTATTATTATTATTATCATTATTATTATTATTATTACTATCATTCTTATTATTATTGTTATTATTATTATTATTATTATTATTATCATTATTATTATTATTATTATTATTGGTATGATTGTTATTATTATTATTATTATTATTATTATTATTGTTATTATTATTATTATTATTATTATTATTATTGTTGTTGTTGTTGTTGTTGTTGTTGTTGTTGTTGTTGTTGTTGTTTCATTAACCATAACCCTCTTATGCTGTTTTTGCGTCGATTGGTATATTTTAAAGTTGGCATACAGTAAACTTAACCCCTTCAATGTACAATAACACTGTTTATGTTGTGTTGCAGTGAATATTAAACATTATTATTTACTTTAGGAAGGAACTGGTAACTCACGATGACCCCGAATTAGTCACACCATTTTAGTATAGGCCTAGCTACTCTTCTGATCCCCCCCTCCCCCCCCCCCCCCCCCCCCCCCCCCCCCCCCCCCCGCCCTATCTCCCATACTTCCTTTCAACTTAAGGGGAGGTTTTTAGTTTGGTCCCTAGATATCCTTCAAGCTTAAGATTACACCCCCTTGAGCCCCTTTCAAGATAAATTTTTAAATTTTTCGGTAGAGAAATGTCCCAGCTGAAAGCTGCTCTTAAAGTACAGGCTCGCTATCGCTCGCCAGGATAAAATCGACACTTAAATGGCACGAAAGGTCTTAAAATTGACAGATATGGGTTGAAAGTTCTTAAAATCGTCAAAATAATGGGGCAAACGTCTTAAAATTAGAAAAACAATTAGGCTAAACATGAGGGAGAAAGGAGTCCAGAAAAAAATCCCTCAAGTGGAAATCTCCCCTTAATCCCCTCTTCCCCCTTCCCCTCTTTCCGTCTTCTCCCTTCCCCTCTCCCCCCCTCTTCGCTCTTCCTCTCTCCCCCCCTCTTCTCTCTTCCTCTCTTTCCATCTTCTCCATTCCCCTCTTCGCCTCTCTCCTCCTCGTTTCCCTATCCTCTCGTCTCATCATTTCACCTGTCTTTTACTCTTCTCTGCTCTCCTACTTTCGCCTCTCTATCTCTCCTCTGTCAACAAGTTCTTCTCCTCTCCTTTCCACACTTTCCTTCTCTTCGCCTCTCTAGTTCTCCTCTTCTTTCTCTCCTACTTTCACCTCTCTATTTCTCCCTTTATAACAATTTCTTCTCCCCTCTCTGTTCCACTCTTCCCTTCTCTCCTTTCCTCTCTTCAACCCACAGAGAGAGAGAGAGAGTCGGCTCGTGTTCCTCCTCTTAATTACTCGGCTTAAGTGTTATGGAAGAGATGGTGGGGAAGGGAATGCCAAGAAATTCGAGATAATTGGATGATTCGAACCTTTGCCCTTTCAACACAATGCCACCTCTCTTTTATTCTGGCCGTCATTACACATTTTTATTCAGCTTAGAAAATACATGAAGCAGTCAGTCGGAGGGTTGAGGAAATATTTGTATTCTTTCGTATGCCGAATGAACTTGCATACAAAAATACAAAACTGACTTAAGGGGGGTGACCTGCTTTTTGTGATTTCTGTCCTTTTCTCTCTTTCTCTGGCTTGTATCCATTCGGCCCCATTCAGCCAACTATTTTAAGGCGTTTATCCCCATCTAGGTGTCGATTTCTTCCTGGCGAGCGATAGCGAGCCAGCATTATATGAAGAAATCCGGCTTCGCCGGTGACATTTTTCTATCGAAAAATGTACAAATTTAGCCTGCTGTCAAACAAAAATAAAAAATATGCTGGCTCGCTACCGCTCACCAGTAAAAAATTGACACCTGGATGGGGATAAACGTCTTAAAACAGTAGGCTGAATGGGGCCAAATGGATACAAGCCAGAGAAAGATAGAAAAGGAGAGAACAAAATCAGGTCACCCCTCTTAAATAGACTTGATTGTATTGAAAAAGTCAACACATGCGAGAAAGGGATCGCAAGGTTTATACCACCTTCATCCCCATCACTATACCCTGTTTCTTTTCAACTGACGGTAAATTGCAAAGTTCCCACCAAGATTTCTCCGTTATTTTGAAGATTTTGTAGTGAAATATGGCGCTAATTATATAAACTTGGTCTAAATATGAAGCAGAGACATGGTGGTTTCATATTTTTCCGTTCGTTATCGATACATCAGTTGCTAAGGGATTCAATTTATCGTCAGATGAAATGAAACCGAGTTATAGCCAGCAGCCCTGTCAGGTCCCAAATTCCGTCTTTAAGGGGAGGTTTTTAGTTAGTTCGCTAGACCTCCATCAAGCTTAACATTACAGCCCCTAGACTCCCTTTCAAGATAAATACGTTTTTCGGTAGAAAAATGTCCAGGCCGAAGGCCGGTTCCTCCTAAATTACAGGCTCGCTATCGCTCGCCAGGAAGAAATCGACAAATAAGTGGCACGAAAAGTCTTAAAATTGACAGAAATGGGGCAAAAGTTCTTAAAATCGCCAAACTAATGGGGCGAACGTCTTAAAATATCAAGAGCAATGGGGCTAACCATGAGGGAGAAAGGGGTCAAGAAAAATATCCCTCAAGTGGAAATCCCCCCTTAACCCGAGGACGGCGTTGATCCTTGAAAAATCGCCTCCCACACCAATGAGACTCAGAAATAAGTAACACCCCTTTCTTAACATTAATCATCAGTTACAAGCCCCAATGCACTTGAATAAAATAATGAAAGCATATGGTCCTCCCGGGATCGGACCTCGGGACACCACACCCAGAACATAAGCATCTAAACCATTACACCACCAACATATCCCGTGACCTACCTATGGCGAGTCTTGTCGTGACCTGATTACACTGAACCTATTACCTGTCCCATCTTCTAATGAATATATGTTAACCCTAACTCGTGCAATATTGAACACTGTGCAAACGCTATATTTAAGGGGAGACGGTTCACTGTTTGGTCGATTTTTTCATTGATTATTATTATTTTATGTTTTTTTCTAGTTTACTCCCTAGACCTCAATGAAACTTAAAAAAAAAAAAAAACATCCATTAGATCCCCTTTTTAGATTAATATGTACATTTTTCGGTAGGCCGGTTCTTTCAAAATTACAGGCTCACTTTCTTTCGCCAGGAAAAAAATCGACACCTAAATAGCACGAAGGGTCTTAATATTGACAAGGAAATTGGGCGGAAGGTCTTAAAATCAACAAGCTAATGGGGCAAACATCTTAAACTCTGAAAAGTAATGGGGCTAAACATGAGGAAGAAGGGGGACCAGAAAAACGCCCCATCTCCCCTTAAAGACAATCTGTGGATGTCTTGTGATGAGGTAAAATAAACACAAATGTTATGAGTTGTATTCATCTTCCCCTCTGCCAGACTTTCACGTCAAGATGATGTGTTTGGTGGTGTAATGATTTAGATGCTTATGTTCTGGGTGTGGTGTCCCGAGTTCGAATCCCGGGAGGACCATATGCTTTCATTATAGTTCATTCAAGTGCATTGGGGTTTGTAATTGATGATTCATGTTAAGAACGGGGTGTTACTTGGTTTATTGTTCCGAGGTAAACTACAGGATTTCTTCACATCCGACCCTCACCATTATTCGAACCAAGGTCCTGCTGATTCAGAGTCAAACCACATTACCACTTCTCACTGATATACACAATAATATAAATGTGATATCAATATTTCAGCCCTTCACTACACAGAGGCAAAAAAGAACTTCGAGGTCATATGCATCACTAAGGCATCGAGAGAGAGAGAGAGAGAGAGAGAGAGAGAGAGAGAGAGAGAGAGAGAGAGAGAGAGAGAGAGAGAGAGAGAGAGAGAGAGAGGTAATACAGAGAGAGAGAAAGAGATAAGAGAGAGAGAGAGAGAGGAAAGAGAGAGATTATATATTTTTCTCGTACAAATGAAATCAAGAAAGTTATCTGGTAAACTTTCTACTGAATAAATGTTTTAATTAAGTCCATGCAAATCTCACACATTTCGGTTCTGATAAAAATAAATCGTGAATGTTGTGCGCGCTATCTCAAATATTTAAAAAGTATGATTAATATGATAAGTGAATAATTAGTATGGAGCGTCACGAGAGCGTACGAGACCCAAGCAGCATGTAACGTGACGCTCTGTACTAATTATACACTACTCATATTAATCATACTTTTATATTCATGGAAGGAGAACACTAGAAAAAATGCGTATTAATTTAAATATTAATAATATAATAAGGTGTGTGTGTGTGTGTGTGTGTTTTTTTTTTTTTTTATTTTTTTATAGAAGCAATGTTTTTCAATAGATATTGTTAGTACTTGTTACTAATTTTCTAACAGAATAGGCTCCGATGCAACAAAAATAACAACAATAGCCTAAACCTAGCACCAAAACTCATTGTATATTAATCATAAGTCTACCCTTTTTGCCACAGATAATTCCCTACGTAAAGAGGTATCACCAAGCAGAGTGACAACATGTTTATACTAGATTTAAAGTGCTCAGATTTTATATTCATGAAATATAATTGTTTGCATTTATTTGAATCCTTATTGAACACAAACGAAATCATCTAATTATCTTGAATTTCTTGGGATTTCTTTCCCCACCATCTCTTCCATAACACTTAGGCTGAGTAATTAAGAGGAGGAACACGAGCCGACCCCTGGGTAAAGGAACGGAAAGGAGAGAAGGGGAGAGTGGAAAAGAGAGGAGAGAAGGGGAGAGTGGAAAAGAGAGGAGAGAAGAAACTGTTATAAGAGGAGAGATAGAGAGGCGATAGTAGGAGAGGAGAGATAGAGAGATGTATGGAGAGAAGGGGAGAGTGGAAAGGAAAGGAGAGAAGAAATGGAGGAGAGATAGAGAGGCATAAGTAGGAGAGGAGAGAAGAGTGGAAAAGAGAGGAGAGAAGAAATGGAGGAGAGATAGAGAGGTGAAAGTAGGAGAGGAGAGATAGAGAGATGTAAGGAGAGGAGGAGAGTGGAAAGGAAAGGAGAGAAGAAATGGAGGAGAGATAGAGAGGCGAAAGTAGGAAAGGAGAGGAGAGAAGAAATTGATGAGAGATAGAGAGGCGATAGTAGGAGAGGAGAGAAGGGAAGAGAGGAGAGGAGAGTAGAAATTGACGAGAGATAGAGAGGCGATAGTAGGAGAGGAGAGAAGAGTGGAAAGGATAGGAGAGGAGAAATGGAGGAGAGATAGAATGGAGAAAGTAGGAGGGTAGAGAAGAGTGGAACAGAGAGGAGAGAAGAAATTGTTAAAAGAGGAGAGATGGAGAGGCGAAAAGAAAAAAAACATCTTCAGTCTACAAATGTTTAAATATTTGATTGGGTATAACCACATTTGTACTAAGCACTGTAGCTAGTTTCAGTAATTGAACATTTATTTAGTTTCATTTCATACCTTTGTTACCGAGTCCTAGCACAATGGCAAAAGGGTTGAGAATGGTCGCCCAAATAAATACAACGTTCAGTTAACACAAACTAAAAGTGGGTGTGACTGATTTTATATTGATAATAAATAATAATGATAATAACGTAGATGTGCCGCTTTGCCCAAAATTAAAATGGCATACCCAACTCTGCGATGGGTTACCAACATCACTACTATTTCCACCATCATCACTACTATTACCACCATCATCATTACTACTATCACCATCATCATTACTATTACCACCATCATCACTACTACAATAATTTCTTTCTGGAAAGCGCCATTTCTTCCGAGGGAATTCACTAGCGCTCGGAATATTTTACACCATAATTTTGCCGTTTGTGGCTTTATTCATAACTGTAGAAGCTGCAACCGTGGAAATGGCAATCTGCTTAAACCCTTTCAAGATTCAATACGCATTTATTTTCTGTTTTCTGGATATTATTAGACGATTATATTCAACTTAGGAAGGGAATGTGGTAGTCAAGGGGTAATTAAGATTGTTTTTATCCTTATAATTACCACAGATCCTTCCTAAAATGCATACACTCGTCTAATGCTAGCCAGAATAAACTATCAAAATGCGTCATACTCTTCAAACGGTTAAAACGAGTTGATTACTTCATAATGTCAAGCCACAACGAAACACTAAGCATATTATAATACCTTGGAAGTGTATGTATTTGCATTGAAATAAATTTTGTTTCGTTGCATGAATTCGATGGCGGGAGAATACAACAAAAATGTATACTGAAAAGCCTAACCTTACTCTTTTAATCATGATGAAACGGTGCCAACAAAATAATTGGTGGTGTTAATACAAAGACTGGATAACAATATACACATGACGGACACACTATACACATATCTAATTTTAATAGGGTGCAATATGTTTCCAGATATTCACGAAGGTATATTTTGAAAACTGCAATTAAAGAGTGAGCTCCATTAACCCATTCAATTCTGGTGGCATCTATCTATCTATCTATTGCCTGACGCCGTGATCCCCGAAGGGGTGGCCACGAACGAACCGCCCCCATGCACCTCTGTCCCCAGTCAGTCGATGCCCCTCCCCCCAACCAGCACCGCCTTCGTTCATGTACTTCCTCACTCCATCCTTCCACCTCTCATTCGGTCTACCTCTCCCTCCACCTCGCTCTCATACACCCTCTTAGTCATTCTCTCGCTTTCCATACGTTCCATATGGCCGAACCATCTCAAGTTGTTCCTTTTCACACTTTCCAGCACATCTACCTCCACACCACACCTCCTTCTTACTTCCTCATTAGTCTGTCTATCCCTCCATGTAACTCCGCACGCACTCCTTAAGTAATTCATTTCCACTGCTCTCACTCTTGGTCTGAGTCTCTCAACCAACGTCCATGCTTCGCTTCCGTAAGTCAGTGTCGGGATTATCACACTGTCATGCAAGGATTTCTTCACTTCCATACTGACCACCCTATTTCTTGTTACTGCTTTTAGCGTTCCTACAACCCTCTTCCCCTGTTGTACCCTCTCCTGCACTTCTTCATCCATAGTCCCATCTTTACTCAACACACTGCCCAGATACTTAAAAGAGTTGACGATCTCCATAGCCTGACCGTTCAGCTTCACCTCACACTCTGTGACTTCACCCCTTTCGAAGACCATAACCTTGCTCTTCCCCCGCATTTACCTTCAAATTCCGTTTTTCGCACACTGTTCCAAACTCATTTACCAGACCCTGCAACTCCCATTCATTATCACTCATCAGAACTGTATCATCCGCAAACAGCAGTATAGGTAGCTTCCACTCAATTCCCTCCCTTTTCAGCGATACACCAACATCCATTGCTCTTGATAGTATTTCTTTCATGACTCCATCCATATATACAGTAAACAACCACCGGGACATCACACACCCCTGTTTCAAACCAACATTCAGGTCAAAGAACTCGCACCTTTGCACCCTCATACATGCTCTTCACTGCTTTCAGCAACTTGCCCTCTACTCCGTATATTCTAAGTACTTTCCACAAACCTTCTCTATCCACTCTGTCATAGGCCTTCTCCAAGTCCATAAAGGCAACATACACCTTTTGTTTCTTCTCCAGATATTTCTCCACAACACTATTCAGGGTAAAAATCTGATCTACACATCCTCTTCCCTTCCTAAAACCTCCCTGCTCGTCGCCTATCCATTTCTCCGTTCTCACTCTCACTCTCTCAATCACTACCCTACTGTATACCTTCCCTACTACGCTTAGAAGACATATTCCTCGGTGGTTACCACACACTCCTCTTTCCCCTTTGCCCTTATATAGGGGGACTATTATGCCAGTCTTCCAGTCATCGGGCACTCCTCCCCATGCTAGTTTGCACATTTTCCATACATTCATTCGATCACTATCTCCACCATACCTCAACATTTACCCACACACATCCATCTGTTCCTGCTTTCCCCCACACTTCTACCTCCTGATCCCCACCTCCTCCTCCACTATTTCTCTTCTTCTCCTCCCCGCATACCATATCCAGCTATGTTTGCTGGCTCTTCATTCCTACATTTAGCATTTTCATGAAGTCACAGTACCGTCTTTCCGTCGACTCTCTCTTCCTTCTCTCGGCTAGCATTCTCCCATTCTTATCTTTCACACCCACGTACGGTTTCCCTTGCTACCTTCCCTAACTTTCTTGACTTCTTTCCAGAACAGTTTCTTACTCTCCCTCCATTTTACACTCAGATTCCTTCCAAATTCCTCATCTACTCTTCTCTTACTTTCCTTCACTACTCTCTTCACCAACCCTCTACTCTCTCCACGTACCTCGCTCGTTTCTGTCTCTCGGAATCTTCATTCCCTCTACTACCCAACCACTCTCTATATGCTTTCTTCTTTTCTTCCTTTTCATTATTTTCTGACAACTATTAGACGATTGTATTCAGTTTTAAAAGGGCCTCCAGCAATTAACAGGCTTCAAACTATCTTAATTTAACACCTTTCACCACCACAGATCCTTCTTAAACTGCACAAACTCATGGAAATATAGCTAGAAGAAAATGAAAAAGACAACGTCTCCGGTACAGAAGGCCGGGTGAGGCATCGGGTATTATGACCAGGCACTGATGAAGCGAACATGAAAACCCCGTATTGTATCCTCCTCCCCCCCCCCCCTCCCCCCTCCCCTCTCCCAAGGTCGTTACTGTAGCGTGACTCTATTTACCGACCGAGTTACGGGGGTCGTTAATGTCTCTGTGTGAGGCATGTAAGCGTGAATACACACACGTTAAACACACTCGCGTAAGTGTCTACACACACACACACATACATATAATTATACACACACACACACACATATACATAAACACACACACACACACACAACATACACACACACAACATAAACACACACACACACACACACAACATAAACACACACACACACACACAAACATAAACACACACACATACATAAACACACACACACACACATACATAAACACACACACACACACATATATATAAACACACATACATAAACACACACATATACACATATACAAAAAAACACACACACAAACATATACATAAACACACACATATACATAAACACACACACATACACATATACAAAAAAAAAAAAAAAAAAAACACACACACACACATTCATCTAGGTAAACTTCCACCTGTATTACCGTTTCAATGCGGGGGACGGCATATTAATTTATTCTGGCTTCCAATAGATCATTTCAGTCAGTATAAAAAGGATCTCTAGCAATTAAAGGACCATACACTATCTTAATTAACCCTTTAACTTCCACAGATCCTTCCTAAGCTGCCTAACACACCATAACAATGCTAGAATAAACACAATGAAACGTTGTGGAGAGTTTAACCTCCTCATAACCCAGGACTGTAATCACCTGTAGCCCGTGACTCACTCTACCTTAAGGGGGTGACCTGTTTTTTTGTTATTTCTGTCCTTTTCTCTCTTTCTCTGGCTTGTATCCATTCGGCCCCATTCAGCCAACTATTTTAAGACGTTTATCCCCATCTAGGTGTCGATTTCTTCCTGGCGAGAGATAGCGAGTCAGCATTATATGAATAAATCTGGCTTCGCCGGAGAAATTTATCTATCGAAAAATGTACAAATTTAGCCTGCTGTCAAACAAAAATAAAAAAATATGCTGGCTCGCTACCGCTCACCAGTAAAAAGTTGACACCTGGATGGGGATAAACGTCTTAAAACAGTAGGCTGAATGGGGCCAAATGGATACAAGCCAGAGAAAGATAGAAAAGGAGAGAACAAAAACAGGTCACCCCCTTAAATCTCTCTCTCCCCCCCTGAGACTAACTAGTACAGGTAGCTGCACCAAATGTTTGTTTACGAGGGTTGGAGCTGCATTACGCATGGACAGTGCCGTTATCAGAGCACCACTACAGTCACGTGTCCCTGCGGTTCCTCTTTTTAATTTCCCTTGCTCGCTATCGCTCGCCAGGGAAATATCGACACCTAAATGTCACGACAAAAAGTCTTAACATTGACAAAGAAATGGGGCAAAAGATCTTTTAATCGCCAAACAAATGGATCGAACGTCATGAAAGCTAAAAACTAATGGGGTTAAACATGAGGGAGAAAGAAGGGAGGCCAGAAAAACGACCCATCTCCCCTTAACAACACCCTCCTTCGCCATATATACAAACATGTGTAAGAACTATTTAACACACACACACACACACACACACACACACACACACACACACACACACACACACACACACACCTCTCTCTCTCTCTCTGCCCAAAAAATTAAAATGTCAATGCATTCGAATTTACCCCCTCTCCCCCCCCCCTCACCACCACCACCACCACCCCCCCCCCCCCCCCCCCCCCCTCACCACCACCACCTCCACCCCCTCCCCCATCCCCCAAATCCAAAAAAATGATCTCAACGGGTTTCTGAAATTCCGGGCACCGGGAATAACGCAGGCTGTATTACGAAGCGAAAGGTCTTTATGGCAGCCAAATACCCCGAAAAAAAAAGGGTATTCGAAAAACTCTGGTGAAAATGTGCAGAAAAAACAGAGGAAGGAAGCTAGGTCAGGAGTAAATGTATAAAGGTTTGCTGCTGAAACTCACTTTGTATTGTGTTTGACTTTCTCTTTCTCTCTCTCTCTCTCTCTCTCTCTCTCTCTCTCTCTCTCTCTCTCTCTCTCTCTCTCTCTCTATATATATATATATATATATATATATATATATATATATATATATAATAAATCTACGGCTAGACACCATCAAATTCAAAATTGCCTTAATTTGATGGTGTCTAGCCGTAGATTTATTTTATATTTAAACCTTGCCTAGTTGGCCAAAATTATGTTGTTTAATTGTTTGTTTTTATATATATATATATATCTTTCTCTTTATATATCTATATCTATCTATCTAGTATATCTCACAAATATACGTGAGCTACTAAATGTGTTTACTTCTATGTGGTAGAGTTAATTAAAGCATGGACTGTCGTCTTGACTGTCGGTGGTTCGAGTCCCGGCTGAGAGTAAATACATATATGCATATACTCGCCTTAATTAACCGTTCATGTTCGTAACCTTATATTTTTTACCAAGCTGATACGAGAACCCGGCACATCCCCCCCCCCCCCCTTAATACCACTCTTCAGACTGAATTGCAATAGCATTTTACAAACTAATGCAAGCCAAACCAAATGTTGATTGTAGGCAATCTCGACTCATTTGGAGCAGATTTAATTTGTTTATATGATACTCCAATTTTCAGGATTTGCGGGACAAAGTAACCCATTCAAACTGGCCATGTAGCCTATATCAGATTTCGTGTTCCCGAGTGGCTTTGTGTAGTTCAGTTCACTTGTAAATTTGCCTCCGCGATTTCGTAATATTATTATTTGACGCACTCTCGCTACGATTCTCCATTTGTATTTTTTGTGTTTTTTCCTATCGCTTGCGTGTATGTATTGAATGTATTTGCATATGTGTATGCGTGAATAAATGCCGAATTAATTTCCTATATCGTGAGAAAAATCATTATTTTGCAAAATCTTGAGTGAGGATTTCACCACTGTGAAATATTCATATTAACAGGTAGATGAATTGAGTGGGGGGAGAAACACAGGGAAGAGCTATGATTCTGTATTCGCTAATGTTTCGGGCTATGTATTACCCATCTTCAGAGAGACTGACAGAAATTAGATGAACTCACAGATATATACCGTATACAAAATGTGGAAATTCCTACTTCACCATTGTCCGAGGAAGAGATTTTGAGAATGTCATCCGAGTTGGAAGACAGCAAGAAAGATGAGGAACATTGATGTAAATTAATTATATTTTTGTTCCACGAAAGTAGTTGTTGTTGTTGTTGTTCCCCAAGCTGCCTGGCCGAACAGCCCCAAGGCCCAGAGCACGGCCAAGGCCATAACCGAGCGCCCCCACAGAACCCTTCCTGCCGACCACAATAAAGCCTGGGTGACCGAAGCCACTCCATGGCGGGGAGCTGAGGAGGGTGCAGAAACGCCCGGGAAACAAAAGCTCCACCCAGGGCCCTGTGCCCCTCAGCAATTATGAAGAGAAAGTTGAGGGGCAAGGGAAATTCACGAAAGTAGTAAATATGTGAGGTGAGGATATAATATGTGAGGTGAAGATATAATATTATTTATAGTCTATTCGCTGTAAGTAGGCGAGAAATTATGACCTCTAACCTCTGTAACTCAAAAACGACTAGAGTAATCGAGCTAATATGTCTACCATTTGGGAAGAGTCAGTCAAGGAATAGATGTGGAAAGTTACAGTCCATTTGCTCTAGCCCTTTTTGAGTTACAGAGGATAGAGTTCATGATTTCTCGCCTACTTACAGTGAATAGACTATAGCACAGTAGCAGTATCTTCATGTCTGAGAAGGGACACGATCAATTCCCGGGTAGAAACTAAACAACAAATATATTACCGTCTAATAACTTTCAGCTTTAACCCCTTCTCTACCAGTGATGTCTTTTTAACCCTTTCACGTTTTTGACGCAATTTTGAGCCTATTAGGGATACTTTAAAGCCTTTGTTACCATCAGGGGTATTTAGAAACCTTTAGTTTAGTTACTTCAACCTCTGCAGTTGTCTTTGAGTTAGCTGTGTTGAGCCTATTGGGGATAGTTTGAAGCCTTTGTTACCATCAGGGGTATTTAGAAACCTTTAGTTTAGTTACTTCAACCTCTGCAGTTGTCTTTGAGTTAGCTGTGTTGAGCCTATTGGGGATACTTTAAAGCCTTTGTTACCATCAGGGGTATTTATAAACCTTTAGTTTAGTTACTTCAACCTCTGCAGTTGTCTTTGAGTTAGCTGTGGGCAGAAAACTAATTTTGGAGAGGTAATTATAAGAGTGAGAGAACTCTATTTCTTATTGCTAATCTGGCAACCTCTGCGTCATAAAAGCGTGAAAGAGTTAAAACAAAATCTAGCTATATTTAGACGATTTTGTACCGTTTTAGAAGAACCTGTGGCAGTAAAGAGGGTTAAGTAAGTTAGTTCGAAGTCTGCTGTCATTAATTTCATTGGGAGGTGTTTAGTGTTACAGTGGAATAAATAACAATATGATTCCTATGTATCTATGAATATGTACAGTATGTGAGTGTGTGTGTATTATTATGTGTTTTCCACCAACCAACTTCACCTCTAAACTCAATTAATGAAATCAACAAATACACGTGGCACTCCAAGGACTCGAACCTAGGACACTCACATCGAAACTCCGCGCACTTATGCATTACGCTATCAAGACCACCCCCAAAGGCCAACTGCACAGAAATTACCGGGAGGCGAAACGGAGCCGACCTTTCGCCTCCTTGATCCTTATCATTAGCATGCACGGTCGACTTTCTGGCGCAGAACTGTAGTAAGGACATTGAGGGGGGAGGTAGGTGCTTTTTATGGACCCCCTGCTCCCTCATGTCTAGCCCCGTTAGTTTTTGAGATTTTAAGACATTTAAGACATTAGATTGTCGATTTTAAGACCTTTCGCCCCATTTTTTGGTCAATATTAAGACCTATCGTGCTCTTTAGGTGTCGATTTTTTACCTGGCAAACGATAGTGAGCCTGTAATTTTGGAAGAACCCGGACGAAAAATATACAAATTATTCTAGAAGGGGTATCTAATGGATGTTTGTTTTTAAGTTTGATGGAGGTCTAGGGAGGAAATATATATATACATATTTATAAAGGATCAAATAAATACGACCCATCTCCCCTTAACTGGCAGGTAAGGATGGCAGGGAAGTTCTAGTTTCTTACGTGTGTGTCTTTGTCTCTCTTTCCCCCAACTTCCCTCTCTCCGGAGCTCTGCTGTAACTTCCTACTGAGCTCTGTGAGGGTAATTGGTGTTGGGGGGGGGGGGGGAGTTGAGTTTTAGTGTGTGTGTGTGTGTGTGTGTGTGTGTGTGTGTGTGTGTACAGTCGGACAAATAAGTGATGTCCCGGCACCAAGTATATATTAATCCATAATTTGTATCAGTAATATAAATAAGTGATGTCTCGGCACCAAGTATGTTTTGATCAATAATTGGTATCAGCCATATCTAAGCTTCATTTCTTCATAGCGAGTGAAATATACAACCCCCCCCCCCCCTTAATTTAACTTCAATCGGTTTCATACGATTAGGACATATTGCAATAGGAGTCTGACCATTAAAATACTTAGCACTTTTAATGACTTCTTTTCAAGGATGGCACTGAGGTGAGGGATAACTTTGTGGTGTGTATTATTATTATTATTATTAATATTATTATTATTATTATTATTTATATCATTACTATTATTATATTATTAGTATTAATATTTTATTTTTATTATTATTATTTTATTATTTTAAGGCTCTGTCTCGAGTCGGCCACCCCCATAAAAAAAGGAAAACTGGGGAAGGTGCCAGAGTATATACATACATACATACATACATTTTTATGTTATTATTTTTAATATTATATTATTATTAGTAGTATTAATATTATTATTATGTTGGCTACCAAATCAGTAAGAAAGTAGATATTTGGTGGTTGTAGGGAATAGTTATGGAAAAGGTGAGATTTGCTTTTGGATGGCCACGATGAACCCTTTCGTTGCATTGCCGTGTTTCTGTAGCTATTGTTACCGTTTGTTATGTCACGATAGCAACCTAATCCTTCTCCCCAACCCTTGTACAGTCGCGCTAATAAGTGATGTCGCGGCACCAAGTATGTGTTGATCAATAATTGGTATCAGCAATATCTAAGCTTCATTTCTTCATAT